>CM060639.1:26339051-26589051 GCA_030578275.1 Meda fulgida
TTTACAACATAAATGAAACATCACTGAACGTACTTAAAGGTGCAGTGTGTGATTTTTAGCGACATCTAGCGGTTCGGTTGCGAGTTGCACTAATGGCTCCGCCCACCCCTCCCTTTCGAAGAAGCTACGGTGGCTAAAACGGGACAAACATATCGTCGACTGAGACAGCAGAGAATAGCCTGAGTAAGCCGAGAGTGTGTAACATTGTCACTGTTTCTGTACCACAGTCCGTTATAAACCACATCATGGATAAAGTTTATAAAGCCATAGTCAGGTGAGGGTCTTAATATATAATATAATAATCAGCTGATTGTTTCACAAACGTAACCAGCATATTTCTCCCCACATAGCAAGCCCATAATACAGCGAGGGAGAAGAACCACATAAACTATGCAACTATATTTTTTCTAACAGGGTAGTAAAAGTTTACCTGGCTAATATGAGCTGTTACTATGGCTGAGCTGGTTAAAGCATAAAGCCTTGTTTAAACTCGACGCGTCCGCATGAGCCCAAAGGTGCGCGGGGCAAAAATGACATGATTGTAACAGCGCGCGCCCCTCCGCATCCTTTAGGCACCATTTACTACACACAATAGGCTTTTTTTCTCTGATTTTGAAAACTAGGTTACATGAAACAATCGAACTACATATTTTACTCCACTGACAAGGGAAAGTCACTACTCACGGTGTCTATCTGGCTTCTAGCTTTCTGCGGCTTCTCTTTCAAGCTAGTGACGAAACGCGCGCTGTAGCGCTGTGTGTTCGCTGTGTGTTCACTGTCGGCTACGGTGGAAACATGATGTCACAATATCGCAACCTTCATAGAAGATGATTCCCGCGCCTATGTAGATATAAATGACTCATTCTAAAGTAATACAAACTTAACGGTTCATTAAGTAAGGTCTTTATACACCACTAAACACATAGTTATGGATCTTATATTGCATTTCTGTCAATAGATCCACAGAAATATTACAAACTGGACCTTTAAGCTGGACTGTGACGCTATTTTCTTCTGGAAACAAACTTTGTTGCATTATTTTCCTGTTGTCTCTGTAAAGCTGCTTTGATACATTCTGTGCTGTAAAAAGCACTGTATAAATAAACGTGACTTGACTTAAAGGACACATACATGTAGAATCAAGGACCTTTAATACAAAATTGACAAACCAGTCTGATTTTTTATTCACTGAACAATTACCAAAAAAAATAAAAAAATAAAATATATATATATATATATATATATATATATATATATATATATATATATATATATATATATATATATATATATATATATATTACACAAATAGAGTTAACCTCTGTTCTGTTGCTTTAGTACTGTTATGGAACATAACTGCTCTGATGATCTGCATAAAGGCTTTAATTGTGTTCTACACTCTTAGAGAAACGGTTCAGTGGGGTTCTATACAGAGCTCTAGGGTTCTTGACTCCATTTTAAAGAACCCTTTATTTAATATAAGGAGAAATATCTTAAATGATTGGATTATAATTTCATGTTTAAAAAATATTTTTTGTAGTGATATATTATGATTGATTAAAACTAAATCCATTAAATTATCTTATTATTGAAACCCCTAAAAAGTTCTGTATATATAGCGCCTGACGGAACCCTTAAAGATCTAGAACCTTTTCCTCTAAGAGTGAATGAAGACAGAACGTCATGCAGGTTTCGAACGAAGTTTAGCGAAGTTCGGGTTTGGATGAAGTAATGAAATCCTCCAATCGAGTTCAGAGTGATGTGTGCATGCCACTTGTGCTGCGTTCAGAAGAAGAGTGATGTTTTGGTGACGCAGGATTAAAGAGTGACGTTTCCTTATGAGACTGTGTTGACATGATGTGTCCTGCTTGTTTTCTTGCGGAAATTATTATATATTTTTTGCCGGTAAATAGCAGCCTGTTGTTTCGCTGTGCCAGGTGAGCCTTTCAAAGCATACATTCACACTCTTCTCAAAAAGTGAGGCAGATGTGTATCAGGTTGACTGGGTTTTTCCTCAGAGAAGAGAAGAGAAAACTACAGGAACAGAGACTGGGAAAAGAAAGCCAGGAGTTTAGGGATGCAGGAAGACCAACGCCATTTCTTGTGAGTGAAAGAACTGGTTTCAGTCCGTCACTCACAGTGAAAACAGGATGTCTGCTTTGAGGCTGAAACCATCAATAACAGCTGTCAGCACTGGTAACCACATCAGTCACTGTGGCACATCTGCAGACACTGAATGACCTCAGGCTGGGGTACAAACACCAGTATGATAGCGAACCAGACATTGCTGAATTCTCTTAAAAAACTGCTGTGAGAGTTTAAAAATGAGTCACGTTGTTTAAATAGCAAATGCATTAGGGCCCATTTGTGCCCATGTGCTCATTAAGAGAATAGAGACAAAACACACCCAATACTCATTAAGAAAATAGAGACGACTCTTTTAGACCATGCGCCTGGAGCGCCAACCTTTTGTCTCGTCGTTAAACTAGCAAAGTGGATTTGGACCTGACCAAAGTGCACTTGCACCCTACGCTTTAGACCATGTACTTAGATTGTTAAAACAGGGCCCTAAGAGATGATACTGATGGCATAGGTTTCCATA
Organism: Meda fulgida; assembly: GCA_030578275.1. Taxonomy (NCBI): domain Eukaryota; kingdom Metazoa; phylum Chordata; class Actinopteri; order Cypriniformes; family Leuciscidae; genus Meda; species Meda fulgida. The sequence goes on from CM060639.1 coordinate 26,341,654, forward strand.
GGTTGATCCGTCAATCACTATCTAGCTCAGCCTATAGTGAGAGATTGGGGCGTGGCTACTGTAGTAAACTGATAGATTGGGGCATGGCTACTCTAGTAAGCTGAGGGATTGGGGCGTGGCTATTGTAGTAAACTGATAGATTGGGGCATGGCTACTCTAGTTAGCTGAGGGATTGGGGCGTGGCTACTGTAGTAAACTGAGAGATTGGGGTGTGGCTACTGTAGTAAACTGAGAGATTGGGACGTGGCTACTGTAGTAAGCAGAGGGATTGGGATGTGGCTACTGTAGTAACCTGTGGGATTGGGGCATGGCTACTGTAGTAACCTGTGGGATTGGGGCGTGGCAACTGTCGTAAACTGAGAGATTGGGGTGTGGCTATTGTAGTAAACCGATTGGAGCGTGGCTACTGTAGTAAACAGGGATTGGGACGTGGCTACTGTAGTAAACTGAGGGATTGGGGCGTGACTATTGTAGTAAACTGAGGGATTGGGGCGTGGCTACTGTAGTAACCTGTGAGAATGGGGCATGGCAACTACAGTAAACTGAGAGATTGGGGCGTGGCTACTGTAGTAAGCTGAGATATGGGGCGTAGCTACTGTAGTAAGCTGAGGGATTGGGCATGGCTATTGTAGTAAACAGATTAGGGCGTGGCTACTGTAGTAAACTGAGGGATTGGGCGTGGCTATTGTAGTAAACAGATTAGGGCGTGGCTATTGTAGTAAACTGAGGGATTGGGACGTGGCTACTGTAGTAAGATGAGGGATTGGGATATGGCTACTGTAGTAAACGGAGAGATTGGGGTGTGGCTACTGTAATAAACTGAGGGATTGGGCGTGGCTATTGTAGTAAACAGAATAGGGCGTGGCTACTGTAGTAAACTGAGGGATTGGGCGTGGCTATTGTAGTAAACAGATTAGGGCGTGGCTATTGTAATAAACTGAGGGATTGGGACGTGGCTACTGTAGTAAAATGAGGGATTGGGATATGGCTACTGTAGTAAGCTGAGGGATTGGGGTGTGGCTACTGTAATAAACTGAGGGATTGGGCGTGGCTATTGTAGTAAACAGATTAGGGCGTGGCTACTGTAGTAAACTGAAGGATTGGGACGTGGCTACTGTAGTAAGATGAGGGATTGGGGTGTGGCTACTGTAGTAAACGGAGAGATTGGGGCGTGGCTACTGTAGTAAGCTGAGAGATCAGGGCGTGGCTACTGTAGTAAGATGAGAGATCAGGGCGTGGCTACTGTAGTAAACTGATAGATTGGGGCGTGGCTACTGTAGTAAGCTGATAGATTGGGGCGTGGCTACTGTAGTAAGCTGAGAGATCGGGCCGTGGCTACTGTAGTAAACGGAGAGATTGGGGTGTGGCTACTGTAGTAAGATGAGAGATTGGGGCGTGGCTACTGTAGTAAGCTGATAGATTGGGGCGTGGCTACTGTAGTAAGCTGAGAGATCGGGGCGTGGCTACTGTAGTAAACAGAGAGATTGGGATGTGGCCACTGTAGTAAGCTGAGGGATTTGGGGTGTGGCTACTGTAGTAAACTGAGAGATTGGGGCGTAGCTACTTTAGTAAGCTGAGGGATTGGGGCGTGGCTACTGTAGTAAGCTGAGAGATTGGGTCGTGGCTACTGTAGTAAACTGAGGGATTGGGACGCTGTTACTGTAGTAAGCTGAGGGATTGTGGCGTGGCTACTGTAGTAAGCTGAGAGATCAGGGCGTGGCTACTGTAGTAAGATGAGCGATCAGGGCGTGGCTACTGTACTAAGCTGATAGATTGGGGCGTGGCTACTGTAGTAAGCTGATAGATTGGGGCGTGGCTACTGTAGTAAGCTGAGAGATCGGGCCATGGCTACTGTAGTAAACTGAGAGATTGGGGTGTGGCTACTGTAGTAAGCTGAGAGATCGGGCGTGGCTACTGTAGTAAGCTGAGAGATCGGGCGTGGCTACTGTAGTAAACGGAGAGATTAGGATGTGGCTACTGTAGTAAGCTGAGGGATTTGGGGTGTGGCTACTGTAGTAAACTGAGAGATTGGGGCGTAGCTACTTTAGTAAGCTGAGGGATTGGGGCGTGGCTACTGTAGTAAGCTGAGAGATTGGGTCGTGGCTACTGTAGTAAACTGAGGGATTGGGGCATGGCTACTTTAGTAAGCTGAGGGATTTGGGGTGTGGCTACTGTAGTAAACGGAGAGATTGGGGTGTGGCTACTGTAGTAAACGGAGAGATTGGGGTGTGGCTACTGTAGTAAACGGAGAGATTGGGGTGTGGCTACTGTAGTAAACGGAGAGATTGGGGTGTGGCTACTGTAGTAAACGGAGAGATTGGGGTGTGGCTACTGTAGTAAACGGAGAGATTGGGGTGTGGCTACTGTAGTAAGCTGAGAGATTGGGGCGTAGCTACTTTAGTAAGCTGAGGGATTTGGGGTGTGGCTACTGTAGTAAACGGAGAGATTGGGGTGTGGCTACTGTAGTAAACGGAGAGATTGGGGTGTGGCTACTGTAGTAAATGGAGAGATTGGGGTGTGGCTACTGTAGTAAGCTGAGGGATTGGGGTGTGACTACTGTAGTAAACTGAGGGATAGGGTCATGGCTACTGTAGTAAGCTGAGGGATTGGGGCGTGGCTACTGTAGTAAACTGAGAGATTGGGACATGGCTACTGTAGTAAGCTGAGGGATTTGGGGTGTGGCTACTGTAGTAAACGGAGAGATTGGGGTGTGGCTACTGTAGTAAACGGAGAGATTGGGGTGTGGCTACTGTAGTAAACGGAGAGATTGGGGTGTGGCTACTGTAGTAAGCTGAGGGATTGGGGTGTGACTACTGTAGTAAACTGAGGGATAGGGTCATGGCTACTGTAGTAAGCTGAGGGATTGGGGCGTGGCTACTGTAGTAAGCTGAGAGATTGGGACATGGCTACTGTAGTAAGCTGAGAGATTGGGGCGTGGCTACTGTAGTAAGCTGAGAGATCGGGCCGTGGCTACTGTATTAAACGGAGAGATTGGGGTGTGGCTTCTGTAGTAAGATGAGAGATTGGGGCGTGGCTACTGTAGTAAGCTGATAGATTGGGGCGTGGCTACTGTAGTAAGCTGAGAGATCGGGGCGTGGCTACTGTAGTAAACGGAGAGATTGGGGTGTGGATACTGTAGTAAACTGAGAGATTGGGGTGTGGCTACTGTAGTAGACTGAGGGATTGGGACGTGGCTACTGTAGTAAGCTGAGGGATTGTAGCGTGGCTACTGTAGTAAACGGAGAGATTGGGGTGTGGCTACTGTAGTAAACGGAGAGATTGGGGTGTGGCTGCTGTAGTAAGCTGAGAGATTGGGGCGTAGCTACTTTAGTATGCTGAGGGATTGGGGCGTGGCTACTGTAGTAAGCTGAGAGATTGGGTCGTGGCTACTGTAGTAAACAGAGATTGGGATGTGGCTACTGTAGTAAGCTGAGAGATTGGGGCGTGGCTACTGTAGTAAGCTGAGAGATCGGGGCGTGGCTACTGTAGTAAACAGAGATTGGGATGTGGCTACTGTAGTAAGCTGAGAGATTGGGTCGTGGCTACTGTAGTAAACTGAGGGATTGGGGCATGGCTACTGTAGTAAGCTGAGGGATTTGGGGTGTGGCTACTGTAGTAAACGGAGAGATTGGGGTGTGGCTACTGTAGTAAACGGAAAGATTGGGGTGTGGCTACTGTAGTAAACGGAGAGATTGAGGTGTGGCTACTGTAGTAAGCTGAGGGATTGTGGCGTGGCTACTGTAGTAAGCTGAGGGATTAGGGGTGTGGCTACTGTAGTAAACGGAGAGATTGGGGTGTGGCTACTGTAGTAAGCTGAGAGATTGGGGCGTAGCTACTTTAGTAAGCTGAGGGATTGGGGTGTGACTACTGTAGTAAGCTGAGGGATTGGGTCGTGGCTACTGTAGTAAACTGAGGGATTGGGGCATGGCTACTGTAGTAAGCTGAGGGATTTGGGGTGTGGCTACTGTAGTAAACGGAGAGATTGGGGTGTGGCTACTGTAGTAAACGGAAAGATTGGGGTGTGGCTACTGTAGTAAACGGAGAGATTGGGGTGTGGCTACTGTAGTAAACGGAGAGATTGGGGTGTGGCTACTGTAGTAAACGGGGAGATTGGGGTGTGGCTACTGTAGTAAACGGAGAGATTGGGGTGTGGCTACTGTAGTAAGCTGAGAGATTGGGGCGTAGCTACTTTAGTAAGCTGAGGGATTTAGGGTGTGGCTACTGTAGTAAACGGAGAGATTGGGGCGTAGCTACTTTAGTAAGCTGAGGGATTGGGGTGTGACTACTGTAGTAAGCTGAGGGATTGGGTCGTGGCTACTGTAGTTAACTGAGATATTGGGACATGGCTACTGTAGTAAGCTGAGGGATTTGGGGTGTGGCTACTGTAGTAAACGGAGAGATTGGGGTGTGGCTACTGTAGTAAGCTGAGAGATCGGGGCGTGGCTACTGTAGTAAACGGAGAGATTGGGGTGTGGCTACTGTAGTAAACGGAGAGATTGGGGTGTGGCTACTGTAGTAAGCTGATAGATTGGGGCGTGGCTACTGTAGTAAACAGAGATAGGGTCGGGGCTACTGTAGTAAACAGAGATTGGGGCGTGGCTACTGTAGTAAGCTGAGGGATTAGGGTGTGACTACTGTAGTAAGCTGAGGGATTGGGTCGTGGCTACTGTAGTAAACAGAGATTGGGGCGTGGCTACTGTAGTAAACAGAGATGGGGGCGTGGCTACTGTAGTAAACAGAGATTGGGGCATGGCTATTGTAGCAGGCTGAGTCAGAGAGTATTTAGCAGTTAACTCATTGCAAGTAACTTGAGTTACATAATCAGACTACTTTTTCAAGTAACACATTACTTTTTCAATTTACAACAAAATATTGAAGTTACTTTTTCAAATAAGTAATGCTAGTTAGTCTTTCACATTTATTGATAAATTTACTCCTGCATTTATTCAGCCTGAGGCTCATTCATACTTCTCATTTATTCAGTCTATGAAAGAAAAAACTACATGTCCCATCATTCTCTGTGGCTGCACACAAATGCTAACCCAGGTGAAAAAGACGTACTGCTAAATGTATTAAACATGCATTATAGTATATTTTTATTGTCCTAAAAACATACTCAAGTACATTTTTAATACATTTAATAATACGTCTTTTTCACTTGGGAAAGCTGCGTTCATGGCATGTCGTGATACCAACCCGATCTCACGGCAATTCGCACAAATTTTACGAAGTGGCTAATTCGTACGAATGACCTATCCCTGACTCCGCCCCTAAACCAAACCGCCTCTGGGGTTTAGAGTGAGTCGTACGAATTTGTACAAATTAGCCACCTTTTACTAACTCGTACGAATTGGTCGTGAGATAGTTGCGTAATACCTGTAATTACGAGATGACAAACTGTGACGTTCTACTCAGAGCTGTTCACATCCTCAGACTCGGAGTCATGTGTTTCTATGGCAGCTCTATCAACACTGAAATTAATCTGCAGAAGTCACGTAGTGCACAAATTTACAACAAAAAGTTGTAATTACGAGTTCTACGAGGGTGTGAATGCTTTTTACAAGTCGAAATCTTGTAATTACTGCACCATGAAATAAAGCATCAGGACACCTAATGCACATTCTCAGTTTGTCGTCCTGAATCAGTATAACACTCTGTGAATCCTGTGTTGCAGAATGTATCCGGGCTGTCGGGTTCATTTAATGTCCTTGTCAGCACTGTATGTATTTATTCTGTCATTCTCCAATTGCAAGAGTTTGCCCGTCCATTAGGACAGCGCGAGATCATGATATTTTCCCCCTTAGCAAATAATGTAGGTTTCCAGTGAGTGGATGTGCTGAATGCAGAGAAAAGCAGGTCTATTAATAATGCAACTTTTACTCATTGCTTGGAATAATAAAGTATAAAGAGACGGAGCGAAAGCATTGCTTTGAGACCTCACAGACACTCATGGTGTTCAGAAACCGTTAATTATCTGTTAAGTGTATTTATGTGGCTCTAGAATTTATGAAGCAGCATCGACACGCCAATGTTTGGCCGGTTAGCTTTAGCTAGACCTATATACACGATTATCGGAGTACAGAAGTGTCCTTATCTTTTACAAAATTAGCTGTGTATTTGAACAAAATACATCTGATTAACATTTTTTATCTACAAATAACATTTTATTTTACGCTCAAAATGATACAGAAAAAAACGATGCTACCATTACTGTTCATATCACTGTGTATTAAGCGCTGAGGAAGAGTTGATATTCAGATTTGATAATATACATTTCAGCTAATCACAACGGACTGGACCGTCTGACCAATCAGAGCAGAGCAGCTCTCAGAGAGGCGGGGCTTAGAGAGACTGAGTCCTTTATTGAAGCGTTTCAGACACTGAGAGGAAAGAGCTGATGCTGCGATGTGTATTATGAGAATATTAAAGTGTTTTTTGACGTGTGTGTGTAAACTTATTGTAGGAGACTCATAAACAAAATTAGGAACCTTTAAAATAGCACCATATGGGCACTTTATTAATATTTAATATAAACAGTATATAATTTTTCTTCTTTTATCCATTTGAAAAGCTCTATAAATCTAAAAGACCAAACACTCTCAGAAAAGTCCATATAAATACAGAACAATGTACCTTGTTATGTAAAATGGAAATTTCCATATTAAATCCACCAGTATTTTGAATTACGCATTACACTGTGTTGTGTTTGAGTGTTTGAAATGTCTGTAAACATACTAATAATTTTCATCCAGGACATCTGTTTTTTCTACATATTTATTTCTTATTATAAACTAATTAGAGAAATATTCTCCAGAGACAAAAACAATCAGAGCTTTATAGAGCCTTGTATCTAGTCAGTGCTTCGGTTCTAGTTAGATGCATTGTTATCTCAAGGTTTGTCAACGAGTGACAAGGAACACTTGTTAACTGCATTTCAAGAGCCGAAATCAATCATAAACAACATCTGTCTGGCGTCACTCCGAGAGCAGTTGTCAAATGCAATAATTTTCTTCATATACATATATTCACACACTGCTAAACAGTGCTGTTGCTCTCCACAGGCCTGAATAATTCATGCCTCGCACAACAGTGTCTATGCCCAGCAGTAAATGATATCATCCCTCTGGGCATTAACAAGCTTTCTCAGCATAACAAGTGTGTTGCTATACCACATTTGACATGTTTCAACAATCTGTCAATGCAGAGAGGCAATTGAAACACAAAAGTGGTGCAGAGTTGGTACTCACACAAAATTTATTGTGGATTTGTGTGCAGAAAACCGGTTCAAAATGGGTTCAATGGGTTGAGGAGACATTAGGAAGTAAATGATGTCTCGTGCATGTGCGGTGAAGGATATGTCACTCGACTAATGCACTCTTCCACTGAGCAGAGGAGATGACTAACGCTAGATCAGTTTGTTCTGGTGACAACAGTGGGTGTATGAACGGCACCGGCCAGCTCTTGGATTTTATTTTATTTTTTTAATTTTTTTTTTGTTTTATTTTATTTATTTTTTATTTTATTTTTTATTTCATTTTTTAAAAATATATTTTTGATTTTGTTTTCTTATATTTTTTTGTTTACAAAATAATTGTATTTCATTTCCGTATTTTTTTATTTTTATATTTGTATAAAATATAACAGTTTATTTAATATGTTGTTTTCATTTATTTTATACACTAATGCAGTCTTGGTGAGCAGAATATTGGTGAGCTTTTTGGTGAGCTTTTTTAAATAAATAAACAAATATTTATTTTTTTAAATATTAAATGATAAATTGCTTTGTGTTATGTCAATGTAAAAGGACTCATGAAAATATCCTGAATAATAAGCTGCACTTATTGAACGATCTTAAACTGGAATGACACAGATAAATGAGGAAAAGACCTCTGATTACTGCCATTAAATGCAGAACCTGATGCTTTTATTGGGAAATGTGTTGAGTGGATTTATCATTATCTCGGAGGCAAAGACCCTCGTGTTCTTGTGCATTATTGCTTAAGTGTTTTGAAATCTGCAGATGCACACACATTTACTTCATTGCACAGACCCCAGATGTCATTAAGCGAGGAGGAGAACGTGTTCCTCCAGCGAGTGTTTCCACGTGCTGTCTCAGCTGTATTTCATCTGCGGTAAAGCAAGGCCATCATAATGCATCTCCGCTCACACAGCATACAAGAGCAATGTAATGACTTGTTGAAGTTCTGCCAGCTTTACGTTGATGAAAGTGTGTGTTGAACGGATATGGGATGGAGCTGGTGTGGTGAAGTGTGTATCTAATCACACTGTTTACCCTGAGAACAAAAAAACACTGTTCAATATCCTCATAAGCAGGGAGATACAGATTCATAATAATGATATCCTCAAGGTTCAGCGGCAGATATCCGAGGGCTTAATCTCCATCTTCATGCTGAAATATGCTTGACGGCTGTGGCCATTCAAGTGAGATATGTTTATATCTTAATATAGATGATCCTATCCTTCTTCCCTGGCATTAATTTAGTGTTGGGGACCTCAGAGCCTTGTGCATTATGCAAAATAATTGCAGGGCCACATTTTACAAGAAGTCAATTTCAGCGGGCATGAAGAACGACGGTTTGCTGTAATGAAGAGCGTAAGACTCACAAATGACTCGAAGCTGCCAAAGGTATCGTTCTGTCAGGCAGCCGCGCATTAGCATGCAAGAAAAGCAATGGAAACATGCTGCGTTTGTTAGTCACATTATTAAACTTAGTGTGAACTTATTACTTAATGATTACATGCTTAAGCTGCTCTGCATAAACAAGACAGTGGGTGTGAGAGCAAAAGAGATCGAGTTCAGACAAGAAACTCTAGACCAATCACATCATTAGCTCATGGCACAAGCTGATTGGCTCTGCTGATCCTTCAGCCAATGAGATCGTGTGAATAGTCTGGTTGAGTGTTTGCTGTAAGCTCTATCAGAGTTCCTCTGAGCCCTCCACCTCCCCAGCTCCACCTGCCTAGATCTCATGCAGGATTCATGTGTGTGTGTTAATGCAGCAGCCGCAGATCTTACAGGCTCACCGCAGCGAGTCTGAGGATCCACTGAGTTCATACTTGCTCTAAAGCAGCGGCAGCAGATCTAGTCCACAAGACCAAATACATTAAAGGGATAGTTCACCCAAAAATGAAAATTCTGTCAGTAATTACTCTCCCTCATGTTGTTCAACCCCCGTAAGACTGTCGTTCATCTTCGGAACATGAATGAAGATATTGTGATTAAATCTGAGCGCTGGATCATTCCTCCATAGGCTTCTTAAGGGATCGAAACTGGCCGGCCCAAAAGTTATGAAAGACATCATTAAAATATTCCGAGTGACTACAGTGGCTCAATCTTAAGTTTATCAAGCGACAAGAATACTTTTTGTGGGCAAAAACAAACAAAAATAATGACTTTATTGAACTACTCATGTCCTTCCCTGTGGGCCTCGAGATTTCACGTAGTGGAACTGCGCAGCGCTTCTGTGTCGTACGTCACACACATCACACACACATGACCAGCGTCGGCCAATAGTGAGCCTGCGTGTGACGTACAATACAGAAGCGCTGCGCTTGATAAACTTAAGATTGAGCCACTGTAGTCACTCGGACTATTTTAACGATGTCTTTCATAACTTTTGGGGCGTTTTTTTTTTTTTTACCATACCAAGTTTACCATAACATGCTAAACCCTTCTCAGAGCTGTCATGATTTAAAAAAAAAAAAAAATTAAATAATGCAATAAAAATACTTCTGTTCTTTAAATTAAGTTTCTTTCCATGAAGGAGCCAGGGAACTTTTAAGATTAATTTTAAAGGAATATTTCAAGAATAATAAGGTAACACTTTACCATAAGGTCTCGTTTGTTAACATGCACTAACTATGAGCATTTATTTTTTTACAGCATTTATTAACCTTGAAACAAATACAGTTGGCCATTGTTTGGGTAACACTTTACAATAAGGTTCATTAGTTAACATTAGTTTATGTATTAACTAACGTGACCATAGTTAATAAAAAATGAAGCTGTTCATGTTAGTTCCCAGTGCATTAACTAATGTTAACAAGATTTTAATAAAGTATTAGTAAATGTTGAAATCAACATTAACAAAGATTAATAAATATTGTACACGTGCAGTTCATTATTAGTTCATGTTAACTAATGTAGTTAACTAATGTTAACTAACAAACCTTATTGTAAAGTGTCACAATTGTTTGTTTGTTAGTTCACAGTTAATGTTAAAATATATAGTTTTGATTTTAAAAATGTATTCGTAAATGTAGAAATTAAGATTAATCAATGCTTTATAAGTATTTTTCATTGTTAGTTCAAATTTACTAATGTTTACTCATGTTAACAAATTAAACAGTATTGTAAAGTGTAATAATATTAATATTTACAGTATATCAGACTGATGTATTCCTGCCCTTTCCTCACATAAAGCTATAATATAGGAAATATTTAAAAGTCATATAGACTATTTTGTGCTTTTATGATTTTTCTTTTCATTTTGAAGTTGGACAACCCAGTCATTACATGCTTTCATTATATAGAAGAGAGACAACCTGGAAACAATATTCCTTTAGGCTCATTTCTCACTATTAATTATGACTTACTTAATACTTATACTTAACATATTTAGTTTGAACTGTCCCTTTAAATATGATGAAGGGGACTGTGGGCGCATGAAATGAAGTGGCACTATTCGCAGTGCAGTCGATGCTGAACCCAGAGCCGCTAGAGGAATTGGAAATTCATTAGAGCACATTTAGTTTAATTGTATTTGATTTGAATGGGAGGTCCAGCTAAAAGCTGTTGTGTTATAGCAGAGATAAGAGATCTCAGCGTAATGGAGATCTTCGGGTCGTATTAGTGAGACGTCCGATGTGAGTGATATCTGAAGCTTTCTGCTGATCTGAACCCTTCCTTTCATCGACTTCCAGAAGATCTACATCTGCGGATATCATGCAGGACTTCTGCACACCATAACTTTATTAATCCCTGTGGGCTTTGTTTTCCAGTAAACATATCTTAATGTCTTTAAAAGAAGATGCATTTATTTCAGACAAAATTACATCATGAGAATATGAAATGCATTGCACACATTTTTTTCTGTTTTGAGCATAAATTAGTTTGATTTATTAAAACATGCCATTGGGGTGAGAAATGTAATTAATACTATCTAAAAATGATATCTTAATATCTTGTGAAGTTTTCCTTCTCAGTAAACACAGATTCAATTATTATTATTGTATTATTTTTTACTTTATGCTATTTATATTTTTCTAACTTCGGACACTGTTGTGACAAATTACACTTATATAATGCGTTTTGAAAGTATTTATTAATGGAACATCCCCTTATTTCATCTCCCTTTTCTTTGGTAGTGGATGAGACTATGAACTTCATTAATAATACTGTGAACAGATGTCATACATGGTCTTTTAATGAATATTAAATTTTAATAAGGGTTATATTACTTTGAGGCCCCTTTGAAAAGGCTTACAGCATCGGCTTTACCAGTTTCCCTTGTGAAAACCCAGTATACTTTACCATGCTTTTTTTTTTTTTTTTTTAAAGTAGTAATTGTGGATATATTCTTTTTATAGTACACTGAACAAAATTATAAACGCAACACTTTTGTTTCTGCCCCCATTTTTCATGGTCTGAGCTCAGATATGTAAGACTTTAGAGTGGCCTTTTATCATGGCAGCCTAAGGCACACCTGTGCAATAATCATTCTGTCTGATCAGCATCTTGATACGCCACACCTGTGAGGGGATGATGATCTCGGCAAAGGAGAAGTGCTCACTAACACAGATCTAGACAGATCTGTGAACAATATTTGAGAGAAATAGGCCTTTTGTGTACATAGAAAAAGTCTTAGATCTTTAAGTTCAGCTCAGAGGCAAAAACAAAAGTGTTGCGTTTATAATTTTGTTCAGTGTATATTAAGTATTTGGACCTTTAACTGAGCTAATTGTGATTACATTAAAATGTATTATATATTACATTTATATTAAATAAATTAAAGTTCAACTAGTTTTTGACCCACTTAAGCAGGACTTCAGTGCATCTATATATAAGAATAGTATTTCATGGTAACTTAAAGCGTACTGCCGAATGTACTAACAAACATTTAAGGTACAGTAAAATATTGGCCTACTTCAATTTCATTTAATGAAACTTATGTCATGTCTTCAAATGCATTAATAATGCATTTTAGTACATTTAAATATATTAACTTTAAATGTAATATTGAATAACACACTACAGTTAATTATTATCAGGTGCATGTGCTTTACACATCAAAATAAAGCACGACAGAATATTGAAATGTAGAAATTAAGAAAATTTATTTTAATTTGACATAATCACAAAGTGCACTATTTAAAAGCATACTTAAGTGTGTTAAGAAACACAGATTATCGTCTCTCTTTAAATGTACCTCAGTGACCTTAATAAACATTATCTGCAATTACAGGTTTTTTTTTCCATTTAATGCAATTAAGTATATTTTTTCACAATAATATTTAACACTCATGAAACCCTTCTATTGGACAAAAGGTTGTTTTGATTATTAAAACATTATTCACACTAAGAAGAAATGGTTCTTTAAGTACGGATCACTGAAAGGGGAACTTAAAATGCTTCTTCACCGTGAATCTTTCATTTTAAGAGTGTATGTTTTCTGTTCTAACAACTGCTAGTCCAAAAACCCACTCTCTATCCTTGCTCGCCCTTCTTCAAAACCACAGAGAAACTTAAAGCATGTCATCCAGATGTTGTTGATATCATGTGTCTTCCTCTTAAAATGCCATTTGGCATTTACTCACCAAAATAGATGATGCCTACTAAAAGCAATGCATAAAGCATGTGCGGTTTCAAATCCGGGTTCAAATAGTGTGGATCGGCTCATAACGTCTCTTCATCTGAGCTTATTTTCGAGGTGTTCACTCTAAAGGTTAGTGAGGATGAAGCCTGAGCGTATAATACTTTCAGAGAGCCACAAGCAAACATGCCATTATTGCCGTTAATGATGAACATGTTTACCATGGATCTAATCTGCTCCTTATTGCTTAACTTACAACCGATCGCCTCAGACCTCCAGCACACGAAGGTCACTCTGAAGCATTGTTCCTCTTTAGCTTGATGGGCTGATTGTTTTTTGATGTGGTGCTTTTTGAATATTTCAGACTCCTTAAAGAGCAGAAAGTGAAGCCTGCAGTGCCATCTGTTCCCGTTCTAATGAATCATTGTTCTGTATCTCCATCCTTCCCTTCCTCTGAACAAACACTGAACAGCTTTTGAAACATTCAGAGTTTGTGATGGTGTCGTGGGACCCGGGCAGGAGCTCAGCGGAAACACAAGCGTGCATGTTTCTGTTCTCTGCGTAATTAGAGATGCAGAGATGTGGTGTTTCTGAGCCGATAATGATAACCGATAATCAACATGTTGCCATTTTCAGTGCTCCATTATTTGACCTTTTGCACTCTTACAGGCTAGGTAATAAGCTGATTACTTAGAAGACACACACTTGCCACAAAATACCTTTTTTTTCTAAGAGCGCATAATGTATTCAAGTGATCTGAACGACAAATTCGTTTTTAGCGCACTGTCTTATAAATGTGGAACGAGACGTGGAGCAATAATGAAAACTGACATGTTCAATTAATATTAAAAAAAAAAATACCACAGACAGAATGTAATAAAATGGCCGCTCACACAGGACCAAAATCATAAACAGATGGACCTTTTTAGTCTGGGTTGGTGTTTTGCATTTATTATCTTTCCAGGTGAAGCTATGTTACAGTTACCAATACATGCTACAGAATTACCAAATGAATTAGTGCAACCAAATATACTGATATCTCAATAAAGCGGTGTCGATAATAGTTCTCATGACAATGTCTGACATTTTGTGCCGCTCTATATGTAATTTCTCAGCTGATTGTCATTGATAAGCTGGTACTACAATTCTTTACAATTTTATCTAAATGATCAAAAAATAAAACACTGAAAAATAAAGGCAATCAATTGAACAAGTGGAATTAGTCATCACTAGTGTTTGTCATTTTCTGCATTGTGAATACGCCAACACCATCCACACTTTCTCGCTCTCCCTTCAGTTGACACTGCGTGTGTTTGAATAACTTTAAAGTGTGTGTGTGTGTGTGTTTAAGCGTGTATATCAGTTGCGTTTCAGAGTAAAGCGTGTCACGAGTGGCTCAGATCGTAGTAATACAGCAACATCTCTGCATGTGCTCTGAGGTATTCTGGGAACACAATATTGTAATGCTTCATTTTCACAGTGGTATGACCTCCGACATTTCTGTGGACAGATGATTTCAGCATTTCACTCGATCTGTAATGAGTTGAGTTTAGAAATCTCAAAGGTCTCCCTGCAGTTTTCCACAAAAAGAAAGGCTGATGATTTTTATTTTATATAACACTCTTGTTCTCGTTGTTTCTCATCAGATGGAGCTGATTCCAGATCCTGATCCTGATGAAGAAGGGACCAAAATAAGTGTATGTGATTATTCTTATTATACACTGTGATGCATGTCCTTCACTATTGGGTGAGACTGTGTATGCAGTGATACAGTAATCATTTTTAGGTGAACAATGCCTTTAATAAAGCTGATATATGCATTTCTCAAAACAGACCATTTGTAATATTTTACCGTAAAGCCTGACATATGAAATAACAGTCAGATTTAGTTTTGTTTTGCAGTTTATTGAACCTTTAGACAAAATATTGTTTATTGTTGAGTCTCATATTTGATACATCAGTCGTTTATGGCTCATATAGTCTGATATAGTGAGAATATGGAGGAAAGAAACAATTTTATTCAGAAACCCAAACTGAGCAAAAACATGCAATTTGCTGCAGATGCTGATATTTATATTTATATGGCCAAAAAGATGAAATTATGAGGTAAATCACTGAAATATAATAGTATAGCCGATACTTGTATATCGATATCTGCCAATAATATGCCTTAGTAACATGATATTTAAATGCTCAGTTCTATGATCAAAGCTGTAGTTTTAAAACATATAATGTGATGCAATGATGATTGAGAGATTAAGTAAAATAGTCATATTATTTGATACTCATGAAACTTCAGTTGAAATATTACTAACAATATGAAATCATTCTTGTTTACTAGATAAAATCAGTGCATATTGCACAGCAGAAAAATGTTTAAAGCATATGCTGAAGATGGACGTTTGCACAATTATACGAACAGACTCGAAACCATCAATCAGACGGCAGAAGGACTGTAGGAGATTGATAGGGTTAAAACACTTGATCTCAGCCTTTTCTGAGAAATCTTTATGAACCAACTCGTCAATAACCGAGCGAGTTCAAGCCAGGATTAATCCTCCGTTCTCTTCACAGACAGTCAAGGTCCAAGGCAATGACATCTCCCACAAGCTGCAGATCTCCCGGGTGAGCAAGAACGACGAGGGTCTGTACGAGTGTCGAGTCACGGACGCAAACTACGGAGAGCTGAAAGAGTACAAGGCTCAAGCGCTCTTGAAAGTGAACGCCACCACGCGCCCGCGGAACCGGGCCGTGAAGAAGAGCTCGCCGCTGCACTTGACGGATAAGAAACCCCGTAAGAACAGCTCGGGTCTGGGCCAGGACAGCAACAGCATGAGCTCAGACCAGAGATCCCAGTCCACGTCTACGTCTCAGACGTCCCACTCCCAAACACACCAGCACAGCGCAGGCTCAGGTGAGGCTCTCCTCCCTCGCCTCCGTCCTCACGCTTGTGTTTCAGAACACCTGCACTTTTACATTGAAATCTATATGCATTTGCATTATTTCATTATTAGTTGTTGTGACCCTGGATCACAAACCAAGTCTCGAGTCTCACGGGATATCTGTGGCAATCGCCAACAATACATTGTATGGGTCAAAATTATTGATTTTTCTTTTATGCCAAAAATCATTAGGTTATTAAGTAAAGACCATGTTCCATGAAGGCATTTTGTACATTTCCTACCGTAAATATATAAAACATTTATGTTTGTGAGTGAATGCCGCACAATCTGGACACTAATGCCGCATTAATGCACTTTCTCAATGTTTCGACTGTTTTGCTCCCTCAGATTC
Source organism: Meda fulgida (assembly GCA_030578275.1). Classification (NCBI taxonomy): domain Eukaryota; kingdom Metazoa; phylum Chordata; class Actinopteri; order Cypriniformes; family Leuciscidae; genus Meda; species Meda fulgida. The sequence goes on from CM060639.1 coordinate 26,357,781, forward strand.
CAGTTTTTCAATAGTTGTATCTCGGACAAATATTGTCCTATCATAACAAACCTATACATCAATGGGAAGCTTATTTATTCAGACGTATACATGTAAATTTAAAAAAAATTGGCCCCTGTGACTGGTTTTGTGGTCCAGGGTCACAATTGTCAATCGTGATTTAATAGAATGAAGGCAAATATATTGCAGTGTTTAGTAAATAATTCCAAAACGTATGAGCTCAAAAAAAGTTGTGTTAGTTTTTTCCCGGAACAGATGAACGTGAATATGGCAACGTTTTATTACGTTGGACTTTGTACGCATCACTGCAGTTCTGAGTTGAAATGTCCGGTTAGTGGCGCTAAAAGATTAATACTCCTTTTTAAAATAGCGTACACCTTCACTAAAGCCTAAAGCTCCCCACTAGTGTTCACAAAAGCAAGCGTGACATAAAAACACAATCATAACCTTTCGGGATTCGTACCGGATCTCTCCGCATCACCAGTATAGTCCTTTGCAGTGAGCGATCGAGAAAGCTTGACACATCACAAAAACTGAACATATGGAGCGGAATAAGTGATGAAAACGCAAAAATATATTCGTTTACAAATCATGCACTATGGCAAAAAGTGTTGCGAGGTCATAACATAATTGTGCAAGGAGTCACGTGAAAACAAGTCTTTATTGATCCATAATCTGCCCCTGTAATCATAATAATGTGTGAAAACGAGTAAAAGTGCGTCGGATCTTCACTCTTGTGTTTGAAATGTTTCCTTAAAAACAGATTATATGCATTTGCATGATTTCATTATTAATTTTATTTGGAAAGTTATTTTGATAATTTACTATATTTTGTTACTCCCTTAAAAAGTAACTAATTGCTTTACTTAGTTACTTTTTTTTTTTAAAGTAATGTGCTGTTATTTTTGCGTTATTTTTTTTTCCCCCATACGGGGCTTGTTTTTTTATACCAAAAAAGTTATATTTTTGAGCAAATGTAAAGACCCGTTCACACCAAAAGTGAAATGAATAATCCTCAGGCTGAAGGAAATGCAGATTGACGCGTGTTCAGTAGTGTCCAGTAGAGTCCAGTAGTGTCCAGCAGTGTACAGTAGTGTCCAGTAGTGTTCAGTAGTCTCCAGTAGTGTCCAGTAGAGTCCAGTAGTGTCCAGTAGAGTCCAGTAGTCTCCAGTAGTGTCCAGTAGTGTCCAGTAGTGTACAGCAGTGTCCAGTAGAGTCCAGTAGTGTCCAGTAGAGTCCAGTAGAGTCCAGTAGTGTCCAGTAGAGTCCAGTAGAGTCCAGTAGTGTCCAGTAGAGTCCAGTAGTGTCCAGTAGTCTCCAGTAGTGTCCAGTAGTGTCCAGTAGAGTCCAGTAGTGTCCAGTAGAGTCCAGTAGTCTCCAGTAGTGTCCAGTAGTGTACAGCAGTGTCCAGTAGAGTCCAATAGTGTCCAGTAGAGTCCAGTAGTGTCCAGTAGTGTCCAGTAGAGTCCAGTAGTCTCCAGTAGTGTCCAGTAGAGTCCAGTAGTGTCCAGTAGTCTCCAGTAGTGTACAGTAGTGTCCAGTAGAGTCCAGTAGTGTCCAGTAGAGTCCAGTAGTGTCCAGTAGTCTACAGTAGTGTACAGTAGTGTCCAATAGTGTCCAGTAGAGTCCAGTAGAGTTCAGTAGTGTCCAGTAGTGTCCGGTAGAGTCCAGTAGTGTCCAGTAGTGTCCAGTAGTGTACAGTAGTGTCCAGTAGAGTCCAGTACAGTCCAGTGGTGTCCAGTGGTGTCCAGTAGTTTCCAGTAGAGTCCAGTAGAGTCCAGTAGTGTCCAGTAGAGTCCAGTAGTGTCCAGTAGTGTCCAGTAGTGTACAGCAGTGTCCAGTAGTGTACAGAAGTGTCCAGTAGAGTACAGCAGTGTCCAGTAGTGTACAGCATAGTGTCCAGTAGTGTACAGCAGTGTCCAGTAGAGTCCAGTAGTGTCCAGTAGAGTCCAGTAGTCTACAGCAGTGTCCAGTAGAGTCCAGTAGTGTCCAGTAGAGTCCAGTAGTGTCCAGTAGAGTCCAGTAGTCTCCAGTATTCTCCAGTAGTGTCCAGTAGTGTTCAGTAGTGTCCAGTAGTCTCCAGTAGTGTCCAGTAGTGTCCTGTAGTGTACAGCAGTATCCAGTAGTGTCCAGTAGTGTGCAGTAGTGTACAGTAGTGTACAGTAGAGTCCAGTAGTGTACAGCAGTGTCCAGTAGTGTCCAGTAGTGTCCAGTAGAGTCCAGTTGAGTCTAGTAGTGTCCAGTAGTGTCCAGTAGTGTTCAGTAGTGTCCAGTAGTCTCCAGTAGTGTCCAGTAGTGTCCAGTAGTGTACAGCAGTATCCAGTAGTGTCCAGTAGTGTACAGTAGTGTACAGTAGTGTACAGTAGAGTCCAGTAGTGTACAGCAGTATCCAGTAGTGTCCAGTAGTGTACAGTAGAGTCCAGTAGTGTCCAGTAGTGTCCAGTAGTGTACAGCAGTGTCCAGTAGTGTCCAGTAGTGTACAGCAGTGTACAGCAGTATCCAGTAGTGTCCAGTAGTGTCCAGTAGTGTACAGCAGTATCCAGTAGTGTCCAGTAGAGTCCAGTAGTGTACAGTAGTGTCCAGTAGTCTCCAGTAGTGTCCAGTAGTGTACAGTAGTTTCCGGTAGTGTACAGCAGTGTCCAGTAGTCTCCAGTAGAGTCCAGTAGTGTCCAGTAGAGTCCAGTAGTGTACAGCAGTATCCAGTAGAGTCCAGTAGTGTCCAGTAGAGTCCAGTAGAGTCCAGTAGTGTCCAGTAGAGTCCAGTAGTGTCCAGTAGAGTCCAGTAGTGTCCAGTAGTGTACAGTAGAGTCCAGTAGTGTCCAGTAGTGTCCAGTAGTGTACAGCAGTGTCCAGTAGTGTCCAGTAGTGTACAGCAGTGTACAGCAGTATCCAGTAGTGTCCAGTAGTGTCCAGTAGTGTACAGCAGTATCCAGTAGTGTCCAGTAGAGTCCAGTAGTGTCCAGTAGTCTCCAGTAGTGTCCAGTAGTGTACAGTAGTTTCCGGTAGTGTACAGCAGTGTCCAGTAGTCTCCAGTAGAGTCCAGTAGAGTCCAGTAGTGTACAGCAGTATCCAGTAGAGTCCAGTAGTGTCCAGTAGAGTCCAGTAGAGTCCAGTAGTGTCCAGTAGAGTCCAGTAGTGTACAGCAGTATCCAGTAGAGTCCAGTAGTGTCCAGTAGAGTCCAGTAGAGTCCAGTAGAGTCCAGTAGTGTACAGCAGTATCCAGTAGAGTCCAGTTGAGTCTAGTAGTGTCCAGTGGAGTCCAGTAGTGTCCAGTAGAGTCCAGTAGAGTCCAGTAGTGTCCAGTAGAGTCCAGTAGAGTCCAGTAGTGTCCAGTAGAGTCCAGTAGAGTCCAGTAGTGTCCAGTAGAGTCCAGTAGTGTACAGTAGAGGCTCAAACAAACCTTCACCTGCTGTAATTCTGGCAAACGGAAGAAGAGATGCAGGAGGAGAAAGTTTAACACTTACTTTACCAAAAAAAAAAAACACTAGTCATTTTTGCTTATCGTTTAACTGAATCATCGAAGGTCAGAAGCAAGTACATTGGTCAATAAAGTGAGATTAAATGCATAGGAATGTATGTTTTATTTAACATATTTAGTTATTGTAGGTTAGTATTCTGATTCTGCATGTCACTGATTTTATTCATTTTGAGGAATATAAAAAAAATGTGTGCAGGTAAATGCACGCTCACATTTAGTCTAGAACTACAATAACCATCATGTTCTCACACACACACACACACACACACACACACAAACAAACAAACAAACACACACACACGCCTCTGCACTTCAATTTGTCTCAGCATGAACACAGGAGAGCTGTCAGTCAATAAATGGGAAAACAAAGTAAAAAAGTATTTAAGTAACTCAGATATTTTGTTGTAAATTTTAAAAATAATGCGTCACTGAAAAGGTAATCTGATTACACAACTCAAGTTACTTTTATGAGTTACACAACTCTTATCCTGATACAATAGAATGAAAGCAAAGATATTGCTGTTTAGTAAATTATTAAAAAAACAATATGCACTCAAAATGTGTGTGTGTGTGTGTGTGTGTGTGTGTGTGTGTGTGTGTGTGTGTGTGTGTGTGTGTGTGTGTGTTTGTGTGTGCGTGTTGACAACTGCGTTAAATATTATGCACTCCCCCCAAAAATATCCTTCTGAGTGGCTGATGTAGCAAATTACATTTAAATTAGCATTTAAAATATGTACATAATAATGAATATTGGAGCAAGATGTTTATTGGCAGTCATGAGGTACTTTTAATTACTCCCACATTTATGTAATTTGAATTCATACTTAATTGGGAGCCAGTTTGAAAAGCTTTACATTACATAATGGGATTGCAATTATAATAATTGTGCATTTTAATTTCACTGTGTAGGGAAATAATGCAGCCAAAACAACTGGAGCTGACATTTACATTTTTGTACTAATCTATTGTTTGAGCGACAGAAATGGATTTAAAATCACTTGTTTGAGCTAAAAATTATACAAATATGCTTTTCAAAAATTGCAATATTATGGCATAACTAATTTAATATGTAATAAAGTTGGTAATTGGTTTTATTTGAACTAGTAGCAGAGCTAGTACAGAACAGAGTATAAACCATTAGCATATAATAAATATAATTTCATTGACAGATCATATTGACCTCAAAATAGAAAATATTCTTCTTTTGAGAGCGAACTCGGCCACAGTGTTCAGATCATGTTACCACAAGAGATTAACATGCATAATATTCATGCGACACAGAGCTCGTGATAGTTGTAAATCACAGGCAACCTGTGTGTGGCATGAAACATTAATCGTGTAAAACACTGGCAGATATTTGGAGCAGATCTGTCTGGATATCATTAATAGTCTACAGTGAGATCAGGTTTGTGGTGGTGTAAAAAATATCACTGCCAACAACAACGATGCAAACAGAAGCTTCAAGATCACACATGATCAGATAAAAAAAATGCTCTAAGAATGTTTAGCTAATGTTTCTATTAAGTTATGAAAATGTTGTTTCTCAATGTTTAAAAAAAAAAAAAAATTGTTCATACAAACGTTGAATGAACATTCCATTTTATAATTCTTCAACCGGTTATGGGAAAGTTACGTTTCCATAAACAAGTAGAAACATTTAAAAAACGTTGGATGAAAACATGTTGTGCTAACGTTTGGAGAGCGCTATTAAAGAGCGGATAACTGAGCGAGATGCTTCATTGCCAGTCCTCAGGAACGCTCTTCTGATGAAGTGAAACCTGTGACACTTTTAATTATGAGCCCTAACGAGCATGCGCTACGATGACATCACTGTCACACATTACTCAGCCGCTCATACAAAGATGTAGATATACGGGAACAGCTTACAGTCGAGAAACCCCAGACCTTTACATTATACTATATTAACTTTTTTTTATGGAGTACAGTGGAAAAAATAAACAAAAACTGAAATAATAAGGATAATAATACAATTATGGAACACATATGCATAAGTACATATACTGTACCAGCCCTTTCTCATGAAACTGCATATCTATACCACAAATTTAATTTCTACGCTAACAATAGTGTTTGCGTGTATATGATACACAGTTTTTGCGTGTATATGATACACAGTGTTTGCGTGTATATGATACACAGTGTTTGCGTGTATATGATACACAGTGTTTGCGTGTATATGATACACAGTGTTTGCGTGTATATGATACACAGTGTTTGCGTGTATATGATACACAGTGTTTGCGTGTATATGATACACAGTGTTTGCGTGTATATGATACACAGTGTTTGCGTGTATATGATTCACAGTGTTTGCGTGTATATGATACAGTGTTTGTGTGTATATGATTCACAGTGTTTGCGTGTATATGATACACAGTGTTTGCGTGTATATGATACACAGTGTTTGCGTGTATATGATACACACTTTATAGCGTGTAGTAGGCACGCACTCCACACTACTAAACCTACACAAGGGGTTTACAGTGTGTATGTGCACGCAAAAAAAAAACATTTTTGGCGTATAAATGGTACGAGAAATTAAATTTGTGGTGTAGATACGCACTTTTATGACATCGTGTTGACTGTACTGTAAGTATAAAAGTAAGTTACACTTTATTTTAAGGTGCCATTGTTACAGTGTAATTATATATTTAAGTACCGAGCAATATTAAGTAACTGCAGGGGTTAGTTGCATGTAATTATGTATAATTTACTGTTATTACTATGGTAAGTACATGTAATGTATGTAACAAGGACACTGTAAAATAAAGTGTTTCCTCGTGTAATTATTCAAGTTTGGTCTTAAATCTCTCCACTAGCCTAGCTCACAGTAAATACACACGAATGATCAAAAGGTGTGTAACGTGTGCTGAAAGATACAGTAGCCTACAACTTACCCACATGTATACAGTCCTGTCACTGTGAGTATCTTTCGCGCCGCGCACCGTTACGGACTAGTCCATTTCATTGTGAAAGTAGGGGGTGTGTAGGGACAGATAAGCATGAACTGGACATTTTAACTACTACTTCAATGTTTCAACGTATTTCTAAAGAATATTAATAACATTTACCATGCTTTTGGCATGGCAGGAGTACCTGTGCCTCTGTGTTAGGACCGCCCCCGCATGCTGTCATACTCATTTAACATCTTTTGTGGCCGATTCAATTCAATTTTCAGCTCATTATTTTACAGCCAAACCTCCTGAACCATCAGAAATATCAGAGAATATCTCTGACCGTTTGAGCCGAAGAGAGAAAAGGATGGAAAACAAGAACAAAGAAATTTCAATCAAAATGTTGTGGTTTTCATTTCCGTTTGTCTGACCCTGTATTTTAATTGATATTGATGTTGTCGTCCTTGTAGTCATGTACTGTATGTTCATTTCCTGCAGCAAAACGAATCGCCCCTCGGGGACAAATAAAGGTCTTGAATTGAAATCATCAGTCAACTATTATATCCACCATCAAGATGATTTAAAATTGATGGCATGAAGGTTCTTCTATCATATCATTTGTACAGGATGTAGAGTCAAGTCTAGATTATATTGGAGGCTACATAGTGTGCTTTACACCGTTTCACTCGAGTACGAGTATGTTGAACTCTGTTAACCTCCACTACACAACATCAGCGAGCTGTAATTATAGAAGATGACACGAACACACTCTTCCTTACAGCTAATCAGACTCGACTGGTAATGAACGTATAGATGCCACGCATAATCGACAGCCCAGGGTAAAAAGGGCCGACAGGAATGATGAATTATTCCCTGCGCGCGGAAAAAAGGAGGGAAGCTTCGGCCCGATGCGATTGCTTGTGTCAGGATCGTCCCGTTCGGCTTGATCACCTCGGGCCAAATGAGATCTGGCAGAGAAGAGTCCCGGGTCACGGGTTCCTCCTCTATTTAGGGGATCAGGCTCCCCGAGGAACATTGCCCTGCTTCTTCTGACGGAAAAAATCCCTTAAATGTCACTGTGATTTAGTGAATATTTCATTTTCCATTTCCTTTTTGTTGCCTTGTTTTCGGGGGTTTATGGCCAGTATACATCCTTGAGCTTCCCTCGTTGTTTTCTGTAGTCGAGGCAGGAATGTAATAAGTTGAGTGTGGAATCAGATCGCATTTGCTTTGAAGTCTTTAGGCCTTGCATCCCACCTCATTTCATTGTTCAAAGGAGGTCTAGAGAAAAATATGAGAAAAACAAGGAGAAATGCAGTTCAACAACTCAGACTTATTTATAGTTCTGTGTGAGAAATGGAACATGATCAAACCTGCAACAATAGGCTGGAGAGTGGATTTTTTTCATCATTTACAAATGTCATCAAAGCGGACCTACTCTGAAAAAAATGGTTTTATTCATATCAAAATTTATTTCATATTGGTGAATCAATTACCAAATCTTAAATGCATTTGAATGGGTTAAATCAAAAAATAAATAAATAAAAAAGATAAGTTGCAGGTTACCACTTTTCGGCACATCCTAGCACCACTAAAACCCAACATTTTACTAAATTAAACCTTTATCCATTTCTAAACTCGCCTCCGACACATACCTGTAGTGGTTCTTTCGCCGTAACGCATCTGTCAGCACATAGGTGTTTTAAAAATACTCTGAAAAGCCTTTAGAAGAGTGCAGGAAGCCTGTGCGCATTAATCCCTTTTCATGGTGTAATGGCAGTTTTCAGTTTGATTTATGTGGGGAGGTTTTAGCACAAGGCTTCTGTGAATAGGCAGATGCAGACCAATAAAACCACACCGTTCTCTGGCAGCCGGTGGCTTAGAGTTGTTTTGATTGCACTTTGTTAAAAAAAAATGTAAAGTTAAAAAGGGTTGCATATTATATGTAGGAAGAGGAGCCCATCTTTACTGTTTGTCATAGGACTGGATGAACACTTGCTTTGGGGAGAGAGCTGTATTTACCGCACTAGAGCACATTTACATACTGTTATTAAATGCTGTCAGACATGCAGAATGAATGCAAGAGCTCACATAATGAGGGCCAAAATAACTCCTGTACCATGAAAAGTGCAGGTGCTGTAATGAAACACCTTGTCAAAAACTTCTAAATAGTCAAAACACATCAGCGTGTATGTAACAAACGAATGTGCACTCCTCTGCTAATGCACATTATATTCATACGGACAGTATTATGGCTAGAAACCCTTAAGGAAATGAGTTTCTTTCATAGATGGTGCTGTTTAAAACTCTTGTTGCTCTGTGTTATTTGAGATGCTATTATAGCTTTTATTCATTTTTGAATTTAGATGTTTTATACTTTTTATTTAAATTTTGATTTCAAGTTGTAGTGATTTAGTTGTGTTTTTGCCATTTTAGTAGCATGTCTATATAACTTTTACACTTTTTTATTTCAGTTTTAGCTTTAGTTGTTTTTAGAAGGCAACTAGATGAAAAAAAGTTTAAGTTTCTTATAATTTGTTTTATTTTCAGTGAAAGTTGTTCAAATGTTACCTTTCATGTAGTGTGTAATATCACTGTTTGTGAATTGCAAAGTTGTAAAGGTCAAAGTGCACAACAAATAAAGTTATTGTCTCATAAACAAAATAAGCGATTCTGAACTGCTGAAACGAGTCGGCAGCAATTACAGTCTTACTTCCTGTTAGATACCCATGTAATAATGTAACACATTTGCATAATGCCAGCCTGTGGTCTTGATTGGCTGAGCAGCGTCTGTAGTGTAGTGTACACTGTAGTGTATCTGAGACTGGAAGAGTTTGGTTCGTGTTGTTCGTGTCGAGAAGATCGACCAATCACAAGAGACTGGGCTGTCTGACCAATCAGAGCAGAGCAGCTCTCAGAGAGGCGGGGCTTAGAGAGACTAACTCTTCAAACGAACCGTTTTAGACACTGTGAGTAAAGAGCTGATGTAACATTGGATATTGTGAGAAAATTAAAATGCTTTTTGACCTTGGATGCATATAAACTTATTGTATGAGATTCCAAAAAAATAGGATTTTAAAAATAGTATAATTTTATGCACTTTAATGTTTTTCTTATTTCATGTGAAAAAAAAAGAATGGTTCAATGTCCTTTGGTTTCCCCACAGGTACGAGGATATCCACAAGTAATGGACTTGCTCTTCTTCTCCTCACGTCTGGCCTCATGAGGGAATCGTGGCTATAGTTTCAAGACAGTGACTCTTTTTCCCAGAATCACTCTTATTTCAGAGCCAAGAGAAAATGTCCTGCTATTTGGACGGAGCGGACGACCCTTACTTCAAACCACCCAATGTAGTCTAATGATCATCACAGAAGCCCTTCCTTTAAAAGCCTACAGGAGAAGGAAACTGCCATAGTGGACACGTGCTTCACGCTCCCAATCAAACAGAAGACACACACACACACACACACGGACACGGACTCTTATGGGATCTTACGCCCATATATATTTTTGGTTGGTTTTTGTTTACCTTATATCTCCAGCTGTGAATTTAATACATTGCTCTGAAGAGTCTATATTTGTGTAACATATGAATACATGAACAGATATACAGTATAGATATACAGTATATATATATATATATATATATATATATAGTATTTGATTTCAAATTCCCTTGACTCTACAGCTGCCATTCATTCATATGCAAAAACAGCCTTGAAAACAAAAGTAACGGCTCCACGGCTTCAGTACATGTTGTGTTCTGGATCGCTAGTTGATGTGGTAAATCACAGTGTTGCCGCTGCAGTGAGCTTCATTAATGCAGATGTTCTTGCTTCAATATGTGCTTTTGATTTATGTTTGGCATAATAAATGTGAGTATATTCCTTTCGCCCCTCCGTCCTGTTAGTAGCGCTGTAAACTCACATGCCCTTCCATGTTCAATTAGCATGTAGCATGTGAGCGTAGTAGTCTATGGCTGGAAACTGAATCACACACAAAAATGCCATTTAAAAGCATCGTTTCAGTGTAGGTGGGTTACGAAGTTATTGTTTTTTTTGACTCTTACTTACTTTTGTTGGAGAGCTGAGGGTCGGAAATTGATCGAAATAAATGTTCTGAGCTTTCAACCTTCAAATCACTAAAGGTGTTCCAAGACCTTCAGTGCTATTGAATGTTGTGATTGTGTCCTCTAAACAGCTCAAGTATGATTCACCTACGCTTAAGTGTCGAAGATGATTGCTTTTCACCTCTTGAAGCAACTGTCATTTCTGCAGTGTTTAACATCTCCAAAATCACATATCATGGATTTCCACTAAAGCGGACAAAATCAATAGCTGTTGATGATTGGTTTTCTCTTCCCCTCACTTTATTTTAATTAAAAAAGGAGTGGCTTTGTACTTTCTGGCTAACATAGAATGGTGTATATATATACACAGGTGAAACTCGAAAAATTAGAATATTGTGCAAAAGTTCATGTATTTCAGTAATTCAAATTAAAAGGTGAAACTAATATATTTAGTGTAAATATCTATATACATATGCATAATTAATCTTTTCAGAGGGCCGGCATTTCTGTATTTATATATATTTTTTTAAATTGATTTCATGTAATATTCTAATTTTCTGAGATTTTGAATTTGGGGTTTTCATAAGCTGTAAGCCATAATCATCAAAATTATATCTTTTGCACAATATTCTAATGTTTCGAGTTTCACCTGTACATATATATATATATATATATATATATATATATATATATATATATATATATATATATATATATGTGTGTGTGTGTGTGTGTGTGTGTGTGTGTGTGTGTGTGTGTGCGTTTGTCCTTTTACTTTGTAAATGATCAAAGAAGGAACCATTTTCCCTGAAGCTATGGCAGAGTTGGCTTTTACTTGTTTTTTTTAGCCTGATTCCTATGCCAAAGGCACTTATTCCACACAAACATATACTCTAATCATTTAACATCACAAAGAAGGTCTTAATGCAGTGACTGAACACACTGTCACTAAAACGCCCTCTGATTCCCAGAAGAAGCTGACCGGCACATCTCGTTCTGCTAAACCAGGGTCAGGCTGAACGTTCTGAGATTGAGATCCATGATATAGGCTGAAAGCTTCATTAAAGGGGTCATGACATGGATTTGTTTTAAAATTACTTTATTGTTCCTTGAGGTTCACTTGCAATGTTAATAAAGTTATTATGGTTAGTGATTCTGCTGCTGTCAGATCCATTACAGTCGCTGCTTCATCTGTCTGCAAACTCTCTATTACACTGCGTGTCAGTCAGATGCTCCGAACAAACATGTAATCTTCAGACGCGGTGCGGGACGCCATTAAAATAAACCATCAGCTTGTTTCCGACGCTGGGATCCTTCTGGAGTCTGAACAGAGACTCACACCAGCTGTTTAAAGTGGACGAGTCCCTCTTCCTCTTGTCCTGTTGTCGACAGATGTCAGAAACTGAACACACATCTGTATCAGTGTAGACAGCAGTCAATATAATGGCTTCGGTTTGCTTTCGAAGCGACGCTCACATCCAGTGTCTGCAAATGTCAGCCGTTAAGAGACTGAGCACCAGTGGGCGGGGCCTATGATGCGCTGATGTATTACTATTGGTCGATGTCTTGCTTTTTACGTTTTACGCTATACGAAAGGTTCAGAGACCTCTTATATGTCAAAAGATCAAGGAAAATTCGTGAAATTTGATCAAAACACAAAATTATGTCAAAACACACGTCTCTGCAAGTATTCTCTCAGTTCTCTCATAAGTGAACAGTTGAGAAAGAAACCGGATGTGTGTCAGTTTAAAGTGACAGAAGCCTAATATTCCTAATGTTCTCCGTGTCATTAATGCTAATACAACAACGAAATACAGCTTTAACAAAGATGAAACTATATTTTTTTTCTACAGTGAACAAGTTGTGTTATTTTACATTTAAGCCTAATTATCCATTTCTGTACCTGAATACTACTGTTAGACTTTGTAACTGTGTTATTTAGTATTCATCTCTGCTTGCTTGTTCACTTCTTTAATTATTTAATAATGTTTGAACTTTATCAGTTAGGCTAGTGGTTTTTGCTGTGGTATCAAAGTACTTTAAGTAATAATTATATATATATATATATATGTTTTTTTTTTTGCTGATCTGAAGAATATGATCTGTGGCTAAAAACCCCTAAATGATCAGAACCGTGAGTTTTGTGATCCGTTGCACTATTATTTCTAATGTCTTGACCCCTTTAATATGACATCACCTGTGATGCTCTCATCGCCATCATTTAAACGTGACAGTATTGGTTGGAAATAAGATGGTGACATTTAACCAACACTGTGTTATCAACAAGAACAAGACGCCCCTACGGGAATGTTTTGAAAAGAATCTGAAGCTGCGGTTGATGGATCTCATTCGGTTTGACATTCTGCTCATGTATTGATGTCTGGAGGTGTTTTATATCATTTAACCAAAGACTGCTGAGATGGGCACATTGCAGGACTGTTTACAAAATACATTAGACCCTCATGTATGCCAAATCTATGCTCGGTTTTCAAAAACTCATTTTCTAACCCATAGTGGAGTTGTGCGTAGTGTTTGTTCCTCAGTTTTGGCTTTCGGGGCAGTTGTATAGGGATTACACTGGGATTAAAACCTAACAAAAGAGAATCTCCCAACAGCAAACACAAAAGCAACTTAAAATGCTGTTAACTTCAAGAAAGTCACATTAGGAAACGGCCGCATAGCGATTGTTATCTTACACCAGAAAAAATGTTGTTTTCAGTTAAACCTCTGCATAAACCTCTGTTACATATTTGATGCAAACATTTTGTATTCTGATTATAGCAGTATAGTTATAATCTTATATATAGATGTTTAAAAATGCTTGGCATGTCGCAATCTGTCACAAGACACACGACAGCCAAAGATTTGATGCAATGATTCTTGGGGCAAAAACTTCTGAATGTTCAAATAAGGGTGAAATGTGAGCGTTATGATGGATTATCAGTGAATAATGACACAACGTTATAAAATACGATTCGAATAATAGTGCAGGGCTAGAACGGGCTAATTCATGATGCACTGAAGGTGCTTTGTCCTTTTTGGAGAGTTTATTCATGGTTTTAGTTCACTATAATAATGCTGATTTGAGGCCCATGGAAATGAGAAAACAATAAGGAAATAATACAGTGTTGAGTTGCTAAATAATGACAAGGTTTTTAATTTAACTCTAAAAGTTCCCTGTTAAACCCTGAAATAGGTTATGTTTTGATGGTGTAGGACACAAACCGTTGCGCTGAGGTTTACTAATGGCCGTTTCTGGCTCGTAGCTCCTACGGGACACTGTAATGTAAACTGTTAGTCTGTATTTTGATGGCTGTATGATCCTGATGCTTGAATGAGGCCACGGAACAAAAAGTACACCATGATATTTCTTTGAATAATGAGACGGGTCATGCGATAGAAGGTTGTTCAGCAAGATTCTTGCCAAGTTGTACTCTTCATAATTAGGAAGACAAATCATAAAACCAGCTGGAGCCTCTAAATTCTCTAGATTTATGGGCATGTGTGACTTTGAGAGCAGCTGCTATCGATGGTAATGTACGGCGTAGGTTTGTTGATTTGAGTAGGTTGATCTACATACAACTTTGTTCATTTAAGGCGCCACTTTAAATAGGGCACACAATGATGAAGATGTGTGTGCTGTAAATAGACACAACACCTCATCTAAATACATCTGCAGCGTTTTAACGCAGGAGCCTGTGTAGCTATCACAAAAACAAACCATTTAACTCAAAAGTTTTAGATGAATATATTTGATGCCTTGTACAGCCTGTGTAAAAGTCACTGTAAACTAAAACAAGCCGCATGGTTTATTTCCATTTCTTGTGTTTGACTCTTTTTTTTTACTCAGAAAGGACAAGTTATATATGTGTACGATTACGATGCATTAATGTTTCTATGGGAAAGACTTTCCGTCTGTATACAGGCTTTGGGACGTTGTTTTGACCAAATATTTGGAGATATTGGAAAAATGAAAAGCCGCTGAATCTGACAAAACGAAGACTCTGTGCGTTCACAAAACAACAACTGAAGATGAATCTCTGGATGTGCTTATGATTAGACATGTTGATTTCTGCATGTGAAGAATCATTCGTTCGGAAAGAAGCCGTTCCTTTCAAGAGAAAACCCAGGATTTGTATTTCAGAAAGATCATCTTCAGATGTTTCATCATGGCAACACAGGGAATCGATGTATATATGGATCCTCATCTTGTTTGAGTCATAATTAAATGTTCACTGGACTCTTTCAAATACATTATGTGATTTTCATTTTACTGTCATGGCTGAGCAAAAGCTAAAGTTTGTAATATAAGACAAAATGAGCCAAATTTTAATAAACTATCTTCATGGGCTGTCTACAGATGGATTTTTTAAATGAGATGTGCAAGTATGTGGATTCTTATTCAGTTTTCTTTTATCAGGAGACACTTGTGTATCATCTGCAGATGTGCTGAAAGGATCTGATGTTTGAAGAATGATTGATTGAGGATGAGAGGAAAGATATGACACGGTTCTGCATAAACCGCTCACATTTCCACACCAAGCTCATGAAATATGAAAATGAAATTGCTCGAAAGCACTGCCTTCTTTTTATTATTCATTCTCCTGAAAAACAAATACAAAACATAGAAAAGAAAAATAGACCGGGGAAGCAGCCAATATGTCCCTCATATTCTTCTAAAAAACTTTTGAGAGTTATGATTTGTGGTTTGTTTGGATGCCATAAAGCGAGCTCAAGGTTTCTATATTCTACCCATCTTATCTGGAATACAACAAGAAGCTGCTTTATGAAAGTGAAGACCCTGCTGGAAATGAATTGTAGTCTTCTATAACTCCCGAGAGGTCATGACAGGTAGAGGCTTGACCTGCATTGATTAATGCACATACACTGTCCAAAAAATAAACCTCAATTGAATTTATGGCTATTTTTTCATATTATTACATATTAATTTGAATAAGGCTATCCCAAGTATTGTTCATCATTGCAAACTTAACATGTCAAATCTATTGCATGGCTTCATAAGAATTAGATAAATGCCCATTCACACCAACTATAACAATAATTATATTAGCGTGCGCACAATATCGTTCTGTTTGTTATAAGTTGCAGTTTTGTCATCTGCCGCTTTAAATACTGGAGCTCTTCACAGAAAGATGGATTCTGATTGGCTGTCCATGATTGTATTGTTCATCAGCTGGAAAAAAACATCATGACTAAAAGCCATTAAAATGACAATAATCCAATAGTAACCCCATTATTCAAAATCAACATGTTAGGTGACCAGCCACATATTTTATTTATTTGCCTTAACTAGTTCTCAAAATTAAAATAAAAAAAAAAAATCACTTAGGAATAGCATTTATTATTATTGTATGAGTGTTAAAAACCCCTTCAAGTTATCATCTTCAACACCAAACACGTTGTTTAAATCCTTTACTGCAGTCTTTTCAGTTCAGAACAGGATACAGTTTTACAAACAGCATGTACTGAAGTCCAGGTACTGTGGACCACTCCTGCTCATGGAGCAACCATCCTATAGGTTTTCATCCCAACCCTAGTTTTGCACACCTGATTCTATTACTTAGTTGGATGAACAGCTTGATCAGGTTAGTGTCAACTGGGGCTGGAGAGAGCCTACAGGACAGTGTCTCTCCAGGAGCAGGACTGGGCACCCCTGCTCTAGACCTCTAAAGGAGTATTGTCTAACATCAACACATGATGAACCACAGTGGTCTGTCTTCTCTCTTATTCTTTGCTTCCTTTCCTGCCTTCTTTGCAGTAGATGGCCCGTCTTTAAGCCAGGACAGCACAACAGGCTTAGCAAAATCTCCAATGGGAGTGCATTAATGTCGACGAACAAGAACGCTGAGAGACATCTGATCCTTAGGCGATTTCTTGTCTTACTGGCTGTATCATTCATGGCGTAATAAAAAACCCTCGTTCACACTCTGCTGATATGTTTGGCTTGCAACTATCAATCTTCGTAAGGTCTTCCCACTTTGATCCTCTTGCAGTTTCCAGGAACAGAAATCTTCAACAGCCTCTGGTTAGTTCACCCAGATCCTTTGCAAGTTCATGTCCTTCTCCCCATACAAGATCAGTTCATCCCTTGTGTTGCGCCAGTTGTGAGGGTCTAATGGTTTTAATGACTTGTTCAGAATCTGGAGGACGACTTGACAGGTTGTCGATCCCTGCCTGAAAGAACTGACGCTGATTCACCCTATCTGTGCTTTCCTTCAGGGCTACTCCCTTAAAGGTTCCTCCATCAATAAGTATTTAAATTCTCTCATTGACGTTCCCACATGTGTCTTCATACAAAACCTCTATTGTCAGTCTAATGTCCCGGCTGGCATCTGTTAGGGAGGTACTCCTCTTCTGAAATGTGTGACATGAAGTATCAATCTGACCATAATCATACAATCTATAGCTTTGTTAAACCATCATAGATCCCATGTTATACTGTACAAAGTTCTGGCTTTTAAGTTCCTGAAGCACATCTCTCATAGTGGCTAGGTCCGTGACAAAGCCTGTGCTGGTCAGTCTGTTCAGCATCCCAGTGTACATGTAAATATTTTCCTGATTTGTAGCAGGCTGATATGGAGCTTCAGGAGGAGCCGTGCATTCTTGGTAGATTGGTGATACATTGTGTACAACTTTTATATAAAATGTTGTGGTTTCATCCTGCCACACATTTTAGGGAATCGTGACTGCCAGCTCTAGTTTATGTGCAAGGCAATGCACACTCTTAAGAGAAGGGAAATCTTTCTTTAACCTTACAATGAGGCCACTGTCTTTTCCTGTCATTACTGCTAGCAATGCTGATGAGATGATTCTTTACATACTCATCATTCGGTTTTGCCATCATCAGACTGTTCTTAAGTGCCTTATATACATTTTCTGCAGTTGTTCCCTCATCAAGTGCAACAAGGGTAAGGAATATGTTCTCCTCAGGCCCTCTACCTGTGACATCTGCTCTTATATAAATGACCAACTAATGCCATATGCGCTGCGTTCATCTACTGTAATACTAAGGAGAGACCCGTTGTTCTTTATTTTAGATATCATAGTTTTTTCATCTTAACATGTTCTATCATGGTAATGCATGTGTGATCTGTCGCATGACGATTGAAGACATCTGTGAATAATAAGTGTTGACCAATATAGCTACAATGTCCCCCAACAACAGCCATGTTATCACATAAGCACAATTTACCCTTGAAAAAGGTCTGTGATCTTCCTTTTTCCTCTTTTTCTCTCCATGATGCAGGATTCTAAATAAAGAAAAATAATATTAGCTCTTACTAAGCTCTCATGTATATACTCATTCATGCTCAAATCACATTCAACTCACAGACTTGAATTAAGGCCTGGTTATCTTTCGTAATCATGGACTGGACATTAGGTTGTTAAGCTAGCTTTAAATAACTTGTCTGGCTGCTAGGTCTGCTGTTAGCTGGCAGATCATTTGGCTTCATACACATACAGCAGGAAACGTTGACAAACGTACTCTTCTAATCATTACACGGACTGGGTGTCTAGTTAATGCAACTTTTGATATAGGAACTCATTCTCCTAATATTTTACTATAAGCCATTATTATGGAGATATAGACATAATCGAAGCACTTACAGGATTTTCATTCAGGATTTCACTCTTTCGTTTTGCCAATATTAAAATATATTTGTCGGGGACCCCCCAAAATCCCAAAATAAATTCTTATGGGGGGTCCCTAAAGACTTATGGAGGGTCCGGGACCCCCCCAATACTTCTACAACATTTATGAATCTTAGTTAATGTTAATCTCAACAGTGACTAATACATTTTTTAAATCAAATGTTGTATCTGTTAACATTAATGCACTATGAACTAGCATGAATAATGAACATTGTATTAAGAAATGCTGTAAAATATAGATTGCTTATAGTTAGTTCACATTAACTAATGCATTTATTAATGTTGACAAATATAAGACCTATTGTAATAGGTTATTAAAAAATCATCTGAAGCTATATAATAGCTTTATTTGAGGTACAGGAAAAGTATTCTTGCTTCGTGTCATTGGAAGTTAAAATAATAGCACTTTTAGCACCACTGGTCACTTCACCTTTGGCAAAAGCACATGCATGATCACATTATCCCCAGAACACCAGGTAGAGCAGTGCACTAACCCAAGGGAAAGCCTCGGAAGCATCCGGGTCCACGACCTTGTTCAAGGGCGCAATAATGATGTAATCTCAGTATCTCTCAGTTTCTTGGGTCATTTGAGCCTGCATACTTACTGAATGAAGAATATGAGGACAATAAATAAACATTGCATTGTAAAAACACCAATGAGATACATGCATATTTAATTTGTTCTCGTTAAAAACAATCAATTTGAGGTGACGTTGATGTAAAGTCCTTTAATGGCTCCCTATAAAACTCCTACATGTTAATGAACCGAGGCTTTGTGCTTCAGTCTGCAATGAGAGTGTTTGGGAAACTGGGAAAACACGGAAAGGGGAAGAACAGCTCCGTCAATGTAGATCAACTGAAGCAAATCCCTTAAATCCCCCCTGTCAAAAGAACAATGTAATGTTTTAAACACTTTACATGATACAGAAATGGCCTTGCCGCAGGTTTTGCATGGCTGGAAGCTTTCCTGACATAAAGCTGGAGACACTGGGAAAGTGAGACCGCTGCGAGTCATGAGTGGGAGTGATTTCTACGAGGCGACTGGCCTGGAAAAGAAAAGAGGAGAGAGATATATAGTGGTTTTGATACAATGGGGGAATGTTTGTGCTTCACGAGTGAATAGAAAGAGCTCATGAAAACATCATGACGATTTAGGGAGAGGATTGTTTTAGAGGGCATGTAGGATTGTACGCCTGCATCTCTGCCAGCAAGTGCTTAGTCTTCTGAATACACAATAAAAATGACACCAAAATCAAATGTATTACGGGCTCGAGTCCTTAAAGTGCCATTTATGAGCCGTCAAATCATTGCTAACAACATTTCGCAGATTCAAATAACTATACCGTATAAAAGCCATTTTATAACTAAATTACAGGGTAAACATTGTAAATGCACTGAAATCATCTTTGTCTTTCACCTCACAACCTGCCATCTTTCAAGCATCTCTTCCAAAATGAGCATTTATAACTTTTTTGCAAGTGATTTTGAAAGTCTTTTCTGTGTATTTTAAAGCTTGCATCTTTTCAGTGGTTCCCTTAAAATCACTATTAAATCAAAATGACCCTGTTTGTGGTCTTTCCTGGTTTTAATTCACATTCATATAATTCAAACATAACATGTAAATACTTGCATCACTTTTGATACTGACAAATAAATGAACATTTACAATTGTTTAATTCATATTCTAATATGTAACCACATTACCAAATAATAAAATAAAAAAAAAACGTTTTTTTATAAAGGAAATTTAAATGTTGCATTAGAAGATGGCTTATTATTGTACTATGTTATCGTTATATAAATTAAAGTTAAAAGTGATTAATTCAAGTATTGTTTTGAGTTAATAAATTGATAAAGGATTCTCAATCTTTCATCAAACTGTATCAACTTTACTTCTAAAACAACGACGTCACAAAACGCATCTTTCTCCACTAGCAGTCATTCAAAAATGTGTTATACTGTAGCTGATGAAATAACTTTTTATCTCAATATAACTTTATCGGAATAGAAGTTGTGACCTACATTTTGCTCAGCACCAATCAGTCTGTTACATCAGCAACTGCTCATTTAAAGTCAAATGGGTCACGGCCTTCCAGACTTTCTTCGTATAGAAATATGCGTTTTCCCCAGAACTGTACAGCACCCAAAAATGGAAATCTAAGCATTGAAACCGGTTTAATTCAGATCAAATCTTACCAAATCTTAACCGGTGACATTAATATAGTTGTAAGTTAAGTGTAAGGATGCTATTAAGAGTGAGATGAATGAAATAAAAAGGTTCATCGTGTCTAAAACTGAAGTGGCAGAAATGAAAGAAACAGACATTTTTTGTTGCATTTTGGACGAAAAAAGCATTTAATTGCCATGCTGAACACAGTTTTTGCCGGAATTAAATGCAAGCTTTTGCTTGCTCAGCATTTTGTGTCTTGCCTGATATCAAGTCAGTTAATATTTTCAAAGTGGATTTATGGATTTCATTTAAATATGCTATTTAAAAAAAAAAAAAAAAAAAAAAAAGCCTTTATCTCCACAATTTACTGATAAACACGAGTCTCACTACACTTACATAAGATTTTAAAGATTCATACATCTCTAAAGTTGTACACAAAATGTTTAGTTGTTGTTTCAGTTTCATTGACTTTTAGTTTCTTTCTCATTGTTTCCTGTTTTGCCTTAGTGTTTCCTTGGTTACTGAGTCTGTTTTCATTGGTTGTCATGGTGATTAATTGTTTCATTGATTTCCATCCACCTGTTCCTTGTTTACTGAGTCTGTTTTCATTGGTTGTCATGGTGACTCATTGTTTCATTGATTTCCATCCACCTGTTCCTTGTTTACTGAGTCTGTTTTCATTGGTTGTCATGGTGACTCATTGTTTTATTGACTTCATCCACCTGTTCCTTGTTTAGTTCATTAGTTGTCAGTGTATATAGTCACCTTCCTTTGTGGATATCACTCTTTTGCTTTACTTATATAATAAAGTAACTGCTGCATTTAGATCCGCTTCACCTGCCTCTTCCTCTTCTTCAGACAAAACATTACAATGAGTCTATTTTAGAATGTCAGACTGCTGAAGGAAAGAGCAAGACCAGCATGGATTCATGAAGTGCATAGGATATTTGTATGCAAAGAGTTCAAAGTTTGTATTCCTGGGAGTCTGAGTGTTGATCGTGTCCAAAGGAGAAGAGCACATGACCTATATAAAGGACTCTGACTCACACTCTGGCTTCAGGGATTGTCTAATTAACATTTTAATTAATATGAAATATTGTTAACTGAGGGCCATTCTCTGAGCCTCAACTCAGACTGGCTAATTAAAGATGTTTTCACTCAACTCATGGCCTAAAAAGTGCAGTGAAAGAGAGAGAAATGTGACACCCATCGTACCGATTGACACGCAAGCGAGGACTGCATTTCACAATGTCAAAACATCTAATTTCAGCTCAACTTTTTCAGCTGTTTTCATTGTTAAATCTTAAGACTGAATCATTCTGGCAGATGATTGCATGAACATGTCAGGTTTATTCTTAATTGTTTGCCCATAATTATCTACACCACCTTTTTATTTATTTGTTATTGCACCAAATGAGTCATTTTGAGTCACTTACTGTTTAACGACACTTTCAAACCAACCCACATTCTCCTCCATTCTGGTGCCAGTCCTGAAACTCATGTGATCTGAATTGTATTCATAAATATGAGCACATTTTAGTGTGTTAAGATCAGTGTTGGACGTCACACACAACTAGTAAAGTAACACAATCCTCTGCATTTCCTTCAGCCTGAGGCTTATTCATTCATTCAGGGGATTCAATTTCACTTTTTTTGTCATTAACAAACAATCCCAGCCCAGATGAGAAAAGGTAATGTAAGACATTATTTCCATAAGAGGTAACTAACTCAATTACTTATTTTTTAGGGGAGGAATGCAATATTTTTAGCGTATTACAAAAGTAACTTATCTTAAAACTGGTTAGGATAAACATCAAACATCAAAAAATAAAATTCCAACAAATTGAAAGCATCTCAAACGTAAAGTCGGACTGGCTTCATGTCGGGCAAATCCTTTTTACTGCACAGCTAGCCTTTGATTATCCCTTACATAAATGTTACATTTGTACATAAAATGTCAAATTTGTTAAATCAATTAAATGTAAAGCCATTAAACATTGAATTAATCTTATTTATTATAAATACATTAACACTTTACAATGAGGTTTAAATTATCAACATTTTGCATTAGGTATCATGAACTAATAAACATCAAAATGTGTTGTTAATTGTTCATCTATCCTTAATTTATAAATATGTTAATCCATAGTTCATAATACATTGACTAAAGTATACAACTTGATGTGCTGAAATGTATTAGTTAGCCAAAATGAATAAACAGTATAAAATTATTGTAAGTTCAAGATAACTGAATTGAATCTTATTTAGGGATGCACCGATATGAAAATGTTGGTCGATAACTGCTGACCTCACGTGGACCGTGGATACGCCTGCCCTGCCCAGGACAGTACTCATTGCTTTCATGATCTGTGTGCACTGCCGTCTGGAAGACGCTGCAGAGCGCTAGACTCGCACTTCCAGGCTCAGAAACCGCTTTTACCCAACAGCCATTGTTGAGCGTAATTCCCTCTGTCCTCCCACCGCTGCTTCCTTTTCAACGGACGTGTATGTCATATTGTTGCAATAACATGCACACGACACTTTAAGCTATTTTTATTGTTTTAACATTGGTTTTATTTGTGTTGGCATATGTGGGTAATATGGATGAATACAGTTTGTTTTCTATGTGAGATGTCAAATTTCGTTGTATACCATGCAAAGACAGTGAAGATAAAA
This sequence comes from Meda fulgida, assembly GCA_030578275.1. NCBI lineage: Eukaryota > Metazoa > Chordata > Actinopteri > Cypriniformes > Leuciscidae > Meda > Meda fulgida. Next base: position 26,380,763 of record CM060639.1, read on the forward strand.
CTAAAAATTATTTGAAAGCCGATAACTGATATATTGGCCGATAAATTCTAAATCCATTTTTTTAATACTTTTTGAGAGCCAGATTAAAACAAAATAAAATTCTCACCAAGCCATGACCCAAGCACATAATTATAATGTTCTTATTATAATTGTATGTAGCAGATATGACAGATTTGCACTGCACTTAACATTCAATTCAATTAAAAAATATCATGGCGAACAGTTGCGCATCTGAAGCGTATCAACTGAAGGAAATGATCCATCATTTCATCATCCATCGGCTTTAACATATCAGCCAAATTTTCTTACCGGGCCGATAACATTAAAAATGAACATATATCGGCCGATACCGATATGGTGTGCGATATATCATGCATCCCTAATCTTATTGTAAAATATTATAAATACATCAAACACAACATATGAATTTCGCAAATTTCAGTCTGTGAACCTAAAAGGAGTCCTAAACATAAATCTCTAAAGTTGTATCTATATATAAAACTGTCAATGTGTTGATATAGTACACATTAGTGTCTCTCCAAGCATATGAAAAAAAAATGTATATGTGCTAAATCCATACTTCACGTTTGAACAACTGCGGCTCCTAATGAGATTGCGCTGCTATAGTCCATCCTCTGGGGAACCTTCCATATGCTGTTGTTATCAAGGAGAGGAATATTCTTCTCTTGTTGCCTGAACACAGCTAGCTCCCCTCAGGCCATCTGAGAAGACCTTGCTGTAAATAGATGTTGTTTGTGCAATTATTTGTTTTGAGGACATGGCAGAGAAATCTATAGAGGAAATATTCACTGCCCACTGGAGGTCCATAGTATTGATTGAGGATGTAAAGTACAGAGCCTCAGCTCCACAGACTGGGATCATCAAGAAGTGCAGGAACGTCAAATCAGGAATTTAATTTCGGAATCGAACCTTCAACTAATCGATAACATTCATAAGCCGTTTGGAATAGGACATGTTTGGTATAGTTATATAGTCTCATAATCTGAAAATCGGATCATTTAAGTTGAGTTTGGAGCCACAGTTCATTTGTCTGATAAACTTGAGCCAGCTGTTTCCTATTTTATATAGTGTATTTTTATGCCAAAAACACATGAGACCATAAAAATACACAATAAATAAGTAAAAACAAATAAATTGTAAAAAAAAAGTAGAAGTACGCAGCAGCCATTATCAGAAAAAAACTGTCTATAAAGTCAACACATTTAAAATAAATAAATAAAAATGTGCTCATTTTAAGTAAACACACACACACACACAGCATTAATCTTGTTGTTTTGGTTCATCGCTGTTCCTCTCACACATATGCAGCTTCTCCCTCAAGAGTACAGCAGCAATGAAACGGCACCAATGTTTCTCAGTGACTACAACTCATACTGAGGCAATGAGGCTTGATTAGAGGGTCAAATTGATAATATATTGAAACGTATGGTTTATTTTAACTGATGAGGTAAAACAAGTTAAAATTCAGGTTTTTCAACAAGAAAGAGTTCCTCATAGGACACACCTGTGGCTGCTTGTCCTCACTGTGCAGTTAGAGAACTGAGATGTGCTTCAAGATGGCTAACTTGGATTGGTTTTCGGGTCACAGGCTGGAGGACGGAGGATACGGAAAATAAGGAAGCTTTTGAGTTTTGAGAAGCAGTCCATATCCATAAAGTCAGACAAATTTAGCAAATCCTAAAAGATTCCTCTGATCCTAGGCTAAAATCTGAAGGCTTTGATCGTTAGTTTGACGTGTTCACCGACAGCCGATTAATGAACGTTGTGATCAAATTTGATCTCGGACGAGATTCTGGGGTTGACAGAAGATTTGACTCTCAGTCCTGCAGTGATTCTCTCACGACCACCGACAAATCGTCTTCGTTTTCAAGACAAGCCGTGACCAAAGTTAACGTTAGAGATTATTTTGTAGCCACTATTTCAGTCCCGCGTGTAACGCAGATCACGGTTACCGTCTTACAGTGTGACATGACTCACAACCATGATCATGTTCGTACAGTCTGACAAACAACGATCGTAAAGGACTATTATTAATCGCACAGTCCCCCGGCTTTCTCTCTCTCCGGCAGAGTTTTCCTCCAACCCTAATTAAACACCTGCACTATAATCAAGGTCTGCGTGATTGCCAGCGCTGCACTCTGCGGGACAGAGGCCCTCCTGGAGCGGAGTTTGACATGTACATTACAAAACGCTTGCAATATAGATGGATTCTCATGTTCACTCTATATTTCTTTAGACGGTTATCATCACGGCCATATTCATTAAATGATGTGCTCTGAGCATCTAATGGTCGAACACTCTCTTATGACACATTACATTCATATGCAACATTGTAAAATGCTCTTCAGAAAACAGTCAGAAACCAGAAAGTAAAGCAGCAGTATGTACAAGTCAAACTCGAGAAATTTGAATATTGTGCAAAAGTTCATGTATTTCAGTAATTCAAATTAAAAGGTGAAACTAATATATTTAGTATATTTAACTATATACATATTGTTGTATTTCAATACTGCTGTGATCATCTAAAACAACTCCCCCACACTTCCATAACCTATTAACATCATAAATTGTCCTCACCTGGTAATTAAAGGTGTCAGAAGATGTTTCAGGGTCCTCGGCGGTGTCCGATCCAGTCCGGGATCCGTTTCACTGGGCTTTTGCTTAGTATAAATATCTAAAGATATTTCCAGAAAAATCATTCTGAGACTGGTTTTTAAAGGTTTTCGAATCACCAAAAATATGGTTTTGTTTTACTCAAAAAGTTTCAGAATAATACAAAGACAATGAATTCAAAAAGGAAAAAGTAACAGAAAAGCGTAGAGGTCTTCACCTTGAGATGCGGCCCGAGCAACAGGAAGCAAACGCTTTTATATTGTCATGATAGATCAGACGGAAGCAAACCCAATTAAACTCTTATTAAATGATGATACAGATAGGCAGTCCAAAATCCTGACGACAGGTTATTGGCGCAGGGACTCTGATGGTCAGACGTGACAAGTGCAGCGTGCAGTGGTGGTGGTGAAGTAAATCCAACGACGAACAGAAATCCAAATAATCCACAGAACAAGAACCGGAACAGGAAAGGCACAAGACTGAACCACACTTGGAACACACACACCGGGAACCACAAACAACAATCTGACAAGGGAGATAAGAAGTTGATGAGAATATATACACATGGATTGCATAGACTGCAGCTGGTGATGGGGTAATGAGCGATTGCTGACGAGCGCTGATGAGAGGCCACGCCCCATCTAATCAGTGCACACACATACAACAACAGAAACACGAGACAAGAAGAAGACATAGGATTTACCAACCGTGACAGTACCCCCCTTCCCTAGGAACGTTCCCAGACTCCCTTACCTGCCAATTGTAATCATCGATAAGGGAGTGATCCAGGATGTCTCTAGCCGGTACCCAACTTCTCTCCTCCGGACCGTAACCTTGCCAGTCCACCAAGTACTGGAATCCGCGCCCCCTCCGTCTCGAGTCCAGAACACGATTGACCGAATAAGTGGGTTCCCCGTCTACGAGACGTGGCGGGGGGGAACCGGGACTGGCGGATTAATGCGAGCAAAAAATACGGGCTTAATTTTAGATACATGAAAGACGGGATGAATCCTCCTGTACACTGGAGGAAGATTGAGGCGGACTGTCACCAGACTAATGATTTTGGTGACAGAGAACGGGCCAATGAATTTAGGTGCGAGCTTATTCGAAACGGAGCGGAGAGGAATGTCCTTGGTAGAAAGCCACACTTTAGAACCGACGACGTATACGGGAGGCCTCCGCGATCGGCTTTGGCTTTGGTGCGTGCCCCCACTTGGAGTAGAGTCTAACGGGCTCTAGTCCAAGTGCGGTGACACCACTGGACGAAGGAGTGGGCGGAGGGGGGCCGCGACTTCGGATTCCAGACTAGGAAAAATTGGTGGCTGGTAACCTACACTACACTCAAATGGTGAAAGCCCCGTAGATGACACAGGCAACGTGTTGTGGGCGTACTCCACCATAGACAGTTGCTGGCTCCAAGAGGAAGGATTCTCGGACACTAAACATCGCAACGTTCACTCCAAATCCTGGTTGGCTCGCTCAGTTTGACCATTGCCCTGGGGATGGAACCCAGAGGACAGACTGACAGTCGCCCCCAGAAATTTACAAAACTCTCGCCAAAATTTGGACACAAATTGGGGTCCCTTGTCAGAAACCACGTCTGTCGGGAGGCCATGAAGCCGAAAGACATGGTTAACGACAATCAAAGCTGTCTCCTTAGCTGAAGGTAATTTGGGCAAGGGAATGAAATGGGCCGCCTTCGAGAAACGGTCCACCACGGTCAAAACTACCGTGTGACCCTGGGAGGGTGGTACGGGACCAGGGTCACGAAGGCACCGGCAGTGGTTGGAGTAACCCATCTGGAGGCTGATTGGAAGTCTTACCCGTGGCACAAACTGAGCAGGCCAATACAAAATTGTCAACATCACGAGCCATGAGAGGCCACCAGAATCGTTGCTTAACCAAAAACATAGTACGATTGACTCCCGGATGACAAGCCACATTGGAACAGTGTCCCCACTGAATAACGTTACCCCTTCTAAGGCCTTCTTGACCTTCGATTCGACCTCCCATGTGAGTGTAGAGATGAATAGGGTCTCTGGTAAAATGCACTCGGGAGTAGACGGGCGATCGGAACGGTCAAAAATGCGCGATAAAGAATCGGGTTTGATGTTTTTAGAACCCGGGCGGTACGAGAGAGTAAAGTCAAAACGTCCAAAAAAAAGAGCCCACCGAGCCTGCCTGGAATTAAGTCTTTTAGCAGTACGAATGTATTCCAAATTCTTGTGGTCGGTCCAGACGATAAAAGGTACCCCCGACCCTTCTAACCAGTGGCGCCACTCCTCCAATGCTAGCTTTACCGCCAACAACTCTCTGTTGCCAATGTCATAATTGATTTCGGCAGGGGATAAACGATGAAAAAAAATGCGCAAGGGTGCATCTTGTCATCTGAAGGAGAGCGCTGGGATCTGATGCATCAACCTCCACCACGAACTGACGTGATGGATCAGGGGTTATCAGGATGGGGGCTGAAACAAAGCAACCCTTCAGTTTGGCAAACCTGAACCAGACCACCTGAACGTCGTTCTGGGGGAGGTCAAGGCGGTCAGAGCTGCGGCTAGTCGGCTGAAATTGCGAATAAAACGGCGGTAAAAATTTGCGAACCCCAGAAACCTCAGTAGGGACTTACGGGAATCTGGACTTGGCCAATTCACCACAGCCTTAACCTTGTCAGGATCCATGCGCATTCCCTCAACCGAGATGATGTGAACTAAAAAAGGAGCTGACTGTGCTTGAAAAACGCATTTCTCCGCCTTGACGTAAAGCCCATTCTCTAGCAACCTCTGAAGCACTTGAAAGACGATGAAAAAATCTATATATCATCCAGGTAGACATATATGAATTGATCAACCATGTCTCGCAAAACGTCATTGACAAGTGATTGGAAGACCGCTGGGGAGTTGGAAAGGCCGAACGGCATAACCAAATATTCAAAGTGCCCCCTAGGGGTGTTAAAAGCGGTCTTCCACTCATCCCCCTCCCTGATGCAGACCAAATGATAAGCATTCCTTAAATCCAATCTCGTGAAGATAGATGCTCCTTGCAACTTCTCGAAAGCATAAGACATCAACGGCAAAGGATAAGTATTCTTTACCGTGATGTTGTTCAACCCCTGGTAATCAATACAAGGTCGCGACGATCCATCTTTCTTCCCCACAAAAAAGAACCCCGCCCCCGCTGGAGAAGAATCCCGTTGCTAGAGAATCAGAAATGTATTTCTCCATGACCTCTCTCTGGGACAGAGAGTGAATATAACTTGCCCTTAGGCGGAGAAGTACCTGGCAGTAAGTCTATAGCACAGTCATAGGGACGATACGGAGGAAGAGAATAAGCCCGAGACTTACTGAACACCTCCTTCAGATCCTGATACTCCGTGGGTACGTTCGATAAATCCACTGCCTTCTCCTGTAACACATGAACAGAAACAGATGGACAGGCAGACACAAAACAGGACTTATGACAAAAACTGCTCCACCCTGCCACCGATTTGAGTTTCCAGTCTATTTTGGGGTTGTGACGAGTGAGCCATGGGTGACCAAGAACGATGGGTGCAAGCGGAGTGTCAAGAATGTAAAAGGAGATGGTTTCAGAATGATTGCCAGATGTGATGAGGGTTATGTCTTCGGTGATCCGTGAAATGGTGGGGAGTCTTTGACCATTGAGGGCGTGAACATCGATCTGGTGTGACAGGGGTTTGAGGGGAATTTGAAATCTTAGTGCAAATGAATGGTCCATGAAATTACCTTCCGCCCCTGAGTCCAGTAGTGCCCGACAATCGTGGAGGTGAGTTGACCATCGGAGCTCATCCTGATCGTAGACGGGGCTGACCGTGCTTTCGCCTCCTGAACGCTGCCCTCGATCCCTCCAGAAGAACGGTCAGGTTGAAAATGTTTGTTGACTCGAGACAGCCGTGCGTCCACTCTCAGAGCCAGCGCGATGAGGTCATTGAGTCCGGTGGGCAGGTCCAGGGCGTAGATTTCTTTCTGGACGTGGTCAGCCAGCCCATGCAGGAACATGTCCCACTGCGCCTCCTCGTTCCATCGGCTCTCGGCTGCCAGGGTACGAAATTCAATTGAAAAGTCCGATACGGACCTCTCTCCTTGACGTAGTTCCGCTAGCACCCTAGCAGCCTCTCTCCCTGTCGCGGCCTGGTCAAAGACCCGCCGCATCTCTTCGGAGAGCCTTTGGAACGAGGAACAGCATTCGTTTTGGTTCCCCATAGCGCCGCTTTCCCAGTCAGAAGCGTAAGCACGAATGCCACCTTGTTCTGTTCTTCATGAAATGTTCTGGGTTGGAGAGAGAAATGCATAGAACATCTGGTTAAAAATGCTTGACAAAAGTTCACTTCACCTGAGTATGACTCGGGGACCGGTAGACTGACTGGAATGTGTCTGCTGGTGGAGGAATCGGCAGTGGGGGTGGCGCGGTGGGAAGACGAAGATGTTGAACCTGTTGGGTGAGCCCGGACACCTGTGCCACTAAAGTCTGGACAGCACGAGCAGTATCGTTGAGATTCTTTTCTTGAATGTCCATTCTTTGAATACTGTTACTCACAAACGCGTCCAGTGAGCTCGAGGAGTCTTCCGCTGCTTCCATGCTTTGGTCAGATCGTTCTGTCATGATAGATAAGAAGGAAGCAAACGCAGTTAAACTCTTTATTAAATGATGATACAGATAGGCAGTCCAAAATCCTGACCGACAGGTTAGTGGCGCAGGGATTCCGATGGTCAGACGTGACAAGTGCAGCGGTGGTGGTGAAGTGAATCCAACGACGAACAGAAATCCAAATAATCCACAGAACAAGAACCGGAACAGGAACAGGAACAGGAACAGGAACAGGAACAGGAACAGGAACAGGAACAGGAAAGGCACAAGACTGAACGACACTTGGAACACACACCGGGAACCACAAACAACGATCTGACAAGGGAGATGATAAGTTGATGAGAATATATACACATGGATTGATAGACTGCAGCTGGTGATGGGGTGATGAGTGATTGCTGATGAGCGGCCACACCCCTCTAATCAGTGCACACACATACAACAACAGAAACACGAGACAAGAAGACGACATAGGATTTACCAACCGTGACATATATGGCTTGATCGGGGCCGTCCTCAAGAGTTTGGGGCTGACCCCATAATGAAGCAATCCCTTTCAAGGAAAACTAGCTGGAAACCTTTAACAGTTGAAGCTGAACACAAATACATCTCATCTCTTGCCTCCTATGCCTAAAGAGCTTAATACACATTTAACCGTTCTTCACCTGCAGGTGTGAAGACCACATCCCACCTCTCGCCTCCACACTCGATGTAAAAAGGTCAGAGAAGCGAGTCTGTTGGTCCAACACCTGCTGAAGATTTTGCGCTTATGCAGAAAAAAACAAACAGTTGGCAAAGCTCACGCCTCCAGCGCTGCAAGCTTCTTTTGCAAACCTGACATTGCACAATTAGGACACATACGTTCTAAAATAAATCTCTTACAATATGTAACAACCGTTTGTTACATTTTTCCATCTGCCTGATGATCCTTATCATCTGTTTGCCCTGCCAGATCAGCTCGTTCTGGGGAAGATGCATCATTCTTCTTTTTCCAGGCTTTATGCAGTTCTCTGGCGTGGTCCTTCTGGAGTCGGTCAACTAAAAGATCGTCCATAAATATTTCAATCTTATCAATTTGTTTTGAGATATATAAGTAATCAAGAAGAGATTCCAGTGTGATTTAACAGAAGATTTCAAATCTACAGGCAACATAACATGCATGATTATACTTTTCAGAGGGCCGACATTTCTGTTTTTAAAATCATTTTTGTATTGATTTCATGTTATATTCTAATTCTCTTAGATTTTGAATTTGAGGGTTTTCATAAGCTGTAAGCCATAATCATCAAAATGATGACTTTTACGCGATATTCTAATTTTTTGAGTTTCACCTGTATACGGTTACGTCCACTGAGTGGCAAAAAAACTGAGTGGCACCATTTGTTTTCAGCGTCAATGCCGCGAAAAACACACAAAACACATCTAAACCGGGAAAGAGCTTTGAGATTGACTGAACAACTAGATTTGACAAGAAATCTGAGGTATATTTTTACAGACTGCAGAAAGCTACAGAACAGAGAAGCAAATGAATCCGCAATTCACAGCAACAACTGGATCCAGGCAGAAAAAGGCGGATTTGCAGTTTTCATTGTGTGTCGATATGGTGAATTATGGGATAAAATCATACCCTATATATTGAATTGTTGTATAGTTAGTTAGTTAGTCAAGTTTTATTTCGGTCAACTTCAAAAGAAAGGGGAAAAATATATTGTATTGACAACTCATCAATTAAATATTTACCTATATATATTCTGCATAATTGGATGTATAATTTTTAAATAAACACTGACAAAGATTATTAAAGTTTTAGGGCTGGACGATATGATGATATATAGTATGACATTGATATTGTCACGTCTTGTTTTGGTCATGTTTCCTTTTGTCATGTGATACCCTGTTATAGTCATGTGATCATGCCATGTGTTCCATTGTCTGATGAGGCAAGTTTAAGTGAGAACTCAAGTGCAGATTTAATTCCAAATCATAGTCAAACAAATGTGTGGTGTGGAACTCAAAACATGAACATGAACTTACAAGCCGCAACAGTGGTTACAGAAAACAATACTTGACGAGGACACATGGCAAACATGAGGGCTTAAATACACAATGACAACATGACACATCAGACAAGGGAACACATGGCAAGATCACATGACTATAACAGGGAATCACATGACAACAGGAAACATGACAAAAAGGCTTGCCCGACTTCATGCGCAGACCGATCGGTGGCTGACTTGAAGCAGTGTATGCTGGTTAAAAATTGTGTCAGACTTGATACAGCGCTGATGCCACATGACTGTGACGTATGCCATCAAAGTAGCGCTAGAGCGATTCGAGAGCAGCCGCAGGACTCTGGAGAAGCCAGTGCAGCTTCTCCAGAGCGGCTTCCAAGCTCTGATGATGACACAGCTGTTCCACGACTGGCCAGATTCACGAGCTCTGATGATGACACAGCTGTTCCACGATTGGCCGGATTCACAAGCTCTGATGATGACACAGCTGTTCCACGATTGGCTGGATTCACGAGCTCTGATGACGACACAACTGTTCCACGATTGGCCGGATTCACAAGCTCTGATGATGACACAGCTGTTCCACGATTGACTGGATTCACAAGCTCTGATGACGACGCAGCTGTTCCACGATTGACCAGATTCACAAGCTCTGATGATGACACAGCTGTTCCACGGTTGGCTGGATTCACAAGCTCTGATGACGACACAGCTGTTCCACGGTTGGCTGGATTCACAAGCTCTGATGACGACACAGCTGTTCCACGATTGGCTGGATTCACAAGCTCATTGTGTCATGTTTATCAAAATAAGACCCCACTACAGTATTTAAATAGTATAGGCTTATGTTGAACTTACTCTTTTAAAAACAGAAGTTGTATTAAGCATAAAGTATTAAATGGAAATGTATCTGAAACGTGTGTAGGCCTATTTGACAAATGTTGCATTTATTTCACTTCAGCTGTGGTAAAGTTTGCAAACACCATGTGAGTGGTCACTATAGCTACGGGAACCAGAAAGTGTCCGACTTCACGTCTCCGTTTGCACGTGGCAACTCTTGCCGATCGGTTACATCCAGCGCAGCCGAAGACCAACACACCTGTGAGCACATAGCCTAAAACACAAACAAATGTTCAGTAAAACAAATCACAAGCCATGTTCACACAAAACATGACAACACGAAAGCACACTGCTGGTGTAAAACACAAGCGACGTGCTACACAGCACAAGACCAAACACGACATGAAAGCTGTTCCACGATTGGCTGGATTCACCGCATGACAATGATCACGTGCGTTTTGTGTGTTTATTCTCACACATTATTTTTTATAACAGTGAACACTCTTTTCATGTAGTCTCGATGTTATATTGTGTCATGTTTATCAAAATAAAACTTATTAAAAAGTGTTGACTCCACTTCATTGATAGCGGCTATAGGCTTATGTTGAACTTTATTCTTGTTCAAACATACGCTGTATGAAACAGTACATAAAGTATTAAATGAAAATGTCTCTGAAACATCTGTGCATTTGGCAAATATTGCATTTATTTAACTTCAGCTGTGGTTAAGTATGCAAATGTAACCCCACCACCCGGGTCCCACTCGACCCGCTCCGAGCGGGCCTCGAACCCGGGTCTCCGACATGAGAGTCAGGCGCTCTAACAAGGAGGCTAAAGACTGCAGCCTCTAGCATCTGTCGCCAGAGAGCCTTTTGAGATCAGAGGAGTGAGGTTTACTTGCACAGCAACTACTAGCTGACCTCCGTTACACTCACCCCCCTAAACCTCACTCCCACCCGGGTCACGGCACCAATGTAACCCCACCACCCAGGTCCCACTCGACCCGCTCCGAGCGGGCCTCGAACCCAGGTCTCCGGCATGAGAGTCGGGCGCTCTAACAAGGAGGCTAAAGACTGCAGCCTCTAGCATCTGTCACCAGAGAGCCTTTTGAGATCAAAGGAGTGAGGTTTACTTGCACAGCAACTACTAGCTGGCCTCCGTTACACAAACACCACGTGAGCGTCACTACACCTACACATGTCCAACACACCTATAGACATGAGACAAGACCAAAACAAGACGTGACAGATTAAGTGATCACATGGATTTAGACCGACCTATATTGTATTTATATAAAGCGTTCACAGGAAAATTTGCTTTATGTATTTTCCCGGAAATCAGGCTCATATAAATGTGAGGAAACACGATTCCTGTCCGCATGTCAATATCCACGGATCACTGGATCTATGGTAAGAACACTATATCAAATCCAACCTTTAGTTTAAACTGATAATCGTTTATTTTACTCACATTTTCGCAGTTTCTTCTGTTAAATCCAGTCACGCAGTAGTGACATCAATGCATTCCCTCTATATGGTTTGATCCACAAACAAATAGTATTAATCTTGTAAACTGGACTCAAAAAAAGTCTCTACATGCAGTAGAGGGTGACCAATTTGTTTCAGGAAACCTCTTTAAACTAATGTATTGGTCTGAAAGTTAATTCATGTGTTCATTTGAGACAATCCTTTGTTGATGAAATAGTTGATTTGTCCCTATAGAGAAACCGCACAAAATCACTAGAGAACAATCAGACCCTTGATTACAGAGGTCCGGCCCCCTATGGAGCTTACACACCAGCAGACGTTACACGAGAGAGATGTGTTTTCAGGGAACAGGCCACTGCTCCCTCAGGCTTCTGGCCCAAAACATGCCATAATTAAATACATCTTTGATAATAACCGCTGGCAAAATGGGCTTTTAGTAAAACTTGGCTGTTGCAGAATATTTTATGCGAGGTTAATCCCACCTGTGCTGAATGTACAACTCTGAATGAACAACACATGCCCTTTTAGAAAGTGTTTCCCATTCATGGAATATGGAAACCAAACACTGAAGAAATATAAAGTTACACAGTTTAAGAACAACATGATTTTGTCATGAATTAGAATTAGAAACTTTATTTGTCATTGTAGTTATTTGTTTGGTAACCATGTTGCGCGACGATGTAAACATACAGTGATGCTACATGTCCATGACCATGTTTTGGGGGTGGAGAGAGATGTGAGACTCATTGCCGCCTATTCTTTTCACATTGAGCATTGAACCATTAATAGAAGCCATACTTCAAAATGCATGAATTCAGGGAACAGAGGATGAAGGGAGGACAGATCATAAAATATAATAGAAACCCATCTCATTCCATCCCTGCACTCATGCAATGTCTAGATAAATGTGGACTAGTCTCAGGATATAAAGTTAATGAAAATAATTCTGATGCAATGATGATCTTTGGCACTTTGCCATCCCAGTTAAATGAAGTGGTCTCATTTCACTGATCCAAACAAGGATTTAGATATTTAGGAATTATTTTTACACCTAATCCCAACTAGCAATTTGAGGTGAATCATTATAAACGAATGAAATAAATAAAAATGATATAGCGAGATGGGAGATTCTCTCTCTCTTGTTGATTTGAGGCAGATTTGAGGGGATAAGAATTAACTTATTGACTAGATTTCTCTTTTTGTTCTAGTCTCTTTTACCCATCTCTGTTTTCGATGTGTCAGATAAATTAATTAGAACATTTCTGCAAAAAAAAAGGAACCCAGGACAAACTGCACAACGGTTTAGAGGTCAATATCTAGGGCTACAAGTAAGTAATATTGAATTTCTTCCATCTCTGTAGGACAGTGGATTCAGAACATGGGCAGATAAAGGTCTTGGCATTATGAATCAATTATTCAATGGAACAGAACATAAATCTTTATCACAACTTCAAGAACAATTTAGTATTCTATTCATTCTAATGAAATGAACAGGCATTTCCAGATAAGACAGTATATCACAAGTCATTGTATTAATGTAGAAAAACACTTTTCAACTAAAAGACATGGATCTAATTTATAGGGTTAATAACAAACTATATTATAGGAAAATGGGATATTAAAGGAAAATGGGATATTAAAGGAAAATGGGAACTGGAACTAAATACTATAATTGAGGATGATATCTGGGAGGGATTGTGTGAGGGATGTCATTAAGGAATTGATGGTCAATTCACTAGCAAGGACCACGCCACAACTACATAGAATTAGCTTTATGGAATGAATGCGGGTCGAAAGGTATGGGAAAAAGGATGTTGTAATCTGGCTGATCAGGGAGTCTAGTCCAGGGAGACTCAGAGTTGGGGCTTCGTCTCGGTAGGTAGTAAGCTGTGTTACTTGAAGACCCCCCTGGATGCACCCTGTGGAAGTAAAATGGGGGATGTTAGATATTGAGGAGGGGGGGGATTGGGGTCGGGGGTAAGTGGGATGGATGAATGGATGGATGGGGGGGATTGGGGTTAGGGGCAAGTGGGATGGATGGATGGGGGGATTGGGGTCGGGGGGAAACATCTCTGGCATTATGTCGGGGGAAATACGGTAACATTGGAGATCATACACATTTGAGATTCAGGAATTCTGGATTCTAGATTCAGTAATGTATCTGACATTACACCTGTCCAGGGACTACAGTTGAAAATTAGCCAAGTTGGCTAAACTGGCACATTTACATAAATGTTTATTAATTTGCACTGTCCCTATAACTCTAAACTGTATAAATAAGTAAAAGGTCGAGTGATGTGTTTGTTGGGAGCATTGCCCAAAAAAAAAAAAAAAAATCCAACGAGGAAAAGAGATATGTACTATGGATATTGTTATCAATAGATAAAATAATAATAACTGCATACTGAAATAATAAAAATCATTTAAGCTTGGTTTGGTTCAATGGACTCAGAGATTGAAACAAGTTTATACAATGGGAAAAAATTACTGCATGCCTAGAGATGAAGATGGATGTTTTTTTTCTGCAAAGATCGGAAAGTATTACATTATATTAAGATATGGAACTAACAAGCAGCACTTGCTTACCATTCTGAATAGGAATCATGTTGATCAGTTGATGTTGATTTTCTTTATTCCAAATGCCCAAATATTTGCGTATTGAAATGCTCAGGTAAGATGAAGTGTCTTCTGTGTTTTCTCTCTTGACTTAGCCACTTGCTAGCTTTCATTACTTTGTTTTTTCTTCTTATACACTGGTTTGTGAAGCTGAATTGCCAATCGGATTGATCTGTCTCACGGCTGCCCGATGCCGGTGCTCAACCAGCCAGAAACTGCAGACGGCGTCCGACAGTGTCGACGGTGAAACACACCTCTGACAGACACTCAGCAACAGCCCGACTTCGGCCGACCGTTGGCTTGGTGTGTCACGGCCTTACGGGGTGTCTGTCAGTGTCCTAGCAGCCTTATCTGATGCTGTTGGTCACTTATTTGTGTTAGTCCATAAAGATCCAATTAGAAATGTACATTCAGTATACAGTACATTAGAAGAGTGAGCCAAATTTGTGTTTATAAAATTACTGAAAAAAGGATTGCATGAGACAATAGCCCCTTTCACAGCAATCCTGTTAAATTACCGTAAAATTGCCAGAATGACTTTACCAGTAAATATACAAATATGCTGTTCACTCAAGCAACAGAGTTCTGGGTTTTTACCGCTAAGAGTCCATTCACACATCAGCTCCAAAACACAGTTAATTTCTGTTATGTCAGTCATCGGAAGTCATCTTTAAACACCACTCCTTTGTCTCCATCTGCCCGCATGAGGAGAAGCACTTTAGTTAACTATCTGTTCAATTTGACAAAAAATGTTACCTTCTGAGTGACAAGCATAAGGGGATTATCACACAGAACACATTTTGCTCTTAAAAACATGACACACAATAGTATCCAACTGCAGCATGAATGGAAAAGAAGACTGAGTCTCGAGCGCAACGCGTTGAAAAAGCAGTGAGACGTTGCACAACAGCCAAAGAAGATCATCTTGCATATATTTACATATAAGGACTATTAAAAAGCTTACTTTAATCTCCAAAAAGTTCTAATCTCCATAAGAACTTTATTATTGGTCCAAATCAGACTTCTTACATCAGCACGGTCTGACCTCGTATGTGATCAAACCGGTAATCTTCATTCCGCGTTCAAACACAGCACATAACTGGTAATTTACTGCTTTTATTACAACTTACCTTACTGGTAAATTGAAGGAACCAAGTTACCCATATTTTTGATACGGTCCTTTACACACATGGATTATCAGTAAATACCAGTATATAACCGGTAATTTACCGGTAAAGACTGTGTGTGTGAAAGGCTCTACTGTTTTCCAGTTAAACACAGATTGCAGTCAATTAATCGATAACCATTTGACCTGACCCAATGTTATGTCCTCCCCCGGTTAACTTCACTAAAGTATTGTTCTGTTGCACATTAGTTTGAAGTTTAGGAAACACATGGATAAGCTATATTGCTTTTAGATTGGGTGTAGAAGCACAAAGCATATCCTTGTTCCATGAAACCATGGTTCACAGGGATTTGAACTGGCACAAAAATCACCTTTTCTTGAGCTATTGTTTGTGCCCTTTATCCACCAGAGTTAATACAATCGAACATTGGTTTACAGCAGAGAGGATCTCCCTTAGAGAGGTACGAAAATTGCTTTCTGACAATACATATAGCAAATATCCTCCCAGAACTCTTAAGATCATTAGTGTGAGGTGATGCATCGCACGGGAAGTCTGGCACGCGCAGATTAACCTCAGTGTTTTTAAAAGAACTGTCTCGCAGTGCTCTCTCCAAGCATTGATTTGTCTTTCCCTGAGTGCTTTTGTGCCTGTGTGGGTAAGAGTGTTTTTGTTTGTGAGAGAGAGAAAGAGAATGGCATACAGAGAGAGAAGAAAAAGCCTTGCATTTACACTAGCTTGTGACGATGCCCATAGATAAAGCTATTTTAATGGTGTTTAAATGTGCATATATAACAACCCACAGGAAAAATGGACATTGGAGTTTTGTAATTTGAAGATTTTTTTTCCTTGCATTTCAGTAGCTACCCAACAAGCAATTTTAGGTTTAAAAGACATCTAATAACCGTCCAAGCACAGCCCAGACGTCTAGGCTAAACAAAGCAGAATTTGGGCTGTGAAAATTGAATAGACTTCTGAATCATCGCCCAAGATTAGACTAGTCATCAATTAGATAACAACGAAATGAAATGATTGAAGAAATGAAACCAAACACCTTGTAATCACTGTTTACTTTGCTTACATTATGGAATATCATATATCTCGCAAGTTATTTTGGGCAAAAATGATATGTAACCAAATTCAAGGTTATTTTGGCCAGAAGTGATAGCCGGACTATATCGGATCTATAGTTAACTGAGATGGTGAAATGACGGCTATTGCTTGCTGGGTAACAACAAATAAATAAAAAAACTTTAACAAACAACAACACACATTAGGCTTGAGTGGAAAAATAATTAACTGTACATACTTATGATATTGGCAGAATATCATTTTAATTAGAAAATTATATCACAGAAGATTTGTGTTAACAAACGTCAGTTTAAATTTTTGTTTTCCAGACAATCTCCTGATTCAATCAGAAAGGAAGAAAATCAGCAGGATAGAGAGATTCGTTAAACCTCTCTTAACGCACCATTTAAACTTGTGAAATTACTTGTTTTTTTCACATCAAGAGTTGGAGCCGCTTTAATTAGAGTTTAATGATGCACCCACTTCTGCAGCGTATTCTCCTCAAATGAATAATGTCTGAAAACAGTTTCTTCCACTCCTCATTGTACTTAGTATTTCCTTATACTTGTAGCATTAATTAGTCTCATGATTGTCTTTGAAAAAGATAATAAAACTAAATGAGTATGCAAACCCAAGAGGGCTGGGTTTTCCCGATAACATTGCAAATCACACTCTTAAGATGACTTTAACTAAAGCTGAATGTTATTTTACGATGGAGTAGCTGCTATTCCCAAACCAGCTCATAGATTGCTTGTTAAGAACAACTTAACTGTGTTGTTACTGGAGCCGGCAGGCCCAGAGCTGATAAAATAAGGCAACAATTATTGCTAATATCTATTGTTTGTTTCCTAAACAAAGAATTTCCAAAATAACATCTTATTGATACTCATAACTGGGAAAACATTTAAGAACACTTAACATTTACTGTAAACAACAAGACTTATCATAGCAAATTTAATATCATTTTTGCATGCATATTTTAAAAAAATACAAGAAAAATGTTATTGTTTTTGTGTTTTGTGTGTCAAGTTTCATAGCATTTCTAATATATAAATATACATTATATATTTGTTTCTCGTTAGATAATGTATAATAGATTTTGTATTTTTGATAGCTTAAGACTTTATAATGGAGCATCTGCATTACTACAGGTTATCCACTACCTTTGATGTTTTCTTACCAGATCAGCTCACAGTCTAATGCACATTCCAAAGTTGCTGTAAAGAAGTTAATCAATAATAAATTCAAACTCAAAAAATATTTCATTCTAAACAAGATTATGCCTCTACATGAACATCTTTATCTAAAAGAGTTGTAATAGTTTAAGCAGAGGAACTGGGAGCCGGCCAGAGGAGATACGCATCAGCTTCATTGATCCAGGATCTGCTGCTCCGACGGGATTTACAACGGCCATTACACTGAAGATTATAACAGGGCGCCCCGTGCTCATACATCAGAGACTGAAACCACATACTGTATGCAGGGATACTTCTGAGCACTGGCCATTATTGAGCAATTTATTTCATAATCTATCCAATTTATTAAAGGTGACATATCATGGCCCTTTTCACAAGATGTAATATAAATCTATGGTGTCCCTAGAATGTGTCTGTGAAATTTCATCTCAAAATGCCCGACATATCATTTATTATAGCTTGTCAAATTTGCCCCTTTTTGTGTGAGCAAGAACACACCATTTTTGTGTGTCCCTTTAAATGCAAATGAGCTGTAGCTCCGCCTCCGTTCAGAAGAGGGCGGAGTCTTTATACAAGCTTCAGAAACTCCAGCAATAACAAAACAGGCCAAACACACACACAAACACACACAATCTCCCTCATCCAGAATAACCAGTAGCGAGTGCAGCCTTACGGAGAGACTCAGAGCTTCACTTTTACACGTTTCTGAATGTTAGTGGAGATGTTGATGTAGTTGTTGTGGAGTTACACTGATCATCTCATCCTCATGTTTACTTCTACACAAGTGTGCACAGTTCCTGAGGTGTTTATAAGACAGCGGTCTGTGCTCAACCACACACCAGCTTCAGGACAGAACTAACCCTGACCCATCACACACACACACACACACACACACACACACACACACACACACACACACACACACACGTTGTGTTTTCATTTTCATGTTTTATGGGGACTTTCCATAGACATAATGATTTTTTTATACTGTACAGACTGTATATTCTATTCCCTTACACTAACCCTATCCCTAAACCTACCCATCACAGGAAACATTCTGCATTTTTACATTTTCAAACAACATCACTTAGTATGATTTATAAGCTGATTTCCTCATGGGGACTAAGGGTGTAACGGTTCACAAAATTCACGGTTCGGTTCGGTACGGTACACTGGTGTCACGGTTCGGTTCGGTACGGTTCGGTATAGTTTAGATACAGCAAAAAGAAAAAAAATTGCCAGATTTTTTAAAATGTTTTATTCATTAGAACTTAAGTATGACTTTTTTGTTTACATTGAACAATGATGGAGCAATACTTTACCCATCTTCTATGGTATTTTCTTAGCAGCATACTGTGTAAAACAAAAACAGCTCCTTATAAAAAAAAATGAAAATGTAATATTGTTGTAGTTATGAACAAATACAAAGATACAAATACAATTTTGTTTTTATCTGGAACTCTATAACTCTTTATGTGGAGTGTGTTTTTACTCAATTGTTACGTTTTTTTTTCAGAAAGATGAGAATGTCCACATTTTTTGTGGACAGCACAGATCTGCTTGATGAAACAATGTCCCCAGCAGTGGAAAATACCCTCTCGCTAGGGACAGAGGTTCCAGGCACAGCCAAGTAACGCTGTGCCAACCTGGCAAAATGAGGGTATAAGTGCTCATGGTTTTTCCACCATTTTAGTGGATCTGCATCCAGGGGAATAGAGTCCACTACCATGTACAATTTCATCTCCTCCTCTGCCAATTTGGCCACAGATTTGGGGCTTGAATCATGATGATGGGTCATGAACATTCCTCCAAAAAGCTCAGTCATGGCTGATTTCTTTTCTCGTGGAGGTGATGTTGAGGGCTCCAAGTCCACTGTCTCTATGGAGGTTGCTGGCTCTGTGGTGCTCGTAGCTTGCTCCTTGAGAAATATAAACAACAATAATCTTAGATACATGCTCATCATATAACCCATAGCATGGGATTTACTACAAAATGTTCTAAATCACACACGCAATTGCAAATGTTATACACAGGGACATGGGATACAACATTACAAACAGATTATAATGCACATAACATCTGGATGTATTCGGTGTCAAAGTATTGATACGAAAATGTTATTAAAAAATCCCTTAAAACTAAAGGTATGCAAATAATTAATCAAAAATATAGTAAGCAGCAAAATATAAATAGTACCATTTGTTCAATACTCACAGTCACAATCTCTGTGGTTAGAGCTTCATAGACTCTCAGGCGAGTGGTAGCATCCAAGTGTTGCAGTGATTTAAAACGTGGATCTAAAGCTGTGCTCTTGTGTAGGTAATCTTGAAGATCAGGTAACGTGTATCGCTGCTGCAGGTCATTTTTGATGGCTGTTTTGACATCCCTCACTGCTGGGCTGTCATCATCAGACAGTTCCATGGATTTCAGGATCATCATTTTCATAGGAAGGACCATGGACGCAGATGGAGAGGACTCGGTGCACATAAGGGTTGTCACAGTTTTCAAGGGTTTCAAAACTGTGATAACATTCTCAGCCAGTCGCATGTCGTTTTCAGACAAAGTCATAATGTCTTTAACATTTTTCTTCACAGCTTTGTCTGTCATTGCAGAATACACTGCAGCCTGCTGTTCAATATATCTTTCTATCATATCATAGCTTGAATTCCATCTAGTTGGTATATCTTGGATGAGTTTGTGAACAGGAAGCTGCAGCAACTCCTGTTTTGTCTTCAACACATGGGCTGCTGTTGTGCTTCTGTGAAAAAAGGTCACAATCTTTCTGATCTTTGCTAGGAGACGAGAGATCTGCTGCACTGCCATTGCTTTCTGAGATGCTAGATTAATGACATGGGCAAAGCACCCTATTTGTGGCCCAAGTCCAGCAGCTCCCACAACAGCATTAACTATATTCCTGGCATTGTCAGTAGTCACAGGAATAGTTAGATTAGCTCTCTCCAACTTCCACACTTCCACTGCTTCTGTTATCCCTTTGGCCAAATCCTCACTCGTGTGACTATCAAGGGGGCGTGTCTGAAGAACGTGGCTTTTCAGTTCCCATTCAGCGGTAATGTAATGTGCCGTTACAGTCAGGTAGCTTTGTGTAGCCCTTGACGTCCAGCCGTCTGTTGTCAGAGCAACGGCTGTTGCTTTGGCCAATTGGTTTTCTATTTGGGCTTTTGTTTTTTGGTACAAAGCAGGAATTACAGTCTGGCTGAAATGGGCTCGCGAGGGAATAGTGTAACGGGGCTCAATTACATTAAGCATGTTCTTAAAACCTGCGTTTTCCACTACAGAGTAAGGTCTCATATCCGCGGCTATAAATGTACCAATCGCCGCGGTGATCTGTTTTGCCCTGTTTGAATCAGTTGGAAATGCCTGTCTAAATGCTGCGGGGATAGATTGTGTCGTGTATGTTTCTGCTTGTTTTCGTCTTGTTCCGGATACTGACACACTGGGGTGATGTCGTCGTAAATGAGTTGACATGTTTGAAGTATTCCCGTTGGTGTGCCCTATTGTCATGTAGCAGATGCGACATACCGTTGTTTTTTTATCCACCACTCTCTTGCCATCACCATCATAGCTTACAGGGAAACCAAAGTGGACTCAAACACCAGATCTGTTGGTTATTGGAGGATCTTCTATTTCTGGTCCGTTAAACGCATTACTGGCCATTTTGCAACGAGTCTGTTCAGCGCGTACGCCTAACTGAGACTAACATAATGTTTTTTTTTCTTCGGGGGTGGCAGAGGCGTTGCCTGTTACGTCGTTTGGGCGTCGTTTACCTTATTGAGCGCATAACATTATATTTCACACACCCTTTTATTTTTCAAATGTAATTAATTAGTCCAACGAACCGTTCGGTTTATAATGCGTACCGCGTACCGAACCGAAAGCCTCGTACCGAACGGTTCGATACGAATACGCGTATCGTTACACCCCTAATGGGGAGGATTTCGGATATTGCCATCCTTGTGGGGATATTTTGTCCCCATAACGTAGGGTTTACCAGGCCACACATACACACACACACACACATCACACCAAATTCAGGACAGAACTAATCCTAACCCATCACACACACACACAACAGCTTCAGGCTCTGCTGGATCTTCTGCCAGTGCGCTACAACTGGTTATACTGGTGGCGCTCGCGGTGTGTGTGTAAACGTGCAGATTAAGGGCCGCTAATATTATAAACATGCAGATTAAGGGCCCCTAATATTATAAACGTGCAGATTAAGGGCCGCTAATATTCTAAACGTAATATTGTAAACGTGCAGATTAAGGGCCGCTAATATTACAAACGTGCAGATTAAGGGCCGCTAATATTCTAAACGTAATATTGTAAACGTGCATATTAAGGGCCGCTAATATTGTAAACGTGCATATTGAGGGCCGCTAATATTGTAAACGTGCAGATTAAGGGCCGCTAATATTATAGACGTGCAGATTAAGGGCCGCTAATATTATAAACGTGCAGATTAAGGGCCGCTAATATTATAAACGTGCAGATTAAGGGCCGCTAATATTATAAACTGCAGATTAAGGGCCGCTAATATTATAAACGTGCAGATTAAGGGCCGCTAATATTATAAACTGCAGATTAAGGGCCGCTAATATTATAAACTGCAGATTAAGGGCCGTTAATATTCTAAACGTGCAGATTAAGGGCCGCTAATATTATAATAAGATCCTCTTCATACGTCAGAAGGGGAGCGAAATCTGATCAGCTTAGTTTTTGACATGCTTGCAGAGAAAGACTTATCATAATAAAGTTACTGGGTTTCACTTTTCACATTTTCTGTGTTGGTAAAGCACCGGATTATAGCATTTACACACGGAAAATGTCAGATTTTCATGATGTGTCCCCTTTAAGAAACAAATACAAGACCCCTATTGGTAAATAACTACAAAGAGCAGTGAATGGTAAAAGCATATTTGCGCTACAAAACAGTGTGTTTGTATTACAAAAATAAATTCAAATATTAATATGATCACTGTCACGACTCGGTAGTGTTACGCTCGCCTAGGAAGATTAAAAAAAAGTTCAAAGCAGTCTCTAATCCACAGGTAATCCAGACACAACCGACCATAGACGATAAAAATAGTAAAAAAGAATGAAATGCAAGAACTTGTATGCATACGCAGGATAATGAGGGGAACACAGCTGAACAAGATGACGAAATCAAATGAGTAACAAACAAGGCAAGGAGAAACTGTGCAAACGAAAACAGTTCAAACTAGCTGAATCTGTGACTATCAATCACTATCAACTATACTGCATCTATCTATCTATCTACCTATCTATCTGTCTGAGTTCAGAAAACACTGCTCTAGAGTTTCTCAGCAAGTGGATAATGAAAGACTGTCCTGACATGCGATATATTGACAGACATGAGGAACAATGGAGAGGAAAGGTAATTGTTGTTTGATCGACACAATCGGGGTCATGGGTGTCAAGAGACACATTTAGACAGCAGGCATATTATTCTTGATCATGTCTTTGGAGTGATTACTTCATCATTCCATCGGCACACCAGGTACGTTCTGAGGACCACGGTGTCATTATACAGGGCTAATATATAGACTGAATGCCATGACAGAGTGTGTAAATTACATTTCAAGCTGAAAATGGTCACACTGGTGTGTATAGCATCTCAAAGAATGGGACACTGGGAAAGAAGAGGACAACAGGTGAAAGAAAAACAATTAAGCTGTCGCGACAGAGATGGGCGCCGGATGTTTTTTCTGTTGTTCTTTTTGCCCCACATGCTGTGAGCTATCGCTTTGAGTCAGTCTGACACAACTGAATAATGTTAGGATCTCAGAGTGTGTCAAGCCATTTTGAGTCAAAGTTGAGGAAAAACGAAGATGCACTAGTGAAGTCTTGATGCCAACTGACAGCTTGTCTGGTCATTGTAATTCATATGGAGGCATTGCCTTTGGCTGCTTCAATCAATCACATTTAATCAAATTCTCAACACTTTGCATGATACAACAATGCCATTGATGGATTTTGTATTATTTATTTATTTTGTGCTGAGGAAATAGGCCATTCATTTGGGAATAATTCACTACAAGGCAAACATTTCTGGATCATCAAAAATTATCATAAAATATGCAACCGTGGATCATCAATTACAGCAAAGAGATTAGAAACCATTATGTTAAGTTGAGATGTTTACTTTTAAAAACATGAATGCAAGTTACAGTGAAAGTTACAATGATTCTAACTGTTATACTTAAAATATACATTCTATAAAATAACTAGTTAGATAAATGTATTTAAAATGTAGTATTACTAAGTTAGAAACTACTTTCACAAAAATAAAAATAAATACATTTATTCATTTTAAAAATATATAAACTCTTATAAACTCTTTTCATAAAATGTAAACAGGTGAGTAACTGGAGAGAAGAGAGTTGACGTGATACTGGCTGTATAGTGGCAGTTCTTACCTGTTGCAGGCAGACCAGAGAAGTGACTGGAAGAGAAGTGACTGGAAGAGAAGTGACTGGAAGAGAAGTGGCTGGAAGAAAAGTGACTGGAAGATTGGAAGAGACGAAGTGACTGGAAGATTGGAAGAAAAGTGAATGGAAGAGATGAAATGACTGGAAGAGAAGTGACTGACAGGCTGTATGTCTGGTAAATGGATGATCACAGATGACTGAAGAAAGCCGAAGGTTGGACAGTTCGAGAAAGGATTGTATAGGTAGGTATTGGTAGATATCGGTAGGTATCGATAGGTATTGTAGGTAGGCCTATAGGTATCGGTAAGTATCGATATCGGTTGGTATCAGTATCGGTAGGTATCGTAGGTATCATAGCTATCGGTATAGGTATTGTAGGTATAGGTAGGTATCGTAGGTATCGTAGATATCCGAATTATCGTAGGTATCATAGCTACTATCGGTATAGGTATTGTAGGTATAGGTAGGTATTGTAGGTATAGGTAGGTATTGTAGATATCGGAATTATCGTAGATATCATAGCTACAGGTATGTGTCGTAGGTATTGGTAAGTAAGATACAAGATTCAAGATTAATTTATTAGTCTAGGGAAATTTGTCTTGGACATATAGGCTGCCACATAAAAATACATTCAGTTACATTGCATTAACAAACAGAACAAGTACAGACATAAGTGCATTTGGCACCTACAACACAGCCCCTCATTTTACACCCACCTTATATCCTGAGTTTAGAAGATTCAGTGATAAAGGGATAAAATAAGTGTTATGCCTATTCCGATATATTTTCTTGTTTTTAATTGGAACCCTATAGTGTCTACCTGATGGGAGCAGTTCATACTCTGAATGCAGGGGTCTGCTATAATTTCCCATTCCTGTTTAACTATGGTCTTCTCAAAAATTATTTGGAGAGAGGGATGCTTCCTCACCCCCATCACTCTCATTGCTATATGAACCAGTCTATTTATTTGTGATTAACTTGACTTATATGTCACCCAACAACCATAATTGACCAAAGTGCTTAACAAGGTTCAAAATCAAAGAGATAATATACACAAATAATACACAATAGACAATAGAAAATAACCAACAGTAGAAAAAAGGTCAAGATGTCTGGTTCACTCGGACCTGCTGAGTCCTGTTGGACAGAAATGAGTGATACCACCTGATGATGTATGGATTAACAGACATCTGTCTGAGTTTACTGAGAAGGATGTGTGGCTGCAGAGTATTAAAAGTAGAGCTGAAATCTACAAATAGTAGTCTGGCATATGCCTTGGGGTTTTCAAGATGTTGTTAAATAAAGTCTACTATAGTTAGTATAGAATCATCAGTGCCACGATTGTCTTTGTAGGCAAACTGATACAGATCTAGCTGTCCCTTTCTGTTTGACTTCAGCTTCCCCACCATTAGCTTTTCCAGACACTTCATTATAATAGAAGTCGGGGCTACTGGTCTATAATCATTATTTTCTTGAGGAACAGATTTTTTTTTGGTAGAGGAGTAATGATTGCCGTTTTCCAGAGAGATGGAACTGTATGTGAATCAACAGACCTTTGAAAAACAGGGACCCAGGCTGGTGTAAGTTCCTCTGCACATGTCTTCAATAGTAAAACTGAGACGGCTTATCGGTATAGGTAAGTATCGGTATAGGTAGATATAGGTACAGGTAAGTATCGGTATAGGTAAGCCTTGGTATAGGTAAGCATCGGTATAGGTAAGCATCGGTATAGGTAAGTATCGGTATAGGTAAGTATCGGTACAGGTAAGCATTGGTATAGGTAAGTATCGGTATAGGTAGATATAGGTATAGGTAAGTATCGGTATAGGTAAGTATCGGTATAGGTAAGCATCGGTATCGGTAGATATCGGCATCGGTAGATATCGGTATAGGTAAGTATCGGTATAGGTAAGCATCGGTATCAGTAGATATCAGTATAGTTAAGTATCGGTATGTATCGGTAAATGTAAGTATAGGTATTGTAGGTAGGTATTGGCAGGTAGGTAGTTCAAGTAAGTTTTCAGGAATGAACAACGAGACCAGATAATTGTGTTGAGGAAGATTGACTGCTTATGAAGGATGAGATAAGAGGTGCTGATGAGGGCAAACAGGTGTGGTGATTGAGAAGTGTTTGAGCTGATAACCCAGGAGGATTGTGGGAGATGTAGTACGCACAGGTGACTGAGGATGTGAACTATAAGCCTTCAAGTATAATGCGATTATATATTCATTTATAATATACGTTATAACTTTATGACATACTTTATATATTTTCAGAAATAATTAAAACTGAAGTTAAAATGTATTATAATATTGGAAGATTCCTTGTTAAATCTTGTTATTTTGCCATGTGTTTTACTGTGTTATACTTTCTAAAGGTGTGTAAATAAGTATTGTAATGTATTATAACTGAGGTTATAGTTACTCATTATATCATGCAACGCATTGCATAATTAAAAAAGTCTGGATGTAAAGTGTTACCAAATTATTTCATTTGTTTACATACATTATGAACCTCTGAACTGCTCCAATGATTGGACACAGGTTGTGTCAGTATAAAGCCGTTGAAATGAGACTGGAATTGCTCTGCAAACAACCTAAAAAAATGCCACATTAGTCAGCATTGTAATGAGGAGAGAACATTACATTACATATCCCCATAGAACGGTTTAATGTGCTTGAGTGATTTTTGCCATCTGTTGACAACATTTCGTATGCAGGTAATTTATCACTGCAAACAGCAGGGCCGCAAAATTAACACATTTATTTATGATCCTTTGTGAATTTGAACTGTGTAAATACCATTGGTCATATCCAAACACTGATTCTGCCAAATGACACAAGTGTTGCAGAGAGACACACAAATATAAGAGGCGTTAGGGACAAATAAACCCTGGATGAGTCTCTAAAGCCTGTTCGAGGAGTGGGGTTATTTTTTACACATATTCAGTTGGGTGGTGGTCAGAAAATGTGATTATTGACCTCAATGCAATGAGCTAAAGGAATATTCTTGCGTAAATAAATATTAAACACTATTGATGGCATCTGTGACATACTGTCAATTACAACAACAAAAACATGTCCATCCAAAGAAAAAAAAAACAGTCATGGCATGAGAAAAATTGGACAGAAGTTAGTAAGCTAGTCTCATGCCATCATGTGTGTTTACAACAGTGTGATGAACTGAAAGAAAATATTAGGATTTTAATTAATTTTCTATGGTAATCAACAGCATGTCACAGAGCTTAAGTTGTATTAAACCCATCTTAACAACATAAGCAAGACATATAGGAATTAATTCTTTTGGGTTTAAAGACGTTGCACTGTTTCATTTTGATCAGATGAAGCGATGTTTTCAGGCTGATACAATTACAATACTACGTTTCAAGCATTTCTTTAACATTTCTCGCTATAACTAATGCCTTACAGAAAAGTGCAAAATATCAGTCCAAAATAATGGTTAAACAATTATCAGTCGATCTCTACAAAACATTCTGAATATCAAGAGACATACACAGCTGTTGTAGTCAAAATAAAAAATGTAGACCACTGCAAGCCAACAAAAATATGTCAAAATAGTGGAAAAACCGTTTAAAAATCTCCTAGAGGAAAGGACTGAATCGCCTCGAGAATCAGCAGTCACTTGGAATTCTACACACTTCTAAAGTCTTTGGCAAGTTATGGAATCTCGACCAAATGTGTTATTCCGGATGGAGTGGAATCTCATTTGGTATGTGTAATATTTGAAAGGTCAGCCGCAGAGAAGCACCACGACTGAACTCTGGAGTGGGAGGAAAGAGAGAGAGAGGTTTTCACAAGCCCAGAGCACACGGACCCTCAAGAGCAAAATTAAATGGAAAGGATCTGGATGAGGGTGTCTTTGTGTAAAGAAAGAGGGCGAGGGAGATTGTTTTTGTGAGTGTGGGTGAGTGAGAGGTATATCGATATACAAGCAGCCACTACTTTCCTGATCCTCCAGTTCTCTTCTCCTCTCACTGCCTGAAAGCCGCTCGAAGAGTCATAAGGCGCGTTTACATTACAGATTTGCGCAAAACTTTTGCGATTTTTTTTCTAAATCTCGACAAAAAACTATTGTAAAATGACAGTGTTTCCATTAACTGATGTAATGCAATTCAAAATGTTTTCCTCTCGCAATATGTCATTCCAAACATCATGGCGACGGATGTTGGTGGGTTTACGTATATCTCAGCCGCCGCACTGGCCGTTATTATTAATGGAAGGAGACGTGTGTGTGTGTGTGTGTGTTGTCCAAACATTAATGGCAGGGAAAGACTCTTAGACTAGAATAAAATTTTTAAGGAAAACATATTGATCTAATATAGCACATTAGAGAGAGAGAGAGAGAGAGAGAGAGAGAGTGGCTCATAGGAGGAGTTTCTGGGTGTTTCTCCTCATTTCTTAGCCTGATGCCAGCCCAGCTTAGCTCCGCCAGCTTAGCTCCGCCTCAACATCTGAGGATGGGAAGTTCGGTCTGGACTTGATCCGTTGTGAAGCAAGTATTCCGGAACAAAAGCTGTTCGGACCAATCACATTGTCAGGACGGGCTTTATACGATGATGGACAGATGATCAACAGTAACTTCCTCATCCACGTCACCAAAGAGCGCTTGGGTTGAGTTCGTTTACATCAGAGAATGTCTCCGCTGGAGAATGTAGATGTAGATTCAGAGAACCGCGATCAAGGCAATTCGCTCAACA
The DNA here is from genome assembly GCA_030578275.1 of Meda fulgida. Classification (NCBI taxonomy): domain Eukaryota; kingdom Metazoa; phylum Chordata; class Actinopteri; order Cypriniformes; family Leuciscidae; genus Meda; species Meda fulgida. Next base: position 26,409,542 of record CM060639.1, read on the forward strand.
CACGTCACTTACTCTGTTACTCTGATTGGTTGTAGGTCTATCCAATTGAGTGCAGAGGCATTTTCTTTCTTGGTTCGGTTGAAACGCCCCATAATCACAGACGGTTTCACACTCACATTCTGACTAGCATCTGAGTATGACGACACCAGGCGACTCATTTCTGCTTCCAGCTCGTGATTGTGGCGTTTCTCTGAGGTTTATAATCCCGTATTCCTGTAATTATTTTGTCTTTTAAGAATTTAATAAAGAACTCTGTCTCGTATTCTGTCCACACACACACCGTCATCTACGTCAGACGACTGTAAATGCGCAAAAACTGTTTACATTGCAGTTTTGTGAAATTTTCATTTTTCGAATTGCCTGAAAAACCTCCTGATGCGAGCGTTAACACTTTTTTGCGATAAATGGGTGGTTTTGCGAAATTGATGTGTTTCCATTGGGCATATTTTCAATTCACAATTTAAATTTAAGCATTTGAAGGCTAATGAAAACTCGGCTATAGACAGTCCGATATATTATAATTGTATCTGTTTTTCAAAAGAAGTATTTTGCTTTCAGTTGCACTTAATGCATTCTGTTTCTGCACAGACAGACCTGGTTTCTGTTTCTCCTTTACCTTTTCTTTATAAACAGGGAATTGCAGCTAATATTGAGGAATAGGTTATTTACTCTCTATGACCTTTTTTTTCATATGCTCCTGAAGGACTGGGTTCAAATTTTACCCTTTGAACGATGACAATATTGATTCGTAAAATATCCAAGATTGATATTTTACTATGATCTATCCTGCATGTGTCATTGCATTGGCCTGTTGTACATTTCTAAAATGTATATTTTCACAAGTGTACCAAGAAGCTTCCCTGTGCCCTGTGTTGTCCTAAACCGGAATGTCTCCCTGCTGAATATTTAACAGCAAAAGAAATAATTTTAACCGGAGATGTGAGTGCATGTTTGCAGTCTGCATTGAATATGATGCAATAAAAAACCTTGAAATAATATATTTCAAAATAAAAGCAAGAAATATCTTTTGACTGAGTTCACACACACACACACACACACACACACACACACACACACACACACACACACACACACACACACACACACACACACACACTCTCTCTCTCTCTCTCTCACTCACAACAACAACAACATACAGCACGGCCTTCACAATTGACTCTAATGATTTTTTAGTGGATTAAAAGAAAGTGGTTTGATTTCCAAAACTGAGCTTCTTCTGTAAATGAATATCTCCAAATGACGCATTACTGGTTTGAATCAGTATGAATCCCTCTCCTGTACCAAATACAGAATCAGAAGTCACAAAATTATTACATTGAAATTGGAATCAAATTGAAGCAATTCTAATTCCTCAAAATATCTATTTTTGTGTCACGCCGAAGAAAGTAAGTCTGGAAATACATAATAATGACAGAATTTGAGGTGAACTGTCCGTTAAAGCCTGACTAAAATGAAAATGTTTAAATAAAGATTTCAGTGGTGAGTTGTGTAGAAATAAACAGATATACTGCAGTGCCGAATGACAGATATGACGGATCCATCGAATACTTTCGGGAAGCCATGCAAATCCGTTTTCTGTTGGAAGACTTGTCCATACACAAAAGGGTTTACTAGATGTATGATGTCCAGCCGTTGGAGATTATGCATAAAAAAATGTGCAGAAACTTGCTGAGGGAGGCAGGCAAAACGTATTGTGAGGACAGCCTGCATTTCCCCATAGCACTTAAAAGACATTTATGAACACAAACTCACTTTGACTAATGCAAAACTTTCACCATCCGCACGTCATTTGGAGCTTGCCGGTTGCTCCGGGTGGATTTAGCTCTGCTGGAGTAACAGTTGTGAAATGTATTTGTGTCACACTGTGGTTGTCTGGTGACAGATAAAACCAAGCAAAGAGAAGCAGTTTTGATGAAAGGCATGGCATATCTGCCAGCGAGGTTAAGCCTTTCATAAATTGAAATCTAACTGAAAAGATAAGTAGTCTCTTTTTGCACATTTTTTGTACCGTGGACAATCTGCAAAGTGGGCCTTTCATCAACTTCCCCATCCAGAAAGAAGATACACACACACACACACACACACACACACACACACACACACACACACAAACACGCCAGACCTAGTTTTACATAACATATAGCTCTATAATTATGTAAAAGATTTGCAAACTCCTTTCACAGAAAAATAGTGCGATCGCATCTGACTTTAAAACTGAAAATTTCCTATGGAGACGAAGTATTCAATTAAAAGATGTCCTTGATAATCCTCAGTGCTGTGACAGAAGGAGGCCCAGTTCAGTTCATTATCATATTGTGTGAGTACTTGAATACCTTCATAGATATTTGAATTCATTCATATTTGAAGGGGTGGGTGGATTGTTTTGTGTTTTGTTTTGTGTATGAGTTTAGAGAACTTCATTGTGTCAGAATGTTTTTAGTGGAATAGATTCATTTATATTGGGTCGAGCGCATTATACAATACAGGTCGTTTCAAAGCAGCTTTACCGTGATGAAAAGAAAATGATGCTTTTCGGCTGTTGCTCAACTGAAGTCAGTTCAGTGTTGATTGAGTTTTAAAGATCAATAATTATAAAATTACAAGTGGAATTTGAAAAATTTGAATATCATGCAGAAGTTATCATTTTGATGATTATGGCTTACATCTTATGAAAACCCCACATTCTCAGAAAATCTCAGAAAATTAGAATATTACATGAAATAAAAAAAAAAGGATTTTAAATACAGAAATGTCAGCCCTCTGAAAAGTATAATCATGCATATGTATATAGTACTAAATATATTAGTTTCACCTTTTAATTTTGATTACTGAAATACATGAAATTTTGCACAATATTCAAATTTTTCGAGTTTCGCCTGTAGTTCATTTCATCTATAAACGTTTCTGGAGAAAACAGTGATGTGATCGTCCAGTTAAGTTCAGTTCAGTTCTCATACAGCAGTTCGCTACAGTAATATTGTTGAATATTAAGTGTCCCTGAATAAGCAAGCCAGAGGCGACAATGGTTGGAACCCAAACTCTGTTCGTAAAGAGTGGAGAAAAAAACCTTGGGAGAAACCAGACTCAGTCGCTCAGTTCTCCTCTGACCAACAAATGAACACGGTGTCATTATGATTCAGGCAGCATTCAGTCAGAATTCAGATCTCTGCTGAAGTTTCTGGGATATGGCCCGGATCCGGCTGACTACATCATGTGTTGTGGTCGTGTGTAGGTGCTGGTCCACCATCTGATCTGGATACGGCCCGGATCCGGCTGACTACATCATGAGTTGTGGTCGTGTGTAGGTGCTGGTCCACCATCTGATCTGGATTCGGCCCGGATCTGGCTGACTACATCATGCGTTGTGGTCGTGTGTAGGTGCAGGTCCAGTAGGTGCAGTCGATTTTGATATTCTAGATATTATCAACTGCCCAGAATTTTGAGATCACAATAGACGTAAAGGACTATAATGTTTTAAGAGCTCTGGACAGCTGGACAGCTAAACCATATAGTGCTTTGTAAGTTATCAGCAAGATTTTAAAATGTATACAATGTTGAAAAGGGAGCCAATGCAGCGTTGACAGAACCGGTTAATATGGCCATACTTCCTGGTTCTGGTAAGAACTCGAGCTGCTGCGTTTTGGACCAGCTGTAGTTTGTTTATTATGCGTGCAGGGCAACCACCCAGTAAAACATTACAATAATCTAGCCTTGAGGTCATAAGCGCATGAACTGCATATGATTGCATGAACTGCAATGCCTGCATTGGCATTGATTGCATATGTTGAAATTTAGATTTTTTTTTTGAAGATGGAAGAATGCTAAATATGCTAGAAATGAGTACATATGAGTACAAATGTCTGCTGGGAGAATTTACAATCCCAGCACAAGAATCCAGGTAAGCCTATGTATTCTCTCTCTCTCTCTCTCTCTCTCTCTCTCTCTCTCTCTCTCTCTCTCTCTCTCTCTCTCTCTCTCTCTCTCTCTCTCTCTCTCTCTCTCTCTCTCTCTCTCTCTCTCTCTCTCACACACACACACACACACACACACACACACACACACAAACACACACACGCACACCATTAATTTCAAGTATCCAAAGCCGTTCGAGATCCGTTTTACATCTGTTTTATGTCATTTTTCCCCTTTTAATTTATTTGAAGGAGTGGTTTCCTTAAGTTGTATGGATCCCGGCATGTATTATTGTGTATGTATATTATGCATATATTATCTCAGTGCAACCTTTTTTGATTCATTAACAGTTAGGTTGTGTAATAAGGGCCAAGTGTTTCATTTTAACATTCTTATATGGTCAGTTATGCTCCACGAACCTTGAGTAAGTCATGCATACTGGCAGAATATAGGGACTATAATAAGAATGCAAATGCATTTTACTGTATGTTAACTTTAATTATTTCATATCAGCCCCCATATGCATACTTAGCAGAAAATGAGTCGATTAGCAGAACTAAAAGTACAGTGTTAAAAAACACGATCTGAGTCTGTTTTTACTCGTCTGTACTTTACTGTGGTTCCTTTAAAGTCACAAATGATTTTTTTTATGGAATATTGCAGTGTTTATTCTAGATGATTTATCGGTGCACATCATCATTATTGTTTTTAACTCATGTTCCTGGTAATCTTGAGTGAGAATAAGTTCCTCTTGCAGCATCTCTTCTCTTCTTTGATAATGTGGGCGGGGCTATAACCTGTCACTCACATGAGATCAGCCAATTGCAATACATTATTTATTTATAAAGCACATTTAAAAACAACCAAGGCTGACCAAAGTGCTGTAGAGAACAGAAACAATTAATACAAATGAAAATAAAACAACCAATAAAGAAACACAAAACAATAGAAAAGCAATAATCGTACCTAAATCAAGGAGTACTAAAAGTCAAAGAAAAAAAAAAGTCTTTCAAGAAGATTTGAAGGTGGACACAGAGGGAGCTAGTCTAATGTAGAGAGGTCGTTTTGGGCCTGCAGTCGCAAAAGCGTGATCGCCTCGTTTTTTAAGTCTAGATCTAGGCACAAGTCGACCATGATCACTAGAAGTTCTAGAAGGAGTATGGACATAGTAGATTGGTCAGGTACTGAGGGGCCAATTTGTTGAGGGCTTTATAAACAAATAATATAATTTTAAAATCAATTCTAAATTTGACAGGTAACCAGTGCAGCAAGCCACAACCATCCAATCAGTTCCCCACAGAAACAATCAAGCCCCTCCCACATGTGTTCTTGTTCCTGAAGCGTTTCCCTCGATATACGACACAATAGAGGAGAAAAGACGAGCTCAACTTCCCTTCCATGCCTTTAACAGGTTCAGTGGGTTTAGAAATAAAGCAGGAACAGGTTTCCCACAGATTAAACCGATGGCTGAAGCCGTAGCTGTCATGAACCAGCATCTGTGTAATGAAGAAGGGCCGAAGCGTGAGTTGACACGGCCTCCCCAGGGCAGGATAAATGCCCTCAGGCCTCCAGCCTGTAACATCATAATTTGTCTAGTGGATAACGCAGGCCACTTAACCAAGACAAGTGTTTTAGTGAGGACCCTGAGAGCCGTCTGTCCGACACTAGGTGAAGAATGTCTGAAAACTGCATCCTATTATAAGCCTATCTGGGACCAATGAGAAATGATCACTAGATCCGTGTATTAAATCTCTAAAACATGACATACTGCATCATTTTTCTATGACAAAAATCACAATAATTCAACATCTTATACAGATTTTGGTAAGACTTTACAATTAGGTTTATTTGTCAACATTAACTAAGAATGAACAATACTTTTCAGCATTTATTAATCTTAGTTAATATTATTTTCAACATTTACTAATACTTTATTAAAACAACTGTATTTTATTAACTAACATTAACAAAGATTAATAAATACAGTAAAAACTGTTTTGCTCATTGTTAGTTCATTCAATAACTAATGTTAACTAATGAACCTTATTGTAAAGTGTTACCCAGAATTGTGTACCATTCACTCTTCATTAAAACTTTTTTGTCGTCTGTGTGATTTTATAACCCATAACTCATATATTGTATAACTCATAACCTGTAAGAATTAATATTTTATGATTATTGCTTGAAAATAAACTAGGCAAAAAAGCCACTTAAAACACATTTAGCTGCTACATAGTAACTCTATAAGAAGCCACAACACTCAAGCATCATGTCAGCAAGTTTAATACAGGCAAGCGCCTCTCACATTTGAGAAAATGTAAAAATCTCATCATATTTATGAGCATTTCGTTTCTAATTTTACAGAAGAGTAGAGATTGCTCACGTATGCGCAGATGCGTAACGGTTCAGAGCACATGCAGCGCTCGCCACGTTCTGACAACAGCCTTGTTTATCATGAGCAAGTGGACCAGCGTTAAGAAGATACTTTGAAAGTAATTTAAACAAAAAACAACTAACCGTCAGTTGCACTAAAAGCTACTAAAAATATCTAGCTGAAAGTTTGAGGTCGGCAAGCAATGGTAATGTTTTTGAACTCTGAATGCTTTTTTAGTCTCTTCTGCTCACCAGAACTCGTGGAGGTAGATGTTGAACAGTAAAGGTGCCAGCACTGAGCCTTGTGGGACACCGCTCTTGAGCGTTCTCGCCCCACTGCTTCGACCGTTCCTGGTGTGTAGCTGAAAGCCGCGGTTACTCAGCATCTCCATTATGAGGCTCACAATGCGCCTGTCTGGGATGTTTTCCAGAAGCTTCATGTGTAGTGACAGTATCGTGTGCGTCTGTGAGGTCCAGGTAGACGGTGCCGGCCTTCTCTCCGGGCTTGTTCTTTGGGCAGATGGCGGTCGACCACAGGATTGAGGAACACGATCTCATGAAAGTGTGTATCTATAGCACAATTTTTTGTGTAAACTGCGTATCGTATGCACGCAAAAACTATTTTTGCCGTATAAATGGTACGAGAAATTAAATTTGTGCTATAGATACGCACTTTCATGAGATTGGGCTGGTTTGATTGGAATGACATCCATTAGGTTTAATTTGTCATTTAATGAGATCTAATATATTTATTTATTCATTTGACAGGGACAATGCAAACAAACAGTGTCAAAACGAAGCTTGTCACTGAAGTGCTGCATATAAAGTTTATAGCAAATGCTAATGTTCAACTCCTGTCCCTGGTTGGGCTTTTATACATTTATATGTTGTCAGTGCCGTGAATTTTCACATGAATGAATACATAGATCCGAATATTTCACATGTGTAATTTAATGGTCCAGTGGTAGAACGTTTGCCAAGCGTGTCAGAGGTTCTGTGTTCTAATCCGCACTCGTGTAGTTTTTTTTTTCCTCATCAAAACCGAATATGTTCATCAGTGGTTGTGTATCAAGCAGGGACACGTTTGTGTGCATTTTTTTTTTGTGATTCACCAGACTGTAAAAAAAATAAAACTACATGAGTGCAGATTAGAACCCGGAACCTCTGACACATTTGGCAAAAGTTCTGCACTGGACCATTAAAGTACACACATAAAATAGTGGGATCTATGTATTTATTCATGTGAAAATTCTCGGCACTGACAACATATATTAGATCTCATTAAACGACAAAATAAACTTAATGTACTATTTAAATGGATTGCTGGACATCGTAATGTTATTGTACACATATATATATATATATATATAATTTACCCAAATGAAGACTGTGAGCGAGATGATTTAAAAAGTGTTGGGGATACGTCTCACCCGTCCCACCAAATTACTCCTAAGGCTCAATAATGTAATTAATCAGGTTCCACCCCCTCCATTACGTTTGCTGCGAGTCTATAAAGTCTGTAATTAACACCGGACTCCTGTAAAGTTCTTTTATTGGGTGTTTTCTGCATCCCTACCACAGACATCAAGACAGCATCGGGCCTTCGTGTCTTTATGGGATTTGATCTAAGATGGTCAGCGCTGCGTTCGACATGAAAGGAACACCGAATCTGTCAAATCCCAAAGAGGATAATTAATTCTGAAACGTTCTGACATTGTATTGAGGCGGGTTGCTCATGCAGGCCTGAAATCAATATGACTTGTAAATCAAAAATAAATTGGTTTTCCTTTTGTTCTCCATGAACAATCATCTCAAATTAATTGCTGTACCAACTGTATGTTTTAAAGTAATGAATCGCTTTAATTGAATGTGTTTCACACAATGGGAACCCCAGGTCAGGAAGATCGTTAGCAGGTTTTCAGGCTGTTAATCACAGATTTCTGCTTTCTTTTGGAGACGAGGAGCTTTTTATTGTTCTTAGGCAATAAGCATCGATTTGTCTCAGCGTCACACACTCGTGGCTCTGATGAGGCTTTGGGAAGTCTATGTTTGTTGCATTACACGACAGGTGTGTAAGTGTTGACCGGGTCTGTTCAGATTGACACGCCAGTGTTTTACTGGTTTTGACTGGCACATTCTGACACACACTTTGCAGGGACTGTGCCAGGGTTATTATTGTGGTAACACTTTACAATAAGGTTCATTAGTTAACATGAACTAAGAATGAACAATACTTATTTAGCATTTATTAATCTCAGTTAATATTATTTCAACATTTACTAATATGTTATTAAAATCAAAGGTTGTATTTGTTAACATTAGTTAATGCGCTGTGAACAATGAACAGCTGTATTTTTATTAACTAACATTAACAAAGATTAATAAATAATGTAACAAATGTATTGCTCATTGTTAGTTCATGTTAGTTAATACATTAAATAATGTAAACTAATAAACCTCACTGTAAAGTGTTACCGTTATTGTTAAATGAAGATGAAACCAAACCTAAAACTATTACAACATTACTGTTAGTTGAAATAGAGCTGAAATAAAATACAATATAAATATTAGTTGAAAAACTAAAAAAAAAATGTTGCCTTGGCAATAAACTGAAAAGAGTTTGTTGAAGCACTAAAATTATAAATTGGAAATAAGTAAAAACAAGGACTGATCTAAAAATAAATAAATCTAAATAATTAAAAACACAAATAAAATGAAAAGCACATAAAATGTTCAATAAATTAGCAAAAATTAACATGGAAGCTAAACAAATAAAAACAAAAGCTACTCCAAAATATTCATAAAACTTTAATAAAACTAAAATTTCCAAGTTCCAATTATAAGATGCAAAGTGAAATTAAGTTGCATTTATCTTTTTATTTATTTTATTTGAGTTTTTACTGTGAGGTAGAAACAGGCAATTATAACGAGCTCAACTTGAGTGGGAAAGTGCCGAAAAAGAAAACAGTGACTTCATTAACTCAATCCACAGCGCTATTTTGTGCTGGTTAAACTGGATGTGTGTGGCTGGTAAAGACTCATGATGTGCTGCACTCTTACACAAACTCACCATTTACTGTAATTTCACACACATGATGTTCAGAGCATGAATCGCTTGAACAGGACAATATAGTGCTCTTTCACAAACTCTTGCTGTAGTTTTTGGCTCTACTAGAGAAGGTTTTCTGCTGTAATGTTGATTATTTCCTCATATTCTCCATTGTTGCGGCTCCTCTCTTCCCATTCTGTCAGTAACGCTCTGTTCACTTCCTGTCTCTATGAAGCCCCTCCTCCTGAAAAGCTCACTGTGCTCTGATTGGTCGGCTGGAGCAGTGTGTTGTGATTGGTCGAGCGCTTTGAGTGTGTTTGGGAAATGTCCCGCCCCTTACCATAACCGCCAGTTTAACACACTACTGACTAACTCAACCAGGCCCCGCCCCTTTATTCTGCGTATGAATTATTATAATGAGGAATATTGTGACGTGTTCCCGGAAGAAACTCAAGATACAATGGAGGCGTTTCAGGAGTTCAGAAACACTGACACTGATATAGAGAAGAACTGCAGCTTGTTCACGCTCAAACAGCAACAGCACACACTAAACACAGATGTTGCTGTTTTTGCGTTGTTCTGTATTATTCATTCACAAATGGTTTGGTTATAGAACCAAAGTAGAGCAACAGTTTAAAGAATAATTGGTTTGACTTCATTTGGATTGTCCCTTTAACACATTCTGTTGACTATAAGTAACGCCGCACCTACATGTCTACTAGCTCTCATTAGAGTGTTAGTATTAGTAGACTGGTAGGGTTAGGGTTAGAGTAAGTTGACATGTAGTTGCATAGTTACTTATAGTCAGTAGACTGTCTGTAGGAGGACCATCACAATAAAGAGTTATCAGATATTAAGCAGACAGTACACTAATACTCTAATGAGAGTTATCTGACATGTAGTTGCAAAGTTACTTATAGTCACCAGAATGTTCAAAAGGGACCATCAAAATAAAGTGTTACCGAATAATTTTGCTGAGCAAGTTAAGGTTACATTAGCGAAATTTCACAGGGAAAATAATTGTCTATTCTCGTTCAAATCTTGCAGATTTCTGTCAACTTCCCGGAAGTATTGCTTGCTGTGCCTCGGTCTCAATCCTGTTAGGAAGAATTGTGAGTGTTTCAATGAAAAACAGAGTGTGTGATTGACTAGTTCTGACATTTTGTGATAAACACTTCCTCCCGTGTCCTTGATTTTGCTATTGCCCAATTATGATTTGTTGGCTTGTTTTTTGTAAATATTCCAGTTGAATATAATATTTGGGAAGTAGTGAGTTTGGCATCATCTCCGTTTGAAAGTTTGGACAGTTGTATTTTATTTTATTTTATTTTGTGAACTAGGTTGAGTTTGAGGAATTACTGTTTCTCTTTTTCAACGTCAAAGCCCCATTTGTATTAAACTAGCGTTTCCTTTTCACTACCATTAAAACATTTCATTCACAAGTCCTTGGATTTGCTTTATTTCATGTTGCATCCTTTACTAGTTATCGGATTAATTACACATCCAGTTCGTACAAGATGGCAAAATCAAAAAAGTACCATAGGTTTTTGTACCATTATTGTAATAGGAACAAATCTATGAAAGTTGTTCATTTTCTACGATTCAAGTCGTAAAATTTCATACAATTTGGCCATCTTATAGTATATTACAACGACTAGAGAGTGTTGCCAGAACCTCGAGTCCGGATCCCACGTCTACGGTTGCATGTTGGAGAGCCTGCAGCATCTCTGTCAAAGCTATTTAGCCAATGCATTATCACCATGGTAACGGTGTGGTAATCTGGTTTACCTCAGTGCTGTGGCAGCAGGACCGGTGAGTTGCTCTGTTGTGATGGGATAATCACAGGGATTGCACCGGTAGAGCTGGAACTTGGCAAACGCTGCATTGAGAAGCTGTACAAACAATTCAACATGCAAATACACAAACGCTACATTAGTTTCCAAAATTTGACAAGCAGCCTTTTATTTTTTTACTTCAGCACTGGGATTTACTAGATCAGTTTTGTGAAGGCTTGAGGGGGTTATTTTAATACCACTGCGAATCATCATTAATAATGATAATAATAATAACTCACCCAAAAGATCATATGCAAATGAGATTATTCAGATATACACAACTTTAACATATTACAACTTTTATCTGCACAAAATGATGCAAAATGAACAGAGTAAAACTGCATTTAGTTGTGTTCTAGTCTTATACACTCCTAAAACGTGCACAGTGAATAACTATAACATGAAACTAATATTGTAAATGCATTATAACAGTGTAATTATTGTGTTAAAAAGGTTACATGTTTATGCATTTAAATAGTATGTCAAATATTTGAATATTTGCACTGATATTTTTTTATCAAAAGAAAAAAACTATGATAAAAACACAGCGTTGTTATGGTTAACTAAAAATAGTTTAAAACCGAAATAGAATAAAGTATAAATATTAGTTGAAAAAAAATAGAAATGGCAAAAAAACCTGAAAAAAGTTTCAAATGGAGCACTAAAATTATTAACTGGGAAAATAAATAAAACTGAAACTGAAATAAAAATGAATTAAACCAAGCAATAGCAACGAAAAAGACTAAAAAAAATAACAAAATCCCATCAAGAAATTACTAAAAATTAAACTAAAAGCAAATTCAAAGTTTTAGTAAAACTATAAAACTAAAATGAGAACTTTTTTAGTTTTTAAAAATATCCCTGAATTTGCCATCATCATTACTGATATTCTGTGCCTGATAGCTAAACCAACAAGCTAGTAATTGAAAGAAAGTAAGTAAGTAAATAAATAAATGATCATATTTTGATAAATATATCCTAATTGCTCCTGATCTTGTCTCAAACAGCTTGTGACGAAATGAATGCCTCGTGTTTTCCAAAGGTTACCAGGTGATGCTCTGAAGCAGTCTGTGTTTCTTATCACACACACACACACACACGCACGCACACGCATGCACACGCACGCACACGCATACACACACATGAGAACATGGCCAGTAGTGTCTGTTGACTATCATGCAATGCCCATGTCGGTCCACATTATGCTAATTTGCATAATAAGTGATTAATCAGGCATAATCAGCACAGGTTTGAGATCAGGTAATGAAGCTCAATACGAAGATCTGCAGATTCTCTTCTTCATCTCAGGAGTGTTTGTTCTCTCGTATCCAGACGTGTAAATAACACGCAGCAGAATATGAATTATGAGTGCATCAACTGAACACTTCACATAAAACCAACACAACATAAAAATAACTTAAAAACGCTTCAGTTTGTTCATTGTTATTTTAGGTTTTATTATAGTTTTAATAATAGTTTTAATTAGCATTTATTTTTATGTGTAATTTTGTTTTGTGCTTTTGTCTTATTATTATTTAGGTTTAATTTATTTTATTGTGCGGGCTCGTCTGGGCTCACGTGAAGCGCAGGCTTGTGGAGCGCAGTCTCGGCCGATCTGAAGTGAAGCGTGGTCTCGGCTGGGCTGAAGTGAAGCGCGGTCTCGGCCGGGCTGAAGTGAAGCGCGGTCTCGGCTGGGCTGAAGTGAAGCGCGGTCTCGGCTGGGCTGAAGTGAAGCGTGGTCTCGGCTGGGCTGAAGTGAAGCGCGGTCTCGGCTGGGCTGAAGTGAAGCGCGGTCTCGGCTGGGCTGAAGTGAAGCGCGGTCTCGGCTGGGCTGAAGTGAAGCGCGGTCTCGGCTGAGCTGAAGTGAAGCGCGGTCTCGGCTGGGCTGAAGTGAAGCGCGGTCTCGGCTGGGCTGAAGTGAAGCGGGGTCTCGGCCGGGCTGAAGTGAAGCGCGGTCTCGGCTGGGCTGAAGTGAAGCGCGGTCTCGGCTGGGCTGAAGTGAAGCGCGGTCTCGGCTGAGCTGAAGTGAAGCGCGGTCTCGGCTGGGCTGAAGTGAAGCGCGGTCTCGGCTGGGCTGAAGTGAAGCGCGGTCTCGGCCGGGCTGAAGTGAAGCGCGGTCTCGGCCGGGCTGAAGTGAAGCGCGGTCTCGGCCGGGCTGAAGTGAAGCGCGGTCTCGGCTGGGCTGAAGTGAAGCGGGGTCTCGGCTGGGCTGAAGTGAAGCGTGGTCTCGGCTGGGCTGAAGTGAAGCGCGGTCTCGGCCGGGCTGAAGTGAAGCGGGGTCTCGGCTGGGCTGAAGTGAAGCGCGGTCTCGGCTGGGCTGAAGTGAAGCGGGGTCTCGGCCGGGCTGAAGTGAAGCGCGGTCTCGGCTAGACTGAAGTGAAGCGCGGTCTCGGCTGGGCTGAAGTGAAGCGGGGTCTCGGCCGGGCTGAAGTGAAGCGCGGTCTCGGCCGGGCTGAAGTGAAGCGCGGTCTCGGCCGGGCTGAAGTGAAGCGCGGTCTCGGCCGGGCTGAAGTGAAGCGCGGTCTCGGCCGGGCTGAAGTGAAGCGCGGTCTCGGCCGGGCTGAGGTGAAGTGCCGGTTCCGCAGGGCTGGACGGGACCAGCGGGGCCAGCTCCTCCTCTAACTCACCCACAGTGAGAGTCAAACCACTCAGTAGAAGAGCCGTGTTAATATACCGCCTTAACCCTCTGAGACCTAAGGGTATTTTTAAATTAAATTTTCCGTCTGGTGTTATTTACTAAAAAAGCTTGTAAAAAATCAACCCTTTTGTGCACAGACAATTGACACACCTCTTATTTTTCAGGACAAATTGAACTTTCAGCATATTTGTGTTGCATTGATGTCACCTGAATGTAAAATAAGTTATGGGACCACAAAGACAAATGAAAAAATAAAACGGAAATTGAATCACTCAAACATTTATTGAAATCAACCACAAATAAATAAAAGCTAAGCAAATTTCCTCTGGAAATTTGTTTCTTTATGTCTTTGGAGTCCTGGAACACAGGAATAAACATTATAAATTAAACAGAACCAAAACTATTTACATTTTATCAAAAGAAGTCCAGGCGTTTTGGGCCTCATGAAACTCACTGATGCCAAGCCTCAAAACAGTTCCTATCAGCAATCACACAGAGGGCCACGTCACAGGCTTTGCATTTCCAGGGGGTGGCCTGTTTGACCTGCCTTGTCTTCTTGCAGTTCAAACATTGCCTTCTACCATAGGAGGCCTTCTTGCTGGTTTCAGTTTGGTCGGATGTTGGCACAGGCACATGGTCACTTTGTTGCTGGGTGGGGGGAACAGCAACTGTAACACCACAGAGTTGGGCTGTCAGCTCCTCCAGAAAAGCCCTGTGGGTCATGGGCTGTTGCTGCTTCTCTGCACAAACTTCCTTGTGAAGCAAGTAGCTGTTGGTCGCAGCAATGTCCAAAAAATGGAAAAACAGTGTCTTGTACCATCTCATAGTTTTATGGTGAACTGAGTAGTATTGGATGAGTTGATCAGAAAGATCAACACCTCCCATATTCTTGTTGTATTCAGTGACCGGGGTTGGGCATGGAATGGATTTGGTGTTCCAGCCTCCATCCTGAGTTTTTACCCTTCTCTGAACTGTGTTGCCAGAGAAGGCCGGGTGAATTGTGGAGCAGACAGAGACTTCCCGAGTGTCCATCCACTTTACAAAAACCAGAGGGCCGTCACGGATCCACCTGATGGTGCCCCTAGGATCCTTTTTCTTCATGGCATTTGTGGTTGTGCGGGGGCATCCTCGTCTGTTGTCCCTGTAGGTGCCACATGCTCCAAAGTTCATGCTGTAGAGATCCATGAATAGCTTTGGACTTGTGTAGAAGTTGTCTACATACACATTGTAGCCACTCCCCAGGGATGATTTGTTCATGAGGGACATAACCGAGTCGTATGCCAGTCCTACACCAGAAGCAAACACAGACTTCCCCGTGTATACAGCAAAGTCTAAAGTGTACCCAATGCTGCTGTCTGCCAGCACAAAAAGTTTGAAGCCCCACTTAGTTGGCTTCGCCTTCATATACTGGGTCATGCCAGTGTGAGCCTTTGTTGCCACCATCCTCTCGTCCACTGAAAGGTTCTGCCGTGGGTGATAAAATGCTCTGCATGCATGTTTGATGTCATCTAAAAGGGGCTTCAGACGAAACAGCCGGTCATAAGCTGGTGTCCCTCTCTTCCGGTCGTTGTGGACATCTTCAGCAGGGTCGCTCATGTGGAGGTTCCAGGAAATGACCTGATACCTGTCACGTGCCATCACTGAGTGGGGAAACTGTTGGCTGAAAATGGTGTTTGTCCTCCAGTAGTCCCGGATATTTGTTAGTCTCACCAGTGCAAAAAAGAAAGTCAGTCCTAAATATTTGAAAAATTCTTCAACAGTGAAGTTTTTCCAGGAATATTTTTTGCCATTTGCAATGTTTTTTGCAGCGTTTGTGTTTGTGTTATTACACAAAGTGGTTGCTGCACTGTCACTGACAAAAAGTTTGAAAAGGTCCAATGGTGTGTAAATGGATGTGGGGCTGAGCTGATGTCCTGGCTTTCTTGTTGGGACGAACCTTTTGGGCACTGGAGGGATGTCTGGCTGACTCTCACTGTTCCAAGATGGAGTTGGGGCTGCTGACTGTGGTGATCTAGATCTCGACCTTGTGGATTCAGGACTCTGTCGACCCCTCAAGCTGCCGGATCTGGATCTGGATCTTGACCTTGACCGCGCTCTCCCTCGTGACCGTGACTGCAGCCGTCCATGACCTATTCCTGGCAGATCCTGGGAAGTGGAAGGCTGGGATGCTGCAGCAGAAGTGGAAGGGCCCTCCTCAGCGGAACAATGGGAGCTTTCCTGTCTGGCTCGGGTGGGTGGGCTGGTGTCTTCTTCATTATCATGACTGTAAAACAAATAAAGCAAAATATTAGGTCAGACATATCAGATCAATTAGTGTTTTTGTACATTTGATTTCTCACATAAGATAACAATGGCTGAGATTGCTACTGTACCCCCAACAGCTATAATATGAGCATTCTCTCCCCAGCCAAAAGGTGTGACCAACCCCCCACTACAACATCCTTGAGACATTCTCTCCACAGCTAAAAGGTGTGACCATCCCCCCACTACTGGCTGAGAGACAAAGTGTAATCCACAACTCTTACTACTCTGTAACAAACATAGAAAAACGAAATACTACTTTTACAAAACTTATTTTTACATATTTAGAAAATGTATATTTTATTCTATGTTTTTTTATTTTTATACTTTTACAGTAAATAAAAAACTCATACAAACAATGGCTGAGAGAGAAAGTGTAATCCACAACTCTTACTCCTCTGTAACAAACATAGAAAAACGAAATACTACTTTTACAGAACTTATTTGTACATATTTATAAAATTTATATTTTATCATATTAGTTTTTTTTATTTTTATACTTTTACAGTAAATAAATAAATGAAACTTACTCTTCAACAGGGTCTAGACCATCCTGGTAATCCAGTTCCTCATCAGTCGAAAAACTCTCTTCTCCAGAAAATCCATCATCGTCCATGGCATCAAAAAAGGCCAGCGCTTGTTTTAGATCCATGTTTCTCTGACGATCCATTATTATCTGTTTATTATTCAAAAATCGCGTCGCTCTCTGTGCGTCTCTCTCTGTGCGTCTCTCTCTGTGCGTCTCTCTCTGTGCGTCTCTCTCTCTCTCCACAATAGTAGCCTTGGTTCATGCGTAATGACGCACACCAATGTGGACGACAGATCAGCCTGTCATTGGTCAACAACCTCACGCAAATCATGACGTAATATCCAAAATGGCAGCTAGCCTCGAGCTAGCGGCAAAAATGACGGAAAATGTATAAATTATGGACATCAAGTGAATGAAACTTGGATATAAGCGTTTGGATTTATTGCTGAAACACTCTGAAAGGACGCACAAGTTCCAGGCTGGATAGAAAACCTTCTGTAAAGGCTAGAAAGACACCAAAGACACCCCCGTGACGGCTAGCTCGTTAGCTTTCTGCTGCAAAAAACGGTAAGAAAATCGATCAAATTTTCATCAAATAAAATAAATATTTATCGGAGGAGTCGTGTGGCGTCGTGGACGATGCCGTCGGTTTTTAAGGGTTAAGGTACTGTGAGGCTCTGGGTTGGGCATCAATGAGCGAAGCGGTTCAGACAACCCTCCGTGGAACAGGTTCGTTAGGAAAACGTTGTTCATACACGTATGACGAGAAAGTTCATAAAACTCTGCCACATACCACTCGAGAGAACGATCCTCCTGACGAAGTCACATTATCACAGCTCCCGTATCCGTGCTCGGAATAGCTGTGTGAGCTCGTCGTGATATTGGGATCGGTTCTGGGTTAACAACTGAGGAGACGGGTTGAGTCTGCGATGGTCCCGGTAGGGAAACATGAAGGCCGTGAACCATCTTAGCCAACCTCTCCAACGACAAGGTGAGTTGGTCCAATTGATCCCGGTGTGCGGCGCTCCGGTCCGCATGAGTTGACTGAAAGGCATACGAGGCTGACATGCTGCTGGATCTGATGTGGCTTAGTCTTCTGTCATGAAACACCAGACTCAGAGGGATCCAAATGTAGCTTGAGTTCAATCAAAAACAGGCAAGGGTAGCAAACACAGGCAGGATAACAGACTAAGAAATGCTAGATGTACATGACAGTGAATAATACATTCATACAAGACTAAGCCAAGAGTGATAGTGACTGCGAGGTATAAATGTGTTTGGAGCTGAGTGAGGAACTAAATGCAGGTGTGAGGGTGATCAAAGGAGACAGGTGTGTGGGTAATCAGTTCAGGGTGTGTGCGTGATCAGTCCCAGGGAAGGCAGTGCAGGGGTATGCCCTCTAGTGACACTCGAGTGCAATCCAGCCGAACATCGTCACAATTACATTTTTAAAAATTTGATTTGAATATATTTTAAAAAGTAATTTATTCCTGTATTGCAAAGCTGAATTTTCAGCAACAAACATACAGTAATTAAACTTTTAAAAGGATTTTTGCCTCCACATATTTACTTTATTTCTGTAAATTTGCATATTCATCAAGAATCTCATTTCTGTCTGGCCAGAGGAGTTCGTCCTCATCATATAATGTTTTCCCGAGGGAAAAAGGGGATTCTGAATTGATGTGCTTAAGTCTCTCTGAAGTCTCTGCTGCTCAGAGAAGAGGCACTTTCTCAGAGACCATGCGATTGAACACTTTCCGGTAACACTATAATAACTGCACGCTATTAATCATTAGTTAAGCATTAGTCAACAGTTAATTCATAATTTAGAAATCATTAATAGACATTAATACGCAGTTTATAAATACAGCTATAAATGCTTTATTCTTGATTTAAGTATATCTATAATGTGTTTAATAATTGTATTTTCATACTTTATTAATGATCAATTTATCATTTTGTAAATGAAGTATTGCATTATTTATAAACCAGTTATTTAAGAGTTGTCAGTGGTTCATAAGATAACTTAGAAAGTGTAAGTAAATGATTAATAAACTATTTAAATGTACATTCATACATCTTATTATTCAGATATATAGTAATAGTTATTTAGTGTGTTAATAAATGCTTTATTAACATGTATTTATACTGTAATTCAGGGTTAATTCGGGTAGTTATAAGGCATTTAGTAGTGGTCAGTTAACTATGTTTGTGAGATCATCTAAAGTGAGGACTATTCATGCCTTGTAAAGCATTTACAAAGGAGATTTAAAGGCTGTTAATATTTCTATGTTCTGTATTACTGTGTTGTGTTTGTTTAATTTTTCTGTTTAGAAGATAAATGAGTCTTTAAATCTCCTTTATAAATGCTTTACAAGGCATGAATAGTCCTCACTTTAGATGAGCTCACACACACAGTTAACTGACCACTACTAAACACTTTATAACTACCTGAATTTACTCCATGTACTTACACTTTCTTAATGATCTTATGAACCACTGACAACTCTTAAATAACTGGTTTGTAAATAATGCTATACTTCATTTAGAAATTATTAATTAATCATTAACAAAGTATGAAAATACAATTATTAAACACTTTATAGATATGCTTATATCTTAATATCTTTAATATGCTTAAATCAAGAAAAAAGCATTTATAGCTGTATTTATGAACTGCTTATTAATGTCTATTAATGTTTAATAAATTATGAATTAACTGTTTACTCATGCTTAACTAATGATTAATAGCGTGCAGTTATTATAAAGTGTTACCCACTTTCCATCTCCAGGACAGGAGAAAAAACTCCACAACTGGATTCAGAAATTAAGAATAAGGAGGAACTGGACAGTGTCCTAAACCACAAACCAACCGAAGCTCCAGTCAATCCTGCTTTTCTACTGGGAAAAGGTCTGAGGACCATGAGACAGAACAGCAAAACATGAGATCCTGGTCCTTATTGATCAGTGACATCATCTTCATCATCATCATCCTCTTCTTGTTGCCATTGAGGCCAGAGCGACTGGCCGCTAGAGACCGGCTGCAGTTCATCGACTGGCCTCTAGAGACCGGCTGCAGTTCATCGACTGGCCTCTAGAGACCGGCTGCAGTTCATCAACTGGCCGCTAGAGACCGGCTGCAGTTCATCGAATGGCCGCTAGAGACCGGCTGCAGTTCATGGACTGGCCGCTAGAGACCGGCTGCAGTTCATGGCCGCTAGAGACCGGCTGCAGTTCATGGCCGCTAGAGACCGGCTGCAGTTCATCGACTGGCTGCTAGAGACCGGCTGCAGTTCATCGACCGGCTGCAGTTCATCGACTGGCCTCTAGAGACCGGCTGCAGTTCATCGACTGGCTGCTAGAGACCGGCTGCAGTTCATCGACTGGCCGCTAGAGACCGGCTGCAGTTCATCGACTGGCCTCTAGAGACCGGCTGCAGTTCATCGACTGGCTGCTAGAGACCGGCTGCAGTTCATCGACTGGCTGCTAGAGACCGGCTGCAGTTCATCGACTGGCCTCTAGAGACCGGCTGCAGTTCATCGACTGGCTGCTAGAGACCGGCTGCAGTTCATCGACTGGCCGCTAGAGACCGGCTGCAGTTCATCGACTGGCCTCTAGAGACCGGCTGTAGTTCATCGACTGGCCTCTAGAGACCGGCTGCAGTTCATCGACTGGCCTCTAGAGACCGGCTGCAGTTCATCGACTGGCCTCTAGAGACCGGCTGCAGTTCATCGACTGGCCTCTAGAGACCGGCTGCAGTTCATCGACTGGCCTCTAGAGACCGGCTGCAGTTCATCGACTGGCCTCTAGAGACCGGCTGCAGTTCATCGACTGGCCTCTAGAGACCGGCTGCAGTTCATCGACTGGCCTCTAGAGACCGGCTGCAGTTCATTGACTGGCCGCTAGAGACCGGCTGCAGTTCATCGACTGGCCTCTAGAGACCGGCTGCAGTTCATCGACTGGCCGCTAGAGACCGGCTGCAGTTTATCGACTGGCCTCTAGAGACCGGCTGCAGTTCATCGACTGGCCTCTAGAGACCGGCTGCAGTTCATCGACTGGCCGCTAGAGACCGGCTGCAGTTCATCGACTGGCATCTAGAGACCGGCTGCAGTTCATCGACTGGCTGCTAGAAACCGGCTGCAGTTCATCGACTGGCATCTAGAGACCGGCTGCAGTTCATCAACTGGCCGCTAGAGACCGGCTGCAGTTCATCGACTGGCCTCTAGAGACCGGCTGCAGTTCATCGACTGGCATCTAGAGACCAGCTGCAGTTCATCGACTGGCCGCTAGAGACCGGCTGCAGTTCATCGACTCGCCTCTAGAGACCAGCTGCAGTTCATCGACTGGCCTCTAGAGACCGGCTGCAGTTCATCGACTGGCCTCTAGAGACCGGCTGCAGTTCATCGACTGGCATCTAGAGACCAGCTGCAGTTCATCGACTGGCCGCTAGAGACTGGCTGCAGTTCATCGACTCGCCTCTAGAGACCGGCTGCAGTTCATCGACTCGCCTCTAGAGACCGGCTGCAGTTCATCGACTGGCATCTAGAGACCGGCTGTAGTTCATCGACTGGCCACTAGAGACCGGCTGCAGTTCATCGACTGGACGCTAGAGACCGGCTGCAGTTCATCGACTGGCATCTAGAGACCGGCTGCAGTTCATCGACTGGCCGCTAGAGACCAGCTGCAGTTCATCGACTGGACGCTAGAGACCGGCTGCAGAAGAGAGTCAATCCCACAGACCTCCATGTTAAAATATTCAACTTTACAGCAGAAAATAACATGTTTACTTCCTGGTGCAAAAAGTGGTTTTGGTCTATATAGCTAATTTTGCCCTTCGTGACGACTCTGAGGGGGTGAATGTTTTTATAACTCATCCGTTTAAATTATATTAAGCCTTAAACTTGTGTTAACGTTTTTTAAAAGTTACAACTTGTTTCAGAACATTCACTATGGAAGCTTGTTTCCATCACAGAATAAAATCAGGGAATTGAGACTTTTAATCACACAATTCGGATTTTTTTTTTCTCACAATTGTTTGATATTAAGTCACAATTGTGAGTTATAAAGTCAGAATTGTGAGATATAAACTCGCAATTGCAGGAAATCGCAATTATGACTTTTTTTCCCAATTGCATGTTTATATCTTACAATTATGACTTTATAACACGCAATTGGGAGATATAAAGTCAGAATTGCATGATATAAAGTAGCAAATGCGTGTTATAAAGTCAGAATTGCGAGATGTAAACTCGGTAAATGGTAATAAAATACCATTTTATTCAAAATGGTAACATTTTATGTTCTTTTAACTACTACAGTACGTTGCCTCGTTGAAGAAATATACTAGCCAGTCATGACTGTTTCCCAAAAGCGTATTATCGTAAATTGGTCGTTCAACCACGTTGGTTAGTGATGTCACACATGTGGTGGAGTAATAACTACTGTTAATGAATCTGTTTGAGATTGAATTAACGCTAGTTTTTTTTTACTATAAATGACAGACATGGCATCTGAGGACTAGTTCTCATTTTCCTCAGTTTTGACTGGTGTTAGTGAAAAGAAAAAAAGTGATCCATGTAGTTTTAACACACGTAAATATCAATTTTAAATATTTTGATTAAACAAAGAAATTAAGCTCTGAAAAAATGTTCAAAAATGTTAATTTTAATTAAACTGCACAAGAGGCAACAAATATATAATAATATAATATAATTTATATAATAATTCAGTAAATATTGAATTAATCTTTTGCAATCTCTTTCTCATTAAATTATACATTATGATGTGAATCTTTGACCTTAATTATTGTGAAGGAGGTTCATATTTTTGCATGTTTTTCTGGCATACCAACATATTTTCTCAGTCGGTGAAGAAGAATCTTTTGCTCTTTGTCATTCAGTTGACTCTCAGAAACAACACTGCAGTTCCTGGATGTGTTATGAGCTGGTATTGTTTCTCTCACACCAGTTCTGTCTGTGTGTTTTTATCATGATCTTTTTCCAGTAAGTCAAGGACAGCTCAATATCAGTTATGTCACCAGAGGAAATTGTGACAATGACCAGTATGATGAATGGAGTTGTTTACATATTTACCTTGAATCAGACAAACCAAGGACACTTTTCTTTCTTCGTATTGCTCTCACACCAGTAATACATGCATTCACTCATTTGTTGAAACAGTGAATCCGTTGTTTTTAAAAATAGAAACTTTCTGCACAAATTCCATTTCACATCTAAACTCCTGTCTTATCTTTGATTCATTGCTGAACTGTATTCGTAATAGATGTTTTAGTATCTATATTATAGGACGTCTCTTATTTTCTTGACAGTTAAAGTCTGTGGTGTTTCCATCCATCAGCCTGTGCTTTGACTTACATTTAGAGAACAAATTGACATATAGAGTTCATTTATTAAATTATTCCATACTTGTTCATCCCTGTAAAAAATATTGTGCAAAGTTGTCAATAAAACCCTATTTAGGTGTCCATCCATTTTTTTTCTTAGTAATGTAGGGTCAGATACAAGCTCACACATCACTAACACGCATGCATATTTGACACGTCCCCTTTAAGAAGGAGTTCATGAGAGTTTGGGGGGGGGGGGTGACAGATGCGCATTAGTTGCAACTGTTGTTGTTGTCACAATGCAACCCTGTGTCCGTGTATTTTTGATAGCTCAAAAGCTACATTGGTTGTGTTGTTCGCTCAAGCCGAAGCTCAGTTTGCATTACGAGACATAACCGCGGACAACACGAGATATTATGTTGTTACAGCCCTCTGCAACTCCACGGCCGCATTGCTGTGCGATCAGCATTCTGAAAAATCCCCTGGATCGGAAAAAATTTGCTACACTAAATGCGTATCTGTTAAAGACTTTCAGTTTATCAGAGACTGAAAGAGCACATTGTTTGCTCTCACTGCCTGGCCTCGGAGACTCCCGGCCGCTGAGTTAATGGATCACATGCTAGGTGAGCATAAACCATGCTTTCTGTTTGAAGAGTTGTTCTTACAGCAGTTACCAAAGAGTGTTCGTACCCCTCTTGCAAATAGTACAGTGACTGAATACAGAGAACTAGCACAACTGGCAGATGTACATCAGGCAGCCTCACACAAGTGTACAACTACTGACTCAGTGTCTACGTCTGTATACCCTGTTATGAGAGCTGCAGCACAGTGTTCAGATGAACGGCCAACTTCTGCTGCGCGGAAGTCAGCAGAACAAGGATTATGTTTCTTTCACGCCTGTTTCGGGGTGAAAGCCAAAAACTGCCGTCCACCATGCACGCTCAATGGGAGCCGCAACAAGCCAACAGTCAGTAGCATAGTAGCTAACGAGAACGCTTACCTACTGTTCGTCACTGACTCATTATCTGGCCGACACAGGTTAGTGTCCTCCCTGCATCCCCGGTGGACAGACGCTTGGGCAAAGCTGCCTCATCACTTGAGGTGGCCAACCAGGGCAAGACAAGAACCTTTGGGAAATGGCTAGTACCACTGTGCTTCAATGGACAACGTTTGATATGGGAGTTTGTGTTAGCGGATGTGAGTAGGCCCATCCTGGGTGCAGACTTCCTGTGCACTAATGGACTGTTGGTTGATGTCAAAAATTGTTGTTTAGTCTCACCAAACCCACTTTCTCCTCAGCACTGGCCAGCCATGGGGTCGTACATTATATCTCTACATCCGGGCCGCCAGTTCATGGCTGGCCCCATCGATTATATCCAGTAAAGCAGAGGCCAAAGCAGAGTTCACTAACATGGAAAAACTGGGTATAATGCAACGTTTCAACAGTCCTTGGGCCTCACCCCTCCACATGGTCCCCAAAGCAGATGGTGCTTGTCATCCATGTGGGGATTATCGTCGACTCAATGACGTCACCACACCCGATCGGTACCCGGTTCCATACATTCAGGATTTTTCAGCCCGACTGGCTCGGAAAAATATTTTCTCAAAGTTGGACCTTGTTCGAGGACACCATCAGGTGCCAGTATTCCACGAAGACATCCCAAAAACAGCAGTGATAGCACCATATGGCCTTTTTTAATTTTTGCGGATGCCTTTTGCCCTCAAAAATGCAGCACAAACCTTTCAGCACACGATGGACACAATCTTACGAGATCTGGGCTTATATTTGTGTACTTGAATGACATTTTAGTCGCCAGTACCTCTAGATCAGAGCACCTGGCTCATCTGCGATTGCTGTCCGCTCGCCTCAGCCAGCATGGCTTGATAATTAACCCCACCAAGAGTCAGTTTGGCCTGGATGCTATAGGCTTTCTTGGTCATCGAATCACAGGCGAGGGGGCAGTTCCCTTAACAGACAAAGTCGACATCATTACACAGTTACTTGTTCCCCAGACAATCAAAGGACTACAGGAGTTTGTGGGGATGGTGAATTTCTATCACCATTTAATTCCTCGGGTAGCCGAGCTCATGCATCCTTTGTACAGGGCCTTCAAAGGACATGGCAAGAACAAACGATTTCCTGGTCAGAGGAGATGTCTTAGTCTTTTGAGGGCGCTAAACTCGCTTTGGCACAAGCCACCATGCTGTCCCATCCAGTTCCAAATGCCCCCATTGCTCTCACTTCTGATGCCTCAGACTGGGCTGTCGGCGCTGTACACGAACAGCTGGTTGGCGGTGTTTGGCAACCCCTTGCATTTTTTAGTCGCCAGCTATGACCAAATGAGTAGAATTACAGAACATTTGACAGAGTTGCTTGCGCTGTACCTGGGAGTAAGACTCTTCTGTTTATTTTTGGAGGGACGTGTTTTCACAGCTTTGTAGATCACAAACCCTTGGTTTATGCTACTTCTAAAGTTTCTGAACCATGGTCGACACGGCAACAACGCCACCTGGCCTTTATATCCGGGTTCAAGACGGATATCAAGCACACCGATGGAAAAAGCATTGCCTTTCCAGGGCCACAGTGCAAGCAGTGCACTTGGGAATGGACTTTGTTCGTTTAGCAGCTGACCAGCACTCTGATTCCGAGGTACAGGCAGACAGAACAGCTGTCTCACGTTTGAAAACAGAAGATGTCCTCTTTAACTCCGACTAGGAGGTCAACGGTTTGTCACACCCTGGATGGAAAGCTTCACAGTAACTGGTCTCCTCAAAGTTTGTGTGGCAAGGATTGAAGAAGGACATCTAAAACTTGGTTTGTAGCATGTCAGCGGGCCAAAGTACAAAGGCACCACTGGAAACTTTCAAGGTACCAGAGCAACGTTTTGACCACGTCAACGTCGACCTGGTGGGTCCACTGCCACCCTCCAGGGGGTTTACTCATCTTCTAACTATGGTGGATCGAATCACCAGGTGGCCGGAGGCAGTACCATTGACCTCAACGACAACAGCGGATGTAGCACGGGCATTCATTGACACTTTGGTTGCATGTTTTGGCACATCATCGGACATATCTTCAGACTGCAGCCCCTAATTTACATCTGAGTTGTGGACAGAGGTGGCTCGAATTCTGGGAGTGCAGCTTTACCATACTACATCATTCCATAGACAGCACAAAGCCATGGAGTCTATCTTCTGAACGCTCTGCCCTCTTAGACAGGATCAATGCTTTCAAACCTGTTCCTACCTCTCAGCATGGACTGGCAGTGGCTTGAATACCCAAACACCTCTCTGCGAATAAGTTCGTATTTATTCGTCATGATGCTCATCGGAATTCCCTGCGACCCCCGTATGATGGCCCGTTTCGGGTTCTGGAAGCTGGAGCCAAAACCTTTCTACTCCACATAGGAGGATGCCCAGAACGAGACACCGTCGATCGACTCAAACCAGCTCATGGGGAGCGGGGTCAGCCGATGGTGGTTCCAAGGAGGGGTCGTCCAGCCACCAACAAGGAAACAGCCTCCAGGGAGGGATCTCAGACTGCTCAAGAGGTCAGACTGCTCTTCACGGAGACAAGATTGAGCTCCAAGCAAGCTGCTGTTGCCGGTGTTGGTGAATTCTGGGGGGGCCTGTGTAGGGGAAGATACAAGATCACACATCATTGATCTACTGACATAATTCACACATCACCGACACGCATGCATATTTGACACGTCCCCTTTAAGAAGGAGTTCATGAGAGTTTGGGGGGTTGATAGATGCACAGTGTCTGACGCATAAGTTTAATAAAAAAACACAACTGTTGTTGTTCTTACAATGCAATCCTGATAGCTCAAAAGCTACAGTAACACTCGGTTATGAAACGTCACACATAATGTTGTGAAATGGATCATTTCCGCAATCACAACGCTTCACATTTTCAGTAAAATATTCATTACATTGCTTTCATTTAGCATATGCAGGGCAAAACTGAAAAGCAAAGCAATTAAAGCAGCAGCTGTTGTTGAAAACACATTCTGACTGGTAACCCTCAAATCCCTCCAGCACAATTGATTTGTGCCGACCAGTGTTCTGCTGTAATGACACTTTATGTCAATCACTGGAGTTCTGCTGGATAAATCCAATCCAGCGCTGGTTTCTGGGAAACAAACTTGCTCCTTTAACTTGATTTGACAATGCCGGGTAAGTCGATGCACTGGAAAGACAGTAAGTAAGAGAGGGGGAGAGAGAGAGAGGAGAGAGAGAGAGAGAGAGAGAGAGAGAGAGAGAGAGAGAGAGAGAGAGAGAGAGAGAGAGAGAGAGAGAGAAAGAGAGAGAGAGAGGGAGAGAGAGGGGGAGAGAGAGAGACTTTTGACTTTTAGATCTTCTTTATTCAATCAATAAAATACATAAGACCCTTTTTTTTTTTACATTAATACTAAGAAACTCATCCCAAATAAATATTGTGGCTACTTACATTACATGCATACAAACATGAAATATTTTGTTGACATAATTTTATCCTTTTTCACCCCATTTCTTTTTTTTTTTTAGAAGTTAAATCGTAAACACTCATCACAAAAACACTGATTTATAGCCCATTTACCTTTGAATATCTCAATATCATTTACAAATTTATAATATGCAAAGTCAATTCTAATGCGAGATTTTAACAACCCTTTTAAAACCACCACAACATCAGTTGACCCAGCATCAATCAAGCGATGTTTCCTTGATAACCAGATCGCCAATTTTGCCTGACCAAAAAGAAAATTTAACAGTACATGTTCGTCCCTCTTACTTTTAACATACTTTGGTCCAAAAATAAAGAGTACTGGAGTAAAAATTCCCCCTAACTTCTGAACCCACTCTTCCAAAATGCAAATTAAGGATTGAAGTCTTTCACATTTTAAAAACAAATTAAAAACAGATTAAAAACAGTCTCTTCCTCACTACAAAATGGACAACCTACCCCTACCTCTGGATCAAGGTGTGCTCTATGTCTGTTTGTGGCTATAATCCCGTGCACTACTCTCCACTGAAGGTCTCCAGACCGTTTCTCAATGGGTAGCTTATACAGGGACCTCCAGCGTCCTTTAGGGGATTCGCCTTCTCCCAGAACCTCCAGCCATTTGGACTCACTGACAATCTGCAGTGTGCTAAGATGCCACACTTTCACACACATAGTGTAAATGGATTTCTTATCAGCATCCTCAAAAACGCCCAAATAAGGTATCTTAAAAGACAATAGGAAGCCTTCCTTTTCTTGCCATGTACCAGACTGGAACAGTTCTGGAAAGTCACTGTTATCGGCCTCTTCATCAGAAGTCTCCATTGCCCTTCGATAATCCTGAGGCAGAGACTCAAAAATCTGGGTCAGCATATTTTGTGCCACCCTGACTGATTTTAGTCCAAGTTCTAAAGCAAAATTTTCAGGGCTTATCCAACTTTTTTTATCTTTTAAGTGTCCAATCTTTGTCATGTTTCCAGCCCACATGGCTTTTCTGAAAGTGTCTGATTTAAAAAGATCTGATTTCAATTTAGAATTGAAAAACAAAGGTTCCTCCTTCAGCCATAGTCTCCTATTACTATCTGCACTCCGTGAAAACGTAAAAAGTGTCCATGACTTTAACATTGATCTATAAAAGACACTCAGCCCACTCAAGTTCAATTTCTCAGAGTCCATCAAGAACAAATGGCGATCCAGCCCCATGTTCCCAGCTTCTCTTAGAAGGGCACAGGCTACTTCAGTCCAGCTCACATCCACTCCATAGAGCAGTCTTTGTGCCGTCTTCAATCTGAAAGTCTTTATCCTCGCTCTGACATCCACCAACCCCTGGCCTCCTTCTTGTGTGGACAGATACAGTACCGCCGCCTTCAGCCAGTGCTGCCCAGATCAGAAAAAATCCACCAGTCGCTTTTGTATTCCTTGCACTAGATCCTCAGGTGGTTCAAGTATCGCCATTCTGTGCCAAAGTGCAGAAGCAATCAAATTGTTGCAAATTAGGACCCTCCCCCTATATAACAACTTAGGTAGCAACCATTTCCATCGAGACAACTTTGCACACACTCTCTCCAAGAGGCCCTCCCAATTTTTCTTTTTATACTCTTCTTTCCCTATAAACACTCCTAAATACTTAACCCCTGCACTTCCCCACTGTAATCCAGCAGGAAGAATTGGACCTTTTAAAAAACTACCACACCATAATGCATTACTCTTTTCCCAGTTAACTACTGCTGACGAGGCTTTTCCGTAAAACTCTAATGCCTGCTGAATCACCTGAATGTCACTTTGGTCTCTGATAATTACTGTAACATCATCAGCATATGCCTCTTCCTGATCCAAAGACAACAGACCGTCTCGGTTACGTATGTAACCCTCGTTTCTTGAGTAGGGAACGGAGATGTTACGTCGGATGACGATGAATGGGTTTTCGCTTAGAACACCTATCGACTTCGAGTATACAAAAACGAGCCAATGGCAAAGAAATGCCATGGGTCTGCGGAATTTGCATGGGGTAACTCCGCCCCACCTCGTGGGTATAAAAGGAGGACGCGGCAACATGCAGTTA
Source organism: Meda fulgida (assembly GCA_030578275.1). NCBI lineage: Eukaryota > Metazoa > Chordata > Actinopteri > Cypriniformes > Leuciscidae > Meda > Meda fulgida. The sequence continues at coordinate 26,439,093 of CM060639.1, forward strand.
TGTTTCTTCGCTGAGGAGCCAAGACTGAACTCAGGCGATCCCCGCGGTACAGCGGAAGTGGCAGGAAGACGTAACGTCTCCGTTCCCTACTCAGGGAACGAGGGTTACATATGTAACCGAGACGTTCCCTTTCGTTGTCACTCCGAGTTACGTTGGATGACGACGAATGGGGTTACCAGTCTAATCACGCCACCTTCACAGCTGTCTTCCAGTGCCCTGCGTAAATCTGAGCCCTCGAGAGACTTTGGACGAAGGACTCCTATTTATCACAGGAATACCAAGGTACACTGGGAAGCATATCCCATAGCTTTAGAGGAAATATGCAATTAACACCAACCCAGAGGGGGGGGGGGGGGGGGGGGGGGGCATTTGGAAATACACATATGACCCGAAGGAAACATATGGAGAAACTCTGAGGTGTCCAGCCGCAGGTGGAATATTTCAACCTCAGGGTTGGCAAGGTGGCTTGCCAAGGGAAAGACACATGCTCAGAGAGGCTTACAGTGGAAATACACGTGTGGGGGTAGCTCCGGGGAGGGACCATGCACACGGGAGGCACCTAGCCGACGCCCAGGCAATAGACACTGGCGCTAGCATCAGGGGTGCTGGAGGAACTCAGGGCTTGCGGAGAAGCTCACCTGAGCAGAATATTGCACGTATCCAGTCCGTGGAGTGGAATGGCGAGCAAGCGAAGACACCTGAGCGGGTCCGGTACTAGCTAGTTGAAGCGAGTACATGAGAGGACACTGGCTCCACTCGGAGATTGTAGAATCTGGCGAATGTGTTCGGTGTCGCCCAGCCTGCAGCTCTGCAGATGTCTGTTAGCGAGGCGCCATGCGCTAGAGGCCAAGAGGATGCCACACTCCGGGTGGAGTGGGCAGTCACACCAAGGGGGCACGGTCGACCTTGCTGCTGGTATGCCAAAGCAATGGTGTCCACTATCCAGTGAGACAACCTCTGCTTTGAGAGAGCCTTTCCCTTCAGCTTCCCACCATAACAGACAAAGAGCTGGTCTGAGGTCCTGAAACACTGCGTCCTGTCTACATAGGCGCGGAGAGCGCGTACTGGACAGAGCAGTGCCAAGGCTGGGTCTGCCTCCTCCAAGGGCAGCGCTTGCAGGTTCACCACCTGGTCCCGGAAGGGAGTGGTAGGAACCTTGGGCACATATCCAAGCCGGGGTCTCAGGATCACGTGAGAGTAAGCCGGCCCGAATTCCAGGCACCGTTCGTCAACGGAGAATGCGTGCAGGTCCCCGACCCTCTTGAGAGAGGCCAATGCAACCAGGAGCGCTGTCTTCATTGACAGGAACTTAAGCTCCACTGATTGCAGAGGCTCAAAGGGAGCACTCTGCAGGGCACTTAAGACCACTGAGAGGTCCCAAGAGGGAACAAGAGGAGAACGAGGAGGATTCAGCCTCCTCGCCCCCCTCAGGAACCTGGCGATCAGGTCGTGCTTCCCTATGGACTTACCTTCCACTAAGTCGTGGTGTGCGGCAATAGCGGCAACATAAACTTTGAGGGTGGAGGGAGACAGCCTTCGCTCAAACCCATCTTGAAGGAAGGAAAGCACGAAACTGATAGAACACCTCCGGGGGTCTTCTCGGCGAGAAGAGCACCAGTTGACGAAGAGGTTCCACTTCAACGCGTAGGCGTGCCTAGTGGACGACGCTCTAGCGGAAGTGATGGTAGCCACCACCGTAGGTGGTAGGGTACTCAAACCTGCCTCGTCCCGTCCAGGAGCCACACGTGGAGGTTCCAGAGATCGGGACGAGGGTGCCACAGGGTGCCCTGTCCCTGAGAAAGGAGGTCCTTCCTCAGAGGAATTGGCCAAGGAGGTGCTGTCGTGAGGAGCACTAGTTCGGAGAACCAAGTCCGGGTGGGCCAGTACGGCGCAACCAGAAGGACCTGCTCCTCGTCCTCCCTGACCTTGCGCAAGACCTGCGCAAGAAGGCTCACTGGGGGAAACGCACATTTGCGGCCCCGCGGCCAGCTGTGCGCCAGAGCATCCGTGCCGAGCGTGCCCTCGGTCAGAGAATAATACTGGGCGCAATGGGTCGAGTCGTGGGAGGCAAACAGATCCATCTGTGCGTCCCCGAACTGGTCCCAAATCAGCTGGACCGACTGGGGATGGAGTCGCCATTCTCCAGGGAGGGGCTGAAGCCGTGACAGCTCGTCGGCAGCACGGTTCAGGGCTCCGGGAATGTAAATGGCTCGAAGGGACCTCAGATACCTCTGACTCCATGAGAGGAGGTGGCGAGCGAGTTGCGACATACGGCGGGAGCGTAGACCACCTTGATGGTTGATGTACGCTACAGTGGCGGTATTGTCTGATCGGACTAGTACGTGTTGACCCATGAGCAGCGCTCGGAAGCGGTGCAGGGCAAGGCGTACTGCCAGCAACTCGAGGCAATTGACATGCCATAGGCGCTGGGGTCCTGTCCAGGGGCCCGCGGCAGCATGTCCATTGCACATGGCGCCCCAGCCCGTGGTGGAGGCATCTGTTGAGACAACAACATGCCTGTAAACTTGTTCCAGGGGGACACCAGCCCTGAGAAAACTGAGGTTCAACCACGGGGTGAAGGTCTGACGGCAGGTCGGAGTAACTGGTACTCAGAGCGTGCCTTGTTGCTATGCCCACCTCGGGACTCGGTCTCGAAGCCAAAGCTGAAGCGGTCTCATATGAAGTAATCCGAGCGGCGTCACCGCGGCTGCAGATGCCATATGCCCCGTGAGAGCCTCTGAAAATGTTTCAGTGGAACCGCACTCTTGCCCTGGATTTGTCTCAGACAAGTCAGCAGTGACTGCGCGCGCTCGCTCGTAAGCTGCGCGGACATGGCGACCGAGTCGATGTCCATACCGAGAAAAGAGATCCTCTGCACGGGGCAAAGTTTGCTCTTCTCCCAGTTGACCCGAAGGCCCAGACGAGCTAGGTGCCGGAGCACAAGGTCCCTGTGTTCGCAAACCTGATCTCGAGAGTGAGCTAGGATCAGCCAGTCGTCGAGATAGTTCGGGATGCGAACCCCGTGAACCCGAAGGGGAACAAGGGCTGCCTCGATGACCTTCGTGAAGACGCGAGGAGACAGGGCTAGCCCGAAAGGGAGAACCGCGTACTGGTATGCCTGCCCCTCGAAAGCAAACTGGAGGAACGGTCTGTGTCGAGGAAGAATGGAGACATGAAAGTAGGCGTCCTTCAGGTCGATCGCTGCAAACCAATCCTGGGGCCGAACACATTCGAAAATGCGTTTGGCGGTGAGCATCTTGAACGGCATCCTGTGAAGGGAGCGATTCACTATGCGCAGGTCCAGGAATGGTCTTAACCCACCGGTTTTCTTGGGGACAATGAAGTAAGGGCTGTAGAAGCCGGACCTCATCTCGGCTGGAGGGACAGTCTCGATGGCACCCTTCGCCAGCAGGGTGGCAATCTCTGCTCTCATGATGGGGGCATTGCCACCGACCAAAGTGGAGCGGACTCCCCAGTAGCGGGGAGGAAACCGTGCGAACTGAATCGCATAGCCGAACCTGATGGTGCGGGCGACCCAGCGGGACAGATGGGGAAGCTCTAGCCAGGCTCCCAAGAACTGTACCAGCGGGGTCATGCGGACCACAGGCGTCCCCCGGAGGGGCAGCGAAGCGGAGTAACTGGCCCGGACGTGGACGGCATAGTGATCCGGTGTGGGGGCGCAGTTAACATCCGCGCCCTGACAGAGGAGGCCAGGGAAGGACCAGCGTTCCACGGGGGCCTGCTCTGCCAGGGGTCTGGCGACAGAGTGGGACAGGGACGAAACGGTCCGTGGACGGCACGCCGTGTTAACCAACTCTGGGACAGAGGGGGACGAGGAGAGCACGGCTTGTGGGCGGCGCTCTGTGTCGTCCGAGAACTCTGTGTGCTCAGAGACGAGAGAGTCAGTTCTTTCTGAATAAGGATTCTTCCCCAGCCCTCCACCAGGGAAAGGAGTGGCCCTGCTACCAACTCCTGGAAAGAACTGAGTCCCATCTCTGAGCAGCCCATCTCAAAAGCGCCGCTTAACCCGGCGTTTAGCTGGGGGCAGGGCTGGAGAGGGCTGAGGCATCCCCCCACGGTCTTCCAAGCCAGCCCGGGTGAACGGGCGGGGTTGGGACCGTGGGAGGGCGCCTTCGGCGGTTGGCAGACTGAGGGACCTGAGCGGACGGTGGGGCCGTCGGCAGAATAACCTTAATCTGCTCCTGGGCGGTTAAGAACTATTGGGCAGAAGAACTCAAACACCGCCGAAGAGTACGACCTGGGGTGTGGGGGTCGAGCAGACGAGTCTGCTGACATCCTGCACATCAGACCGGTCAGCCCCAGAGTGGTAAACATCACCTCGGAGTCGGAGAGCGCACGGCCACCTTCGTCGCTCGGAGAGCAAGGTCAGTGGCGGCGCGCTTTTTGGTAGCTCATTAAAGAGCCTCGAGTCAGTCCCGCCCTCATGCATAACCATGAGCATCTGGGCCAGGTAGACCACAGAACGGTCACGGGATGCAGTGAGGCGGCTGCCTGTCCTGTGGCACTATAGGATTTCGCCACAGATTAGTGTAGACGAAAAGAACTACAGGCTTCGGACGGGTGCTTAGGATTGCACCGGGAAGCACTCTGAGGACACAGTAGCATCGCAACAGAGCGTTCAACCGGGGGGACCCCAGTGTACCCATGGGCAGCGGCCCCGTGAGGGGGGAAAGGCGGATGAGACCAACGAGCGGTCCTAAGAAGACACGGGGGTCTTTCAGGACATCGAGATCTCATCATGCACGTCCGGGAAGAAAGATACTGGGGTTTGCCGTGGACGCGGGTCGGCGGCCTTACCCAAAAACCAATCGTCCCAGGAAAGCATGGCCATCATCTCCGGATCAGACTCAGGCACAGCATAACACACCAGAAGGTGGCAGCTGTGACGAGTCGTCACTTCCAAAAGAACCAAGCCCACCTTGTGATGCTGCTACAGACATAGCATCTTCCTCTGTAGCTTCAACCGAAACTCGCGGGCCACCCGAAGGTCGACTCGCGGGAATCGGAGGTTCACCAGCGGGCACCGTCACACAGGAGGGGGCTGGGGTCGCGGACAGATAGTCGGCGCCTTGTTCCAGACTATAACCCTCAGGTCACCCTGGCCACCAGCCAAAGTAGCACCCCTCGGGGGAGCGCTAGATCGGGGTGTGGATGAGGGGACTCTCACTCTTGCGAGTTCATTGAGTCTCGACCTAAATGACGCGATGATCATGTTCCCAGAGAGAACATGAATCACCCACGAGCGCTGTACAAGCATGAACAAAGCCCTAACACACTAGACAGCGCTCGTGCCTATCAGAGTCCGATACCAATCTGCCGCCACTTTTTTTTTTTTTTTTAATGCACGGGCGAGCCATCTTTAAAAAGACGTGCCGCGTGCGAGCTCTTTTGTGAGAAGAGAAAAAAACTCCGCGATGTCGAAGCGAGCGGGGAGAACACACTCACTGGCAGATCACTGCACAGATCAGCAGGCAATGTGAACTCGCCGCAGATCGCCGTCACACCAACACCGCAGAGAATGGCTCCTCTCGTAGAGTGAATTCATAAATGGCTGTGGAGTGAAGAGATACTCTTGGCTCCGAAGCGAAAACATAACTGCATGTTGCCGGCGTCCTCCTTTTATACCCACGAGGTGGGGCGGAGTTACGCCATGCAAAGTCCGCAGACCCATGGCATTTCTTTGCCATTGGCTCGTTTTGTATACTCGAAGTCGATAGGTGTTCTAAGCGAAACCCCATTCGTCGTCATCCGACGTAACTCGGAGTGACAACGAAAGGGAACCATGTTAACATTTTTACAATAAGCATAATCAACAACATCTCTTATTAAATGAAGATTATCCATTATTGATCTGTTTTTTACACAATACGATTGATCTTTATGTACCACTTCATATAGCACCTTATTTAATCTATTTGCAAGAACCTTAGATAAAATTTTATATTCTGTACACAGGATTGCCACCGGCCTCCAATTCTTTAGAAGTGTTAAGTCTCCTTTTTTTGGGATCAATGATACAACCACTCGTTGGCAGCTGGTTTGGAGAACACCTTCACTAAAACATTTCTCAAGAACTTCAAAATAATCATCTCCAATTATAGTCCAAAAAGCTTTATAAAACTCGGCCGGTAAATCTGAAGAGAGACCTTTTACAGCCAGGGATACCTCCTCAAAGGAGATATCAGTCTCTAAGAGCTCTTTATTATCTTCAGATTACACCGGTAAGTCCTTTAGCAGCTCTCTTTTGCAATGTTCATCAGATGATTCAGCAGCGTACAAATCAGAATAAAACCCAACAGCAATCTTTTTCATCTTCTGTGGGTCTGAGGTAACCAGTCCATTATTGCCCTTCAAAGAAAGCATCAATTTCTGCTGACCCACTTTATGCTCCAAATTAAAAAAGAAAGCAGTAGGAGCATCCATGTCCTTCTTTTCGCGTTACTCACGGAGAGAACTCGTTCATGGTTTATGCGAGTACAGTGAGTTTGAAGTGTTTTGAGTGTGGCGATTTGGCACATAAGTGTTTAATACGAAAAGAAGCTTCTAAGGTCCTCTCCGGCGAGCTAAGAAACATGTAAACATGTCGTCTGAAAGACAAAACGTGCTTAAGTGCTACGTCCTTACATCCGAGGGGGACTGCTATTACCGGACTTGCGATCTTTCCAAATCTCATTAACTCTTTCACAATAGCTTCGTTAGATATGAAAGGTGGGTCATTAGACACGATTACTTTGGTTGCTGGAGCCGACAGCGGGGTTACCGGGACAAAAGTCTCCTTTACCCATATTCCACTTACAATCAATTCCGTAACGAGTAGTTTGTTGAAAACGACTCAGTTTTCAAAAACACGACGACCGCCTTATTCATTCGTGACGCCGATACTATGTTTTCAAACCCAATTTCCTGACCGATAACTAAGAGCAAATCCTCCACCGTCACTCCAACCTCAGGAACACACCTGCATCCATTTCGGAGTGACAAGGGTGATTTACCCAGCGCGTGAGCAGTCGCCATTTCGGCGACTACAAACCGCGCACACACACACAAATTAACTTTCTCCCTACACTAATAATACTAAGGGGAAACTAAATAAGTACATAGAGAAAAGAAAAGAAACACCACAATCACTCACTGACTCGAAAACTCGAACACTCAATCTCACCACGCACTCCACAAACTCCCAGCATGCACCAGAGAGAGAGGGAGAGAGAGAGAGAGAGAGAGAGAGAGAGAGAGAGAGAGAGTTGAGAGATTTAACACACCTTTATTAACTACACAACATAACAACATAACAAGAAAACACATTGGCCTACTCAAATTATTAGGCTTACTCAAATTCTTCAATAAAGTGCAATGTGTCATTTTCAATCCAGCACAACATTCTTTGTACACTCCACACATCTTCAAAGGTTTCCAATTTTTTCATATGAGAATAAAAAATAAAATCATGTTTTATCCTTACTTTTATGAGCCCCTTAAACAACAATGCAACATTTTTACTACTGCCAGCAATTTCATATTTTCTACTAATATACACAGCCATTTTGGCTTGACCTAAGATAAAATTTAACAATCGTCCTTTCTTCTTTTTTTCCTTTACAATATTTAAAACCAAAAATAAACACAATCATTGTAAACACTTCATTAACATTAGTAAAAAGAATTTCCAATAAACCAAATAAGGGTCTTATTCTCTCACAATGCATACAACAATGAAATATGGTTTCTCTTTCACCACAAAAAGGACAACTATCTCTCACATTTGGATTCAACAATGAGATAAAAGCATTTATAGCAACAATTCCATGTTAAATTCGCCATTCAAGATCACCCACATCTTTAGTCAATGGTGGTTTGTAACAAGAGCCCCAAAAAGGTTTGACATCAGAATCAACACTTAAATGATCTCTCCATGGTGTATCCATACACTTTAACTTCTCTTTATTTATCACCTTCACACAGACTTTATATAAACTCTTTCCTCCAATTGTATTAAACATTATGTCTCTCACATGCTCTGAAGTCAACAAAACATTTTCATTTTCTATTACACTTTATCAGGAAGAGCTTGATTTGACAAAAAGTTCCAGTCTTCTTTACTCAAATTTTCTCTCCACTTCTTCAATAAAAAATAAACTCTCCTTTTTTATTTAATTCCAAGTCTCTGTGCAAAGGCATCAACATTGTCCAACACGATACCAGCCACTTCTATTAAGTCTTTCATTTTAACAACTTTGGCTTTTGTTAAAGTTTGTATCAACCACAAAGTTGTCTCTCCACATAAATTGAGTCGAGCACCCTTAATCAAAGGCTCTTCCAAAAAACAATACAGAGACTGATATGACACTGACCTTTTGACCTGTACCATACACCATGATCTTCTTACACTTTCATAAAAAGGTGAGATAAACTTCAAATTAAAACTCCTACAATCTGTCCAAAAGATATTTCTTCTGAAACCCCACCCTCCAACTTTATTTAAAAGGCACCAGGCTGGTCCAAACCATGAAATAATGGGACAGTATAAAACCTTTTGAACAAACTGCAGCCTAAAGGCTACTTTTCTGCTTATAATGTCCACAACCCCTTGACCACCCTCTTCCTTTGGAAGGTACAAAACATTCCGTGGTAACCAATGTAATTGATCCCAAAATAAATTGATCATCTTGACCTGTATTTTGCAAGAACCCCTTTAGGAGGCTCTAAAACTGTTAATCTGTGCCATAATGAAGAGGCTACTAAATTATTAATAATCAATGCTCTCCCCTAAAGGACATTTTAGGTAAAAGCCATTTCCACCTTTAAAATCTTCCTTCTACATTTTCAACAATACTTTCCCAGTTTCTTTGCATTATTATTTCATCACCCAAAAATATTCCAAGATATTTCAGACCCCCTTGTGACCAAACCATTTCACCAGGTAATACCAGTTCTCCTTCATTCTATTCTCCAACACTATATGCTGAACTTTTGGCCCAGTTTACTTTTGCAGATGGGATTTTTCCATAAATGTTAACAATGTCAACCAGCTTATCAATATCATCCTGTCCACTGGTAAAAACTAAAACATCATCTGCATATGCTGAAAGCTTTATAGGTGGAAAAGTACTCTCATAAATAAAACCATCTAGATGAGTCCTAATTTTATTTAGCATGGGTTCTATTGCTATTGAGTAAAGCATACCTGACAAGGCACATCCTTGTCTAATCCCTCTTTGTATTTTAAAAGAGCTACTCAAACCACCATTGATTTTCAGTACACTTTCAATATTTTCATAAAGCACTTTAATCAAGGCAGTGAAAGCAGGTGGAAAACCAAAAGTGTCAAAAGTATACCATAAAACTGATGATCCACCCGATCAAACGCCTTCTCTTGATCTAGGGAAATTAGGCCACATTTTTTCCCAGACAGTCTAGAAACGTCCAAAATATCACGAATTAAGGAAATATTATCCACGATTGATCTATTAGGTACACAATAGGATTGATCTAAATGTATAACCTGTCCAATTACTTTCTTCAGTCTGTTCGCCAAAGCTTTTGATAAAATCTTATAATCAGTGCATAATAAAGAAACTGGCCTCCGTTTTTTTATCTCTTTGAGATCACCTTTCTTGGGGAGCAAAGTTAAAACAGCTCTTCTGCAGCTTAGAGGCAGTTGTCCTTTAACCAAACTATCACTTAAAACTGCAAGTAGATCTTCTCCCAACAAATGCCAATATGCCTTATAAACTCAACAGGCAACCCATCCAATCCTGGATCTTTACCATTCTTCATACCCTGCACAGCATTAAGTAGTTCATCTATTGTTAAGGGACATATCAGGTCTGCATATGAATCTTCATTCACTTTTGGTAGATTGGACACAAATTCAGCCATTAACTGGCCATCCACAACACTGTTGGAATACAGCTCCTTATAAAAACCGACAGCTCTTTTTCGAATGTCAGAAACCTCAGTCAGAACTTATCCATCTTCTGACCGTAAACACTGAATACTTTTTCTTTGGCCATTTTTCCTTTCCAAACTGAAGAAGAACTTGGACGGGGCATCCATTTCAGAAAGACTCTGAAATCTAGATCTAACCAACGCCCCCTGAGACCTTGTACCTAATAGATCTGCTAAGGCTACTTTTTTCCTTTAAGAGCCCGCAGTTGGTTGCAATTTGCAGAGGCTCCATTTAAAGCTTGAAGTTCAACAATATCCATCTCTAGACTTCTTATGGATTGAACCATGTCTCTAGAAACATGAAAAGTGTACTGATTACAGAGTGTTTGTATTTGCACCTTCCCAATCTCCCACCACTGTTGTATTGATGTAAAAGATGACTTTTTAGATTTCCACCCCAACCAAAAAAAGGAAAAACATTTACAAAAATGAGCATCTTCAATTAAAGCACTATTAAAATGCCAGTAGGGCACTCTTATATTTAATAGAATTAATAAAAACACATGCTACTACCGTTGAATGGTCAGAGAAACCAACGAGACAAATATCACAAGATTTAAAACATTGTATTTGATAATTAAAACAATAGAAAGAATCCTATCTTGCTAAAGAGATGCAATTTTCTTTTACATGAGCCCATGTATACTGTCTTTCGTTACTATGAAAAATTCTCCACACATCACAAAGTTGACAAGTTTTAATCATATTTAATAATTTACCTCTTGAAGCCATATGAGCCTCAATATGATTCCTATCTAAATCATTACTTGTACAATTAAAATCTCCACCCAGTACTGAAATATTGTCTGCGTTACATTGTTTTAGACTTTCACATAAAGTTTCAAGAAACAACATTCTTTCTATGGATTTTACAGGCGCATAGATATTTATTAATTCCACAGTAACATTTTCAAACATTGCTATTACCTTAATTAATCTGCCTTCTATTACTTCAGTAACATCATACGATATTGGTAGACAAGTCTTTGAAAACAAAACAGCCACCCCAGCACTCAGAGCGGTCTTATGACTCAGAACAATATTTCCTTCCCACTCTTTCATCCATTCGACTTCATTCTCCTTAGTACTGTGAGTTTCTTGCAAAAACATAACATCAATATTTTTTAGCTTCATTAACTCATAAATCTGCGCTTTTTTTGCTTACATCCCTCGCCCCATTTACATTCAGGGAAGAGATTTTAAAATGACTCATTATGAGGGATGAAAAAAGCACAAAAAGCCAGGTCCATATCACTCCGCTATTCTTGTGACAATTCATTACTTAATGCTTGAGGACGTACTTTTTGCACAATCTTTTTTAGACGATGCACCACAGGATATGATAGACATCCTTCACCTTTTTGTGTCATTAAAACCTTTACTGAGTCAATAAATAAAGATCAGGAAAATAATCTATAACCTCAACATTTCTCATTCCTTTTGTACGCTGGAGAAAAATGTTCATCCTCTCCAAGCTGTAACCACTGTAGTCTAATCTCATCTCTTCCTCAACTGGACCTTCAGAGCATTCCTGCTCACTTTCTGAGCCAGACAAATCACTTGCATTCAACACCTCCCCAGAACTTTTGGTAATGATCTCATCTTGTGCCTTTTTCTTTGATTTAGTTATATTTTCAACAAGATTAGACTTCCTTTTCACTACTGGCACTTTAAATACGGCTTCGTCCTCTTTGAGTAGTTCACCCACCATCTCATCTAGCTCAATATCCATCGTCTCATCATCTTTTTGAATTCGTTTCTCACTACTCTTCACTCCACTACTTCCTGGTTCTTCATTGTCCACACTCAAATCCGAAACCTCACCAATCCCACTTTCTTTTTCCACACTCTGACCTTCATTATGATTTTGAGACCCACTTTCATCTTCTGTACCATTCAACACATTTTTGTCTGGACAAGCGTGTACCAAGTGCCCCACTTTCCCGCATCCAAAGCATTTCATGCTCTCCGTTGTTGCAAAAATTACATAATCAAAACTATCAACTTTGAATTTAAAACAACATTCAGCTCAATATCAATATCACTCCTCAAGATCATATATACTATTCTACGAAAAGACACAACGTGTTTCAACAATGGGGATTTGCGACCTAAAGGAATTTTCTTAATCGCCGAAACCAACTGTCCATATCGAGATAATTCACGTTGCAGCTTCGTCACTAATAAAAGGAGGCACACTGGACAGCAAAACCTTTCTCGCTGGGTGAACAAGTGGGAAAACCTTGATCAAACTATCATTGAGGACAATCCCGTTTTCCACCTTCGGGTTCACTTTTTCAGTTTTATCTAAAAAAATCACCACAGCACCGTTCATTCTCGGCGCCAAACGAATACTACTGTGACCAACACCAACAACCGCTCCTACCTCTAACACACATTCTTCGACCGAGCGCTCAACTCCAATCGGCACTTTTATGCCATGCTGCCGGGTGAGTTTAACCCAACCTCCCCTTTCTCACTACAAGACCCCCAGTGCTTTGTGACCATAAACAGTAAAAACAGTGAGAGAAACAACACTTAAGTAAAACAGACCTTTGAAAATGAAGAAAGGACTCCACAATCACGCTCCGATTCACACTCTGCACTCACTCAGCAAACGTCCACGCACGCGCACGAGAGAGAGAGGGAGAGATAGAGAGAGGAGAGAGAGAGAGATTGGTACTAAGACAAACTGCCCCACGTCAGAGACAGTCTGAGCAGCCTCAGACACTGCCTTCCAAACACCAATCAGAGTCAAGCAAATCACAGCACAATGCAAAGAAACCTATCTGAAACATTGGAAAGAAGAAACTAAAAGCCAAAGTAGACTAGAATGTTATCTGACCCTAAAAAGAGATTATAAATTAGCAGCATATCTCTCTACTGTCAGAGATAGAAAGCAGAGACAGATCCTAACCAGGCACAGGCTCAGTGAGGTGACTGGTGAGGTTGAGACAGAAATGCACTTTCTCCTACAATGTGAAGCGTTCAAAGACACAAGGAACCTTTACTTTAACAAATTTAACTATATAATCCCAAATTTCAAAGATCTGAATGAAATTTCTAAATTAACTAATGCCACAACCTGAGCGGCAGTGAGTGACCGACACACACACACACACACACACACACAAATATAACCAAACGTTGTGTTAAATGTTTATATATATATATATATATATATATATATATATATTCAAAAACTTTCATGCCAATAAAGCCCCTTTGAATTGAAATTGAATTGAGAGAGGGAGAGAGAGAGAGAGAGAGAGAGAGAGAGAGAGAGAGAGAGAGGGAGAGAGAGAGAGAGAGAGGGAGAGAGAGGGAGAGAGAGAGGGAGAGAGAGAGAGAGAGGGGGAGAGAGAGGGAGAGAGAGAGAGAGAGAGAGAGAGAGAGAGGGAGAGAGAGAGAGAGGGGGAGAGAGAGGGAGAGAGAGAGAGAGAGAGAGAGAGAGAGAGAGACCAGCATATCAAATTAAGCTATTGAGGTAGAGCCCAAAAGATGGCAGATGTTTTTGATACATAAACTCTCAAACGTTGGAGACCGACAGCATCTCACTGGGATTTGAAATACAAACATAATGTGCTGCCTGAAGTCTGTGTATTAACAAATGCTAATCACCCTGCTGTGTCTTGGCAATCTTCCTCATGGATGATTCAGAAACCCTCGCTTTAGTGTGTCTTTCATCAAGGGCCCACTTGATACCAGTACATCGCTAACGCTTCACGGTTCATGATCTCATAACATTATCTCAATAATGAATGACTCCTGCGCTGTCTGTACACGAGAGCAAGATCCAGAGAAACGTCCTGAGACCGTTTTGCTAATGTACACAAAACCTTATTTCTGAATATTCTCTGAACTCTCAAAACTATTTTTTTAGCGTTTTTCACTACACGTGTATCAAAATGCTAGGTTGCTCCGTAGCTATTAGGGATTTTTTTAAAAAAATATTGCATTTGAATTTTCGGGCTCATAAAAATCGAATATTCATTTATTTAAATGACGTTAAACGAAAATTTTGTAAAAAATTGACAAAAAAAGTTGTCACCATTTCTGATCAAGCTTACGATTAGGCAATATACACAACACACTTACAATATATGTTAAAGTTTTCTAAAGTTAAAGCTCAAGCAGCGCGAACGGAAGAAAACCGCCTAATAAAGCAGACCACGCCAGTTATCGTACAGTACGTATGCATACACTCGAGTCAGCATATGATTATCGTGTTTATAAAAATAATAATATCTACATACTCGAGTGAGAAAACGCGCTGCGCTGACAGACGTTTTAGAGACACAAATATAACAGTGTTCTAAGTTTCTAACAGCACTTTTCTGTTCTTAAACCTGTCTCCCTCAACAAAACTTAAAGCAAGTAAAGGCTATGTCTCAAAATAATTTTGCGAAAAATACAAAAAAATAGAGTTGCGACAACGGAAGATCAAAAAGCTTGATCTTTTAGAGATTTAGAGAGTTAGAGAGTAGAACTGTGATTTTTGGTATAATTTGTAATCAATAAATGCATAGATTTACAATATAATACACTGACATGTGAATGTAGTATGTGTATGTAGTTACACCAATGTTGGGTAACACTTTATTTTGATGGTCCCTTTTGAACATTCTGGTGACTAAGTAACTTTGCAACTACATGTCAACTAACTCTCATTAGAGTATTAGTGTACTGTCTGCTTAATATCTGATAACTCTTTATTGTGATGGTCCTCCAACAGACAGTCTACAGACTATAAGTAACTGTGCAACTACATGTCAACTTACTCTAACCCTAACCCTACCAGTCTACTAATACTCTACTAACACTCTGAGAGCTAGTAGACATGTAGGTGCAGCGTTACTTATAGTCAACAGAATGTGTTAAAGGGACCATCCAAATGAAGTCAAACCCAATGTTGTTTTTTAAAGTTAAAAATCTGCTGATATTTAATGAGTAGTTTGGTCAACCAGCGTTGCCTGCCTTTGTTAACATATTTCGGGCAAACGTTACCTTGGTTACAGTGTTGCCGTTGTTTTGAAGTATGTTTGTGCTCTTAAACTTGTATGTTAGTTAAGGGTATCACGTAATGTTCACTATGTTTCACAAGGACAGGAGACTTGCGGGTGAAAGGTGATTGTCTTAAAAAAAATCCATTGCAAACAAGAAAAATGTCAAATTTAATTAAGTGAAATTTCGTTTACAATGCTTACGCGCCCCATGCACTTATTACTAATACATAATATATTCAAATCTAAAACAAAACATGATCACACACACATTATTTCCGTGTGCAAGTGCATTATTTCCTTTTAACATAATTTGATAAATTCATTGTCACGATACACACACAGGGAAACAGTAGATCCAAAAGCAGTATATTTATTGGGTAATCCGTACTCACGATCAGTCCAGGCAGGGGTCAAATACCAAGTAAGCAATCCAAAAGACAAGAACATACACAGACCAGGAAACACAAAACGAGATCCAAAGTGTGGGGACATTAACAAACACTAACCAAGACAGGGAATATATACACATATCTAACAAGACTAACACAGAACAGCTGGGAACAATGATTACGGGGAACAGCTGAGTGCAATGAACTGATGATGACAGTGACAGACAGAATGCTGGGAATTGAAGTCAAATGTGAAGGACACCGTGAGAACGAGGACCTCTAGTGATAGACAAGGGAACACAACCAGACACTGTGACATAACCCCCCCTCTACGGAGCGGCTACCAGACGCTCCACGACAACACTAAAACACAACACAAGAGTTCAGGAGGGAGGTGGAACGGTGGAGGATCAGGGGGAGGGATGGTTGGGCAGGTCTGTGAAGGGAGACAGGAACAAGGGGTGAGGGCTTAACCGGGAACCACGGCAAAACAGAAAGTCCATCGGGCGGCCAGGGCGGTGAGGACCCCTCAGGCGGCCTGGGCGGTGCAGACAACCCATCGGGCGGCCAGGGCGGTGAGGACCCATCGGGCGGCCAGGGCGGTGAGGACCCATCGGGCGGTCAGGGCGGGGCAGACGACCCATCGGGCGGCCAGGGCGGGGCAGACGACCCATCGGGCGGCCAGGGCGGGGCAGACGACCCCTCGGGCGGCCAGGGCGAGGCAGACGACCCCTCGGGCGGCCAGGGCGAGGCAGAGACTCAGGAACAGACAGTGGCTCCGGCTCAGGAACAGACAGTGGCTCCGGCTCAGGAACAGACAGTGGCTCCGGCTCAGGAACAGACAGTGGCTCCGGCTCAGGAACAGACAGTGGCTCCGGCTCAGGAACAGACAGTGGCACCGGCTCAGGAACAGACAGTGGCATCGGCTCAGGAACAGACAGTGGCACCGGCTCAGGAACAGACACTGGCACCGGCTCAGGAACAGACACTAAAACTGTAATAGCCACAAGAACAGAAACAAACAATGGCTATGGCGCTGGACCTGGCATTGGCTCTGCCTCCGGCGCTGGAACAGGCATTGGCACCGGCTCAGGAACAGACACTGGCACCGGCTCAGGAACAGACACTGGCACCGGCTCAGGAACAGACACTAAAACTGTAACAGCCATAAGAACAGAAACAAACACTGGCTATGGCGCTGGAACAGGCATTGGCTCTGCCTCCGGCGCTGGAACAGGCATTGGCTCTGCCTCCGGCTCTGGAACAGGCATTGGATCTGCCTCCGGCGCTGGAACAGGCATTGGATCTGCCTCCGGCTCTGGAACAGGCATTGGATCTGCCTCCGGCTCTGGAACAGGAGACACGGGTATGTCCAGGATCCGAGCCAGACGCTCCAGATAGTGCAGGTCCAGGAAGGCAGATGGCACTGGCTCTGCCTCCGGCTCTGGAACAGGAGACACGGGTATGTCCAGGATCTGAGCCAGACGCTCCAGATAGTCTAGGTCCAGGAAGGCAGACGGCACTGGCCCTGCCTCCGGCTCTGGAACAGGAGACACGGGTATGTCCAGGATCCGAGCCAGACGCTCCAGATAGTCCAGGTCCAGTTGGCATTGGCTCTGCCTCCGGCTCTGGAACGGGCATTGACGTGACGTGAACAGCCTCTGGCTGGGCAGACGTGACGTGAGCAGCCTCTGGCTGGGCAGACGGGACGTGAGCAGCCTCTGGCTGGGCAGACGGGACGTGAGCAGCCTCTGGCTGGGCAGACGTGACGTGAACAGCCTCTCGCTGGGCAGACGTGACGTGAACAGCCTCTCGCTGGGCAGACGTGACGTGAACAGCCTCTCGCTGGGCAGACGTGACGTGAACAGCCTCTGGCTGGGCAGACGGGACGTGAAACATGTCTCTATCACCTCCTCTACAAAGACCTCCACGGGTCCCGCTGAACTTTACCAACCGGGTCCCCTTAAACAAGTCCCTTCTCTCCCGCTCGGTTGCTGGGGAAGAGATGTTGCAAAACATACCGCTGGATCTTGTGTGACGGAGTCCTTCTGTCACGATACACACACAGGGAAACAGTAGATCCAAAAGCAGTATATTTATTGGGTAATCCGTACTCACGATCAGTCCAGGCAGGGGTCAAATACCAAGTTAAGCAATCCAAAAGACAAGAACATACACAGACCAGGAAACACAAAACGAGATCCAAAGTGTGGGGACATTAAACAAACGTAACAAACACTAACAAAGACAGGGAATATATACACATATCTAACAAGACTAACACAGAACAGCTGGGAACAATGATTACGGTGAAACAATCGTGCAATGAACTGATGATGACAGTGACAGACAGAATGCTGGGAATTGAAGTCAAATGTGAAGGACACCGTGAGAACGAGGACCTCCAGTGATAGACAAGGGAACACAACCAGACACTGTGACATTCATGACATAGGTTATACATGACTTTAATCTATAACCTATTTAGTTTGAATTCATTTTTAGTACATTTAAATAATAGCCTACATATTTTATGTTTTGTTATCTTCAAACCCTAAAATGTCGGGTTTTGCAACGGTCCGCACAAAAGAACAGACTAAGAAACCATTTAAAATGGTGTCTTAAGAATAAAAAATAAAAAAAAACGAAAT
The DNA here is from genome assembly GCA_030578275.1 of Meda fulgida. Classification (NCBI taxonomy): domain Eukaryota; kingdom Metazoa; phylum Chordata; class Actinopteri; order Cypriniformes; family Leuciscidae; genus Meda; species Meda fulgida. Next base: position 26,457,108 of record CM060639.1, read on the forward strand.
TCTGGCGTTCAAATGAACACATTTTTATAATTATCAGTAGTTTTAAAGCTGTTGAGATAATTGAAAAACTTTTGACCAGCAATTTGCATGTCAGGGTGGCACAATTGCAAACATGGCTCTTATTATGAATTGACAAGGTAATTACAGTATACATGATAATGCATCGTCCAGAGCAGCCGGAATGGTCCTTGTGCAGTGGTTTGTAGATCGAATACTGCTAAAAACTGCTGATTTCAAGTATGGGTAGGTTGGTACACTTTCCATGGCAGCTGAATTTAAACACTTAGAAATGTTAACAACTGAAACTTGTTTAAATACACTGTTCATGACTCAAAAATATACATTACATCAGTTTTGAAAATATTTTTAGAAAACACCTTTTTTGGAGCTTTATTTGTCAATGACACACACACAGACACACATACACACACACATATATATATATACTTTTGCACTGATTCAGCACAATGGATTGATACATGTCTAATAAACTTGTCCTTTCCTCTGTTGTTCTTGTAGTGTCCGACACAGAGGAGAAGAGTCTCAAGTCAGCAGGAGCGATCAGGAGCAGTCAGACACGTTTTCTTCTTTGCTTTTGTTAAATAATTCAAGTTGAGGGGATGTTTGAGCTGTTTTGTTATTCAGCCCAGCAAGCTGAATATATACTGTGCGAATCAATTAAGCAGTGAGTGCCCTGCGTGAAAGAGCGAGGCTCATTCCAACGGAAAACGCTGTACAATTGTGTATAGTTTTAACCAAATAAGGTTGGATTATTTCTATGTTGAGCCTGTTCATGAAGCTGAAAGTGCACGTGATAAAATAATACACTGATGCAAACCAACAGGAATGCTTGCTTTTTCTGTGCTATTATGTTCATGTGTAATGTGGGTAGGGCCATATCAGCTCCTGAAGGGCCGCCGCGGACTGAAGGTGAGCTACAGCATTACTGCAGGATCCACTCAATCCCCTCTGCTTCTTCTGCTGAAAGAGATACAGTAGTACTATATAATACAGTTTTTTCCCCCTGTTATTGCACATTTAATAAGGAATGAACCGGATATTTTCTTATTACCACTTCCACCCATCACTATCACACTTCCCAATGTTATATTTAACCCGTTTAGAAGCCTTCCCTCTTATTACACAACGAAGGGTAGAACTGCATCACTAGAACGGGTTTAACCATTAAAAGGCTGTTCGTGGTTTGTTATGCGCTACTAACTTTATCCAATGACCCATCTTTTATCTGATAACGTCCCCTACAACTACTAATTTAGAGAGCAATAATCAACTCGCATGTTTTTAAACACAAATTAATTTGATTCAGATTTATTAACAGAGAACTATTGAGCGCCACAGCTGTAAAAAACGTTCCATTGGAGTAGAGTTGTTGCAACTCTATCTGAATATGGCTCTGAAAGTTATGTGATCAAATACAATAAACGTGTTAACACGCTCCACAGCGCCACCCAGTGTATTTAGTTCTACCTGCGAGTTTATCAGGGACTCACTGTATTTACGGACAGCAAAGCAACGTAGTAATATTCGAATAGTATTTTGTTTTTCGAATAATAATTATAGATCGAATATTCTAAAATTTGAATATTCGTGCACACCCCTAGTAGCTTTGTAAACAATGACCATACTTAAACAATTAATGTTAAAAAACACACAAATAGCCTAATTAAATGGGGAAAAATGTGTAATTTATTCACTAGAAATAAAATGTGTGCTGCATATCCTAGAGTTGCTAACCAGAAACATCCCAAAATACACAGACGTCACTTCCTTAAACCGATTAAATGGTCTATAAAGAAGCTTTTGTACAAATGGGAAGATTCAGATTCTTCCTGGAACCAACAATGCCAATGAAGAAGCTTTATTGTTAAGCATTAGTGGTAATTATATCTCACAATTCTTCCCATTGCAGTTGATTCTGATTTCATTGCAAACATTGGTCGCAGTGTTCGAACTACACCATGTCCTTCGGGGAGCTTTGGGTGTTCGTGCGCGTGGCTTACGAGGACTTACACAGCAGCTAGAAGTATGCACTATACAGGGTTTACCCTATTATACTTTAGCGACACAAACTGATATCAAACAGCCACCACAAATAGTCTATAAATCGGTTGTCTTTGAGTGCACTTGAACAAGGGTTAAGTTACTCATCAGGCTACAGAAGAACACCATAATTCCTCTGTTCAGTTAGGCCTAAAACACAGTCACGCAGGCCTGAAACAACCCAGCCACAACACAACCGGGAATAACCGGGAATAACATGCCTCACCTTCACACAGAATGGATTTCAAGGACTTCGCGCGCGGATCAATGGCTATTTTTTCTACGAATCTTTGAGTTAACACATGTAGGCTTCTAAACATGAGTGGAATGAGCACGCAGCGCCAGCGCACCTTGATGCTCACGACAGGAATAGCATGTATAGTTCTTTATTGAAGTGAATTAGGTTTAAATCGCCGTCATGCATGAATGAATTATATTTTTGCTATTTTACACATAATAATCCAAGATGATCACATTACACAAAACTGAAATTGCACGTCAAAATAAAACATTGTCAATATTTTTTGAGACCCCCCAACATGTCACGAATCACGTTTTCAGGCCATGTGTTGTTTGCCAGTGTTCCCAGTGTTTGATTTCCCAGCAACTCGATGTCACTTTTCAATCATGTTTAGCTGTGCGAGTCAAATCTGCTCTTGTGTCCTTCTCGGCGGCAGAAACACTAGTGTATAATGAACCTGACATGGCGTGTGTCTGAGCGCAGACATCAGCCCTCGTTCCTCAAGCCCAGAGCATTGTGTGCAGCAACTGGCGCTCATTAATGGATCATACGGGGAATAATCAGACGGCACACGAGATAAAGGTGAGGTCTCGCACCGCACAGGCACACCCAATCCTGCAGTCTTTATCATAATGAACGTATTATTCATCATCAAAGATTCCCAGGGAGTTGCTCTACATGAGTTTATGGAGATGCATGCATTTGTGTCTTTTTCATGCCAATAAATACTGTCCAATTTCTCACAATAAACACATGCTTGCTTTTGGCTTCCAGAACATGTAGTGATTTAAATAAATAAATCACAGTCTGCCAAACATAAAGAACAGTAAAAATCATACAGAAATAAAAATATAGTTATTATTTTGGTTCACATGTATTAACACATGCTCTTTAATATGAAATTGAATGAGGCTAGTATATTCTGTTGTTCTGCATTATGCGTTTACTCGACTAATGATCACAATTAAAGTCATCTCTGTCCACTAAAGGTGAGTGATTGATTCCCATACTTCTGTTTAAGTCATTAGAAAGTGAGGCAATTACAATAATGAAGAGGAAAAATAGTTTTGTAGCTATTCATAATTACATATGCTTTAGATGGGTGATAGATTGGCTTAATGAAGATGAAATAAAGAAGTGTGCGCACTTCATTACTGGTAAACACTAGAGTCCTCACTAATCAGGGATGTGTTTGCCATATTCTGAATGTAGGGCTGGACTGTAAATCGACTTTGTACGGTATGATGATATATTCTTAAAAATCAATTTAGGATAAGACAATAGCATTATATTGATATGCAGTAATTGGATGTTGCAAGCAGCTGCATGATCCAGATGATCCTAAACAGGAGAATAATGAGTCTAGATCAACACTGTCAGCTGTTCTACACGAGACATGTTCATCACGGGTGTATTCTCATCGGTAAAAGAACAGCCTCGGATAATCTTCGCTGTCAAACAGACGGAGAGCGATTACACAGACACAGTCATTTTAACTAAAATATGCATTTCATATTTTCATATGTACACTGTTAGAAGAAAAGGTTCTACAGAACATTAAAGGGTTCTGGCGCCTCATTTAGAGAACATTTTACGGGTTCAATGGGATCATTTTGTGGATTTAGTTTTAATCAATTAATTTAGTTTTTATTTTAAATAAAATAAACATAGCTACTTTATCACGAGAAAAAAATAAAAAACTGGTCACACTTTAGATTAGGGTCCAATTCTCACTATTAATGTACAATTTTAATATTAACTTGACTTTTACCTCAATAAAATCCTAAATACTGCGTTTTAATAGTTAATAGGGTAGTTGTTACGTTTAGGTATTGGGTGGATTACGGGTCGTAGAATATGGTCATGCAGAATAAGGCATTAATATGTGCTTTAAAAGTACTAATAAACGGACAATTTGCAAGTAATATGATGATAATAAGCAACTAGTTAATAGTCAGTATTGGACCCTAAAGTTTTACCAAAAACTGATATAACCTGTAAAATATGAAAGTAATATGCAATCGCATTAATATATATATATATATATATATATATATATATATATATATATATATATATATATATATATATATATAACCTTTTTGGCATTAAGGGTTCTTTAAAATGTAGTATTTTTTGCTTGATTGATGGTACAGACAGGGGAACCCATATTCATTGTAACCAGTATTCCGGTGATATTAATATATTAATAAAATCTTTATTATACAACTATCAGTAATATATGAACCCTCTGGAGCTCTTCATGTGGTGGTCAAAAATGACAATGAAATGGATGTACTATATTTGATAATGTTTTTTCATTTAATGTTGTTTATTTTTAGAGGATTTTTGGTACTAAATTATATTTGTGGAATAGTTATGATCCATTGAAGCTTGGTCTCTTTTTAAAGACACTTGGCAGAGTATTGCTGAAGTTAAAAAAAAGTGACAAAAAACATTATAGATGTTTAAGTTTAATATTATGAAAAATGCGTAAAAAACACTATTTTAAAATCGTGTAAGAAATACATTATCCATTACCATTTTACTCTAAAACTGTGACAAAATCAAGGCCATGAATCTAAAGTAATTCCAAATCTGAGTTATATCTCTAAAACGAGCTCTCGGTGAGTTTGTTTGGGCGCAGTACCGAACGCTTCCACTGGGGGAAATTCAATACAAACAATTCATGTGACTATTTTTTTCAGGACCATTTCACCTTTTCTAATGTTGTTTTGTGTGTCCACACAGCAAGTGCCAAAACCTTTACTGAGTTTCATAACATTCCAATGAAGTAAAAAAAAAAATCTAAAAAAACAACACAATTAGTGGTTAGGGTTAGTGATTAGGGTTTGTGCAAATTAGATTAAAAAATGAAACAAAAAATTATTATAAGTTATCAAAGTTACATCAATTATTTCACTGGTTCTGTTCACTTGAGCTTCACTTTCAGTCAACAGCCAGGAGCCAAAATTCAGATACATCTGTGATGTTTTGCCAGAAATCGAGACTTATTACAAATCAAGTTATGATCCGAACAAATCTGCTGGACACGCAGGCGTTTCGCCTTCGGTGCTGTTTGACATACTGAGGTCAAACAATTACGACCCTCTTAAGCTGGCCATAACTTTGGCAGAGATACAATAGACAAATAAGGGTGTGAGGTTTCTGGTGGCATTTAAAGTTCAAAGCCGCCATCATAGTCCACAGTTCTCCGGCTCTCGCGCTCAAATGACATTTAAGAATTAATTGAAGCTGGGAGAATTGTTTTGGCACACTTGGAGCTCAAAATGACCTTATTCTTCAGTGAAGGCTCGGACATAAAAATGTTAATAGAATATCAAAATTACAGGCTATACTGGGTCAAGAGAATATTGACATCTTATTTAACATAATGCACATCAAACCTATGGTAATAACAAGCTGTTTTTGGTTAATTGGAAACAGAGACCTATAAATGCATTTGTTCACCCAAAATAAGTCTCTTTATTTTTAAGTCTGAACCTTGCAGGAAAAACCAAGCAATGAATATGTGACGGGGATAACGGCATTGTAGACTTGACATTCCCTTCTCTTTTTCATGCGTGTAAACGATGGCCACAGGTGGAGTTCAGAGTTTCCACCTGTGCGTCTGAATAAGGCAGTTGAGATGTTCACTTTGCATGCATCAACCCATCACCTCAGGGGTTGAGGAGCTTAGCTTCAGGCAGATTACAGCGCGAGAAACACAGCAGGCGTGGATTGAGCTTGAATTAGAAACAGGTGCATGGAGACTGATTAGGTACAGCAATGGCCAAATATGAAACGTATTTTGGTGTTTTCTTAGGTAGTGTGTAATAGCTGGTAAGTTAAGCCCAAAGTACTGTATACTTTGGTTTTAGGCACACACTAGGGTGTGTGTAAAGTGTGTGTGTGACCTTAATATCATCATCAGCATAATACACGCAAAGCCTGGGTTTTCTAACCACGCAAAATATCTCAGTGGTTTTAAAGATGGGATAATTCCATATTTGCAGAGTCAAACAACATGAGGGGAATCTGAACTGAGATTCACTATAACTCTTGATCTGGTGTGTGTTTCCCGGCGTAACTCGCTGCTTCACTACACTCTTAAAAATAAAGCTTCCAAAATAGGGGTCATAGAAGAACCAATTTTTATTCCCAAAATACCTTTTAGTGAATCGATCTAAAAATAAGCATTTTCTGAGATGATTTGGCTCATTCCACCTAGTGTCAGTTCAAACATCCAAAAGTCATTTTTTTTATTAACTTTGAGAAAGGTTTGTGTAAGATAAATAATCATTCTGTTAAATTTAATGTAATGGTTCTTTATCTGCATCATTGACTCCATAAAGAACCATTTTGTTCCACAAAAGTTTATTTATAGTGGAAAAAGGTAAGTTAGATTATTAATATGTTCAAAAAATGGTTCTTTTTAAAAGGTTTTTTGGGAGCCTAAATGGTTCTTCTATGACCCCTACTTTGGAACCTTTATTTTTAAGAGTGTACTATAGATGCATCATTGCAGAAATCATCTAGCGAGTCTCGACTGTTTCTCGAAACCATATTGTCTCGAATTGGTCATTCAACCGCGTTGGTTTAGATGTGTTGCTATACATTACGGACATGCGTCTGAGAACTATTTCTGATTTTTCTCTGTTATTTTGCTTTATTTCCAGATTCAATCATAGGCTCGTTCTTACGCACTAGAACACGTTCACACATCCGCACTCTTCAAAAACTACGCTTTAAATCTACCAATGCCACTGTGTTTGCATTTTAATGGCACAACAATGTACCATCCGTCAAAGTTTTACAGTTCATTTGATTGGTTGAGAAATGTGTTTGCAAACTGCATAAATGACTCCTAAAGTGTGGAGAGATGTCTCTGTGTGGGCACTGGGACGAGGCTAAGTGTATTATGTTGTGTGTTGTGTGTTGTGTTGTCAGAAGCTCATGAATCATAATGTGTGCGGCGACGGCCAGAAAACATGTAAACCGACTCCATCACGGTTATAACGGCAGCATGTGCACAACACTGAAGTCTGTAGTGTAGCGTGTGTTGGGAGATCTCACTTTCAATTTCCTGCAGAAGACACAAAACACAGACAGAAAACAAAAAGAAAAGTGGAGCAGAAAGTCATGGCTCTGCAGTCTCACAGAAATATTTGTCTGCAGAACTGTAGCACACTGCGATCAGACAAAGCTTGAATGGTGTGTCTTCTGAAGGAATGGTGCTTGGGCATTAATATTTTAGAGGAGTTCTGGGATACACGCTGCTAGATAAAGCAGATCACCATTTACATCACAATGGGACATTTGCATCACACTGAGGGCAAACACAAGCAGATATAACAGCTAAAGAATGAATGTTTACTGTGAGTTCTCAGTAAACTTATGGAATATAGTCTAAAAGCCCATTCTAAACAAGGACAATAAACAATTTTAGTGTTCACGCCAGTGGTTCTGTTTCTTATAAGCGTGCTGCATTTTTGTTGTTTGCTGCTTTAAAGAACAGCTATTCTGCTTTTTCCCATGTTCATCTGTGTTTAGTGTGTTCATCTGTGTGTAGTGTGTTCATCTGTCTTTAGTGTGTGCGTCTGTGTTTAGTGTGTGCGTCTGTTTAGTGTGTTCGTCTGTGTTTAGTGAGTGCGTCTGTGTTTAGTGTGTGCGTCTGTCTTTAGTGTGTGCGTCTGTCTTTAGTGTGTGCGTCTGTGTTTAGTGTGTGCGTCTGTGTTTAGTGTGTGCGTCTGTGTTCAGTGTGTGCGTCTGTGTTCAGTGTGTGCGTCTGTGTTTAGTGTGTGCGTCTGTGTTTAGTGTGTGCGTCTGTGTTTAGTGTGTGCGTCTGTGTTTAGTGTGTGCGTCTGTGTTTAGTGTGTGCGTCTGTGTTCAGTGTGTGCGTCTGTGTTTAGTGTGTGCGTCTGTGTTTAGTGTGTGCGTCTGTGTTTAGTGTGTGCGTCTGTGTTCAGTGTGTGCGTCTGTGTTTAGTGTGTGCGTCTGTGTTTAGTGTGTGCGTCTGTGTTTAGTGTGTGCGTCTGTGTTCAGTGTGTGCGTCTGTGTTTAGTGTGTGAGTCTGTGTTTAGTGTGTGCGTCTGTGTTCAGTGTGTGCGTCTGTGTTCAGTGTGTGCGTCTGTGTTCAGTGTGTGCGTCTGTGTTTAGTGTGTGCGTCTGTGTTCAGTGTGTGCGTCTGTGTTCAGTGTGTGCGTCTGTGTTTAGTGTGTGCGTCTGTGTTTAGTGTGTGCGTCTGTGTTTAGTGTGTGCGTCTGTGTTTAGTGTGTGCGTCTGTGTTCAGTGTGTGCGTCTGTGTTCAGTGTGTGCGTCTGTGTTTAGTGTGTGCGTCTGTGTTCAGTGTGTGCGTCTGTGTTCAGTGTGTGCGTCTGTGTTTAGTGTGTGCGTCTGTGTTCAGTGTGTGCGTCTGTGTTTAGTGTGTGCGTCTGTGTTCAGTGTGTGCGTCTGTGTTCAGTGTGTGCGTCTGTGTTCAGTGTGTGCGTCTGTGTTCAGTGTGTGCGTCTGTGTTCAGTGTGAGCGTCTGTGTTCAGTGTGTGCGTCTGTGTTCAGTGTGTGCGTCTGTGTTCGTCTGTGTTCAGTGTGTGCGTCTGTGTTCAGTGTGTGCGTCTGTGTTTAGTGTGTGCGTCTGTGTTCAGTGTGTTCGTCTGTGTTCAGTGTGTGCGTCTGTGTTCAGTGTGTGCGTCTGTGTTTAGTGTGTGCGTCTGTGTTTAGTGTGTGCGTCTGTGTTCAGTGTGTGCGTCTGTGTTCAGTGTGTGCGTCTGTGTTTAGTGTGTGCGTCTGTGTTCAGTGTGTGCGTCTGTGTTCAGTGTGTGTGTCTGTGTTTAGTGTGTGCGTCTGTGTTTAGTGTGTGCGTCTGTGTTCAGTGTGTGCGTCTGTGTTCAGTGTGTGCGTCTCTGTTCAGTGTGTGCGTCTGTGTTCAGTGTGTGCGTCTGTGTTTAGTGTGTGCGTCTGTGTTTAGTGTGTGCGTCTGTGTTCAGTGTGTGCGTCTGTGTTCAGTGTGTGCGTCTGTGTTCAGTGTGTGCGTCTGTGTTCAGTGTGTGCGTCTGTGTTCAGTGTGTGCGTCTGTGTTTAGTGTGTGCGTCTGTGTTTAGTGTGTGCTGTTGCTGTTTGAGCGTGAACAAGCTGCAGTTCTTCTCTATATCAGTGTCAGTGTTTCTGAACTCCTGGTGGTTATGGAAAGGGGCGGGCATTTCCCAAACTCACTCAGATTGAATCAACACTAGATGTTTTGCTATAAATTACGGACATGCGTCTGAGGACTATTTCTCATTTTTCTCTGTTATTTTGCTTTATTTCCAGATTCAATCATAGTCTCGTTCTTACGCACTAGAACACGTTCACACATGCGCACTCTTCAAAAACTACGCTTTAAATCTCTTGACAAACTAAAAGACGTAAAGGACATTTGTATGTATTCTAAATAAAAGACACAGATTGCACTGAATGTCAGCTTGATTATTTTGCTCAGACAAGGATTTATTGAGTCCACATGTCATCAAAACTACAAACTGCTTCTGACCGCAGGAGAGCTATCGCTCACACACACACACCCACACACACACACACACACACACACACACACACACACACACACACACACACCTCTGCGATGGTGTTGCGAATGATATGAATGAAAAAATAACCATCAAGACTGTGTAAAAGGGCATAATACGTCTTCTTTAACATGACAATAGCACTGTAATAAGATCTGATACTTTACTGTTTAGATAAATAACACTGACCAAACTGCTGTGAACTAGCTACATCATATTATTCCTCTGCAAGAGATGAAGTTCAAGCAAAATCCCTTCATTTTTATTTATTTATTTTTTCACATTCTGTTTGTTTGTCCTCTTCTCTCAGTATGAATAATTTATCCTCCTCAAGAGACGAACAAGAAGTCATCAGTCCCACGCTGTCAGAGACCCACCGTCAATTTTCTGCAGCACTGAATCTCAATTAAAAAGCAAAAAGCACAGATTCTGCTGGTCTGGACACGGCGACTTCACTCACACGTCTATCTCCAGGCTGGACCCCTGCGAAAGAAGGAAACAATAAATGTGCCCTCATTATGCCGCACCGTAATGGTCCTCTCTGGGAAAGTGTAGGCCTCATCTTTTTTCTGACCTATTTTCTAACAAATATCAAGCAAATAATGGATTGTCTGAGGCTCAGGGCAAAACTGCTCCACGGCCGGCACTCTGAGGTTTAATCCTGCTGGTAATAATAATTAATGAACTGTCACAATCTATTATGACCATCGCAATCTCCCGCTGCAAGGCTGACGATTACTGAACTGTTTGCAGTAGCGATGGCACATCATTATACTTAATCTAAGCATATCGTGCTAGTAAACAAGGAGATACTGCAGACTCACAGTCGCATGCTAATATTGCAGACTCGTATTTCTGAATCTACACTGATTACTCATGATCACGTTCAATTTGTACCGTCACAAATATTGTTTTTATTTTGAAGTGAAAGTTCCTCTCAGAACAGGCGCTGTGCTTGTTCTAAGTCATCAAGTTACACTTACATCAGTAAATGTACATTTCAAACATTATATAATGTTTATATAACATTAATAACTTTATTATTAACGCATGATAAGATATGATAACACAATTGAGCAACTGAACCTGAATTCATAATCTATTGCCATTGGGGCATCCATTAAATTTAATATATATATACATATATATACACAATTCAAAATAAATGTCCTAGAACACGGAATATACAAATTCAAGGGAAACCGAGACATATATATATATATATATATATATATATATATACAGGTGAAACTCGAAAATTTTTAATATTGTGCAAAAGTTCATGTATTTCAGTAATTCAAATTAAAAGGTGAAACTAATATATTAAGTATATATAACTGTATACATATGCATGATTATGCTTTTCAGAGGGCCGACATTTCTGTGTTTAAATCCTTTTTTTATTGATTTCATGTAAATTTCAAATTTTCTTAGATTTTGAATGTGGGGTTTTCATAAGCTGTAAGCCATAATCATAACAATTATAACTTTTGCACCATATTCAAAGTTTTCGAGTGTCACCTGTATAGTACAATTGTATTTTGACTGGTAAATTCTTACATTTATATATATATAATATTTGATTACTTATACAGTATTTTACATGAATGACACCTACAAATAAATAGAATTGGGTTTATTTAACATAATCTGCTAGTGCATCTGCACTGAATGCAGAATAATAGAACATTGAAATAGAATCATGAAAAGAATACGATCGGTGGTGTTGAATCTCTTGAAACGAGACTGACCGCAGCTCCAGTGTCTGTCTTGCAGAAGAACTGAAAGTACTGTAGGAGTAAGAAAGGAAACCGCTCGTGATGTTGCGGAATGGGCTCTGGTCTTATCGGGTTTTACGAATCGAATTGCTATTGATCCGACTTAGGGATTCTGGTGGGGCAAATTACTGTCAGGCACTGAATGTCAAACCTGCTCCTTATCAAATGTAATCCGAAGTTGAAGGCGAGTAAAAGAAAGAAAATAGACCATTAAAAATTCAGAAGTGATGATCGATTTAAATTCTCTCTTTCTCATTCGCTGGCTGTCTTTACCTTCCAAATCCAATGCAAAGATCCCACCTTTAATGATCAATGCCTGCATGATAACTAGAAAGGCCTTTAATTGCAAGCTCAAATGAAATCAGTTATGAGGGAAGGCAGGGTTTAACAGAGGGATTCTGAAAGGCTAACAGGGCACTTCATTAGCAAATCTACATTTGTTCCATTCCACACTCTAATCATTACACTAATGATTTTTCTTGCAAATTTCCTTTTTTCCTCATTCCAGTTCCTGCTCTTCTGTGCGATCTGTATTTTGACATCACAAATTGATGTGTAATTTCCAACTTCTCCAGCGGTGTCGTAATGACCGGAACGACCCGGATGCTTTAGAGGACACAGTTACAGGCTGTTCTCGCTTCTCAGTCGTGTTTGCCATGAATACGCTGCACTTTGCCATCGCATCACTTGTTTTTAAAGCATTGCAGAATCAAAACCCAATGTTTTTTTGTTGTAAAAACTATTATGTATGTAACCAGGGGAAGAAAAAGATCGATGACAATGCAATATGTGACGATTGATGCCAACTGACCGTGAGCCATGTGAAGTGTTTCTCTTTGTGTCCAAAAACACTGTTCATTGCCCCATCGTAGAGCGCAAGTTTCTTATAGTACTTGCTTGTTCTGTAATGAGTGATAGACTGTGTATAATTGTTGATGTAACAGTGGAGTGATATACTTGTTAAACGCAGGGGGCAGAGATAGTGCTGGATAGGCCTGTGAGATCCAGAGTGAGCTGATGCTTTCTTTGATTTGGAAGCATTTCAGGCAAGTATTGTGAATTTGTATGTACCTTTGACGTGCATGTTGAATTACTGTGTATTGTGTGTATTTACAGAAGAGTGTAAAGGCCACTGCTGTTGTCTTTTGGTGTTATCGTTACAGAAAGGCACATTTATGTTTTGTATTTTTGTAAATTCCTGGATTTTATGTTTCCTAAAACATGTTCAACCCCAAAAAGCCAAAGCTATTTTTTTTAATGCTGTGCCTCTACGGTCACAGTCGGCCAAGAAAGACCCTAAGTTTAAGTGTGCCTGTGTTTTGGACCTTTCATTCTTCTGACAGCAAGTTGACAGTATTGATATTATTATTTACCTTTATTTTACCAGGAAATAGTCCCAGTGAGATTCAGAATCACTTTTTCAAGGGAGTCCTGGCCAAGACAGCAGAAAAATAGTTCCATATTAAAAAGTACATATACAAACATTAACAAAAACAAAACAAACAAGAAAAAAGTACATTTAGGCAATTTAACATAATCTCAAACGTAATCACCAGCCGCTCTCAGTAACAGCGCATGTGCATCTACTGCTCAAAAAGTCCTTTATCCTCATTTTAAATTGTGTCATTGTTGGTAAACAGTCAAATTTTGGCTGATTTTGCATTTTATACCAAGTAAACGGTGCAAAAAATTTAAAGGCACTTTCACCGAAGACAGTTCGCGTTCCTGGGATTTCATACATGATTTGCCCATATGATCTAAGATTACATTTCCTGGAAGTGACTTTAATAGTCAAAAGAGAGCATAAGTAAACCGCAACATATACAATAGACAACTATTATCCACATTAGATGGTTAGCTAGTATCACGCCATTGAGATATACCTCAGTATTTCTAAAACCCCGGCGGCATTCATGCTCAACACTTCAATCCTGTTACCAAAGTTATTATTTAAACAAAAATAGAGTATTTTTACCACTTTTATGCTGATGATACCCAAATTTATATTAGCACAAAAACTAATATCACTGGTATCTCGGCAACACTTTCTGACTGTCGGCAGGAAATTCAATTATGGAGGCACCAGAATATTCTTAAATTGAATAGTATAAAGTCAGAGTTATAGTTGGTGCCCCTGCATCTGCCTGTAATGGTAGACATTTCAGTTTACACCTTGAAAATGATATTCCCATCATCTCAAGCTATTTTTGACTCTCATTTGACACTTGATGCATATATCAAGAGCATTTCAAAATCTGCATTTTTCCATCTGAGGAATATTGCCAGGATTAGGCCTTTTCTTTCATTGCCTGAGGCAGAAAGGCTTGTGCACTCGCTATTGTAATGCCCTTTATCTTGGCCTGCAGCACATACAGACTCATTTAATACGCTATATATGCCCTCTCGATCTCTCCGCTCCACAGACTTTAACTGGTAGGAATGCCCCAACATTAAGCAGTTTAAGAAACAGTTAAAACCCATCTTCTTAAGATAGTGTTTGTGTCTTAATTGGAGACACTGGATGTATATTGTATTTTACCTGTTGTTGCAGTTTTGTTTTATTTTCTTTTAATTATCTTTTTATGGATCTACTTTTGTACTGTACTTGTTGTAGTGCTTTGGGTATAAGAAAAGCGCGATATAAATAAAAAGTATTATTATTATTATTGAAAAATGAACAAAAATGTTTTTAAATTTATGTGAAATATAGTTCATCTATAGATACAAACTAGCATTTGTTCAAAACCTATTCTGAGTTTCTGCTTAATATGGTTATTTAAAATATATATTTAAAGTTTATTTCAAGGTTATTCCTCTAGAAATTACAAAATAACAGGGATCAGTTTTCAAAACTATTTAGACATGGTCCAAATTGTGGTAACAGCGTAGCAAACCTCATATAAAATGTTTTTTTTTTTAAATAGTTGAGTTTGACCTGAACATTACAGTATCCTTCCACTAGCTATGTTTCCATCCACCTATTTTTAACCACAGTTTTGGATTAAAAAAAAGAAAAAGCTGGATAGGAACGCCAAGATGCGCATAAATTCAAAAAAATGTGCACAAAAAACCATTGCACTCAATTGAGGTGGATGCATTTTGTTTTCAATAAGAAAGCATGCGCATAATCTACAATGGAAAAACATTTACCAAAGTAATTCCACATTTACCGAATAAAAACCGAAATAAATATTTTCCACTACACTCATTGCACACAAGCTTCTTTATAATGGAAAAAAGTTCTTTAGATTATAAAATGTTCTTTACATGGCATCATTGTGAAAACCATCTTTTGGTACCTTTATTTTAAAAATGGGACTGTCATGATTCCAGTCTGTGTTCCCTGTTTAACAGTTGTTTAAATGTCTATTGGTCTCCCCAAGTGTCTCTGATAAGCCACGCCCCTTGTTATCTTGTTTAGCTTGTTTGCCTGTATTTAAACCCCTGTGTATTTCCTGTCAGGTCTTGTCCTACATGGATGTATGTTTGGTTTTTCTCATTCTGTTCTTGGTTCCCTGGTCTCTGTTATGGTTTTGTGTTTATTTTGATAATTCAACTATTTTGCATTTGGATCCAGCTCTCCCTTTGTTTCTTGAGTTCACAGAGCGTTACAGGGACCTTTAATGCAAAATTGACTTTTATATTGTTTTTGAACATATTTATGTGTCTGCAGTGTGTGTACACAATCACTCTATTGTGGTAAAAATAATTTAGCTCACATTTGTTATTTTCCTCATAGATCTGAAACAGTGTCTCAAAATATGCCGTTCAGGAATGTTTAGGCCCCGCCCATGACTGCTGACAGGCTCCTCCCTTTTAGCATAGACTCCGCCCTGAGTGATCTGTGTGTCATGTTGATCTCCTCGCCAGGGGTGTGTTTCCCATTGTTAGCCAACTATGGTCGCAAGTTTCATCGTTATCAGCAGTTCTACGAGTCTGTGTTTCCCAAAACCATCGTTCCAACGAACATTCGCAACAGCATCGCAGAGTTGTGTGTGTGAGCGACAGATCTCGAGCGGTCAGTAACATTTTCTAGTTTTGATGACATGTGGACTCAATAAATCCTTGTCTGAGCAAAATAAGCAAGCTGACATACAGTGCAACCTGTGTCTTTTATTTAGAATACATACAAATGTCCTTTTACGTCTTTTAGTTTGTCAAGAGATTTAAAGCGTAGTTTTTGAAGAGTGCGCATGTGTGAACGTGTTCTAGTGCGTAAGAACGAGCCTATGATTGAATCTGGAAATAAAGCAACAAAACTGAGAAAAATGAGAAATAGTCCTCAGACGCATGTCCGTAATTTATAGCAAAACATCTAGTGTTGATTCGATCTCAAACAGATTCATTAACAGCAGTTAACACTCCTCCACCTGCGGGACATCATTAACCAACGCGGTTGAACGACCAATTTCCGACAATATGGTTTCGGGAAACAGTCGAGACTACCATTTCTAGGGTTTACAAAGAATGGTGTGAAAAGGGAGAAACATCCAGTATGCGGCAGTCCTGTGGGCGAAAATGCCTTGTTGATGCTAGAGGTCAGAGGAGAATGGGCCGACTGATTCAAGCTGATAGAAGAGCAACTTTGACTGAAATAACCACTCGTTACAACCGAGGTATGCAGCAAAGCATTTGTGAAGCCACAACACGCACAACCTTGAGGTGGATGAGCTACAACAGCAGAAGACCCCACCGAGTACCACTCATCTCCACTACAAATAGGAAAAGAGGCTACAATTTGCAAGAGCTCACCAAAATGGGACAGTTGAAGACTGGAAAAATGTTGCCTGGTCTGATGAGTCTCGATTTCTGTTGAGACATTCAGATGGTAGAGTCAGAATTTGGCGTAAACAGAATGAGAACATGGATCCATCATGCCTTGTTACCACTGTGCAGGCTGGTGGTGGTGGTGTAATGGTGTGGGGGGTGTTTTCTTGGTACACTTTAGGCCCCTTAGTGCCAATTGGGCATCGTTTAAATCCCACGGCCTGAGCATTGTTTCTGACCATGTCCATCCCTTTATGTCCACCATGTACCCATCCTCTGATGGCTACTTCCAGCAGGATAATGCACCATGTCACAAAGCTCGAATCATTTCAAATTAGTTTCTAGAACATGACAATGAGTTCCCTGTACTAAAATGGCCCCCAAAGTCACCAGATCTCAACCCAATAGAGCATCTTTGGGATGTGGTGGAACGCGAGCTTCGTGCCCTGGATGTGCATCCCACAAATCTCCATTAACTGCAAGATGCCATCCTATCAATATGGGCCAACATTTCTAAAGAATGCTTTCAGCACCTTGTTGAATCAATGCCACATAGAATTAAGGCAGTTCTGAAGGCGAAAGGGGGTCAAACACAGTATTAGTATGGTGTTCCTAATAATCCTTTAGGTGAGTGTATATACTCAATGGCCTAGGACCTCAATACAATACAGACATGCTGACTAAATCTACACCCAACAGATCACTCAGAGCATCAGGATCACATCAGTAGGGTTCACTCAGAGCAAGCAGAGTCAGCTGTGAGTTATTATGCTGGAGGCTTCGAGAGATCAGATGTGCTCCTGCAGTCTCTCACATCCAGACTCAGAACACGCGTTACTGAATGAGCACTGTCCCACGGATTACACTCGATATTAGTTTAATTATTTATATGTTAAGCACTTTGAATGACTATTTTGTATGAAATATGCTATATAAATACACTTGCCTTGCCTTAGTATAGTAGTTACGCCGGAGCGTTTAACAGCAGCATTCAAGTAAGAAATGTATTTTTATTAAAGCTACTAAAGTTATTCAGTCAAGAGCAGTGAGTGATTTTCTGTTTTTCTTTAGTTGTTTGATTCATTAAAATTCATGTTAACAGCATTAACAGTAGGTTTTGTATTATACGCTGCTTTCACTTTAATACACAGGCCTAATATACACATGCAATTTCTTTCCGTTGTTTACGTTCACAGGCATAACCGACTGTGTTTATGAAGTCTGTGTGTTTTGAGATAACCTTGTGTTTATTTGACAGTTTAAGCACAATAATTTCTGTGCTTGTTTCAGATGTGTGCGCTCAGAAAACCATGTATCAGGATTGATATGGGTTTAGAATGCATGCAGATATTAACTTTCATGATGACAATGTCAGGTGAGTGTGATCGCGATAGAGATGATAATCAAAACCAAACATGTTTTAGTTTATTCCAGAGTATCTGAGGCACGAGCTGTAAAGGCGCTGCCCTCTTCTGGATAAGGGGCGGAGTCACAGCTTATTTGCATTTAAATTGACACGCACGAAAACAGCATGTTTTTTCTTCTACTCAAAAATGGTCGTTTACAACATGGTATAATGTAATATATGTGGGGTATTTTGAGCTGAAACTTCACAAATACATTCTGGGGACACCTAAGACTTATTACATCTTGTCAAAAGGGACATAATATGTCCCATTCAAGAGCGTATAAAGAAGCTGTTGTGCAATGCAAAGGGTCCATGAATGTTGAAGTTTCTTAAAAAACAAATCCTTTTCAAGAGTGTGCAAGTCTTGTCTCCAAGAGGAACATCAGTCATTATTTGCATTCAGACAGAGGATTTCTGTGCAAACACTTGCTGAGCTGAAGGGCTCTCTGCATCCCGGAGCAGTGCTGATCACATCCACTCGTTCGGCCATATTCTCATTTGACAAAGATAATCGTTGAGTGTTCTCTGCTCATGTGGAGCATTCAGTGTCCGCTGTGAGACTCGCGCTGGAAATGACTGAGGAGTTTGTTCACTCGCAGGGATGTTTATAAGCCATTATCAGAGAAGATAATGACCGTTGCTTGACAGTACGACAGTTAGGATATATTAGTGCACTTGGCTCTGTGAATGACTGAAAATACTGTCTAAAAGGTCGAATTTATCGATCTGATCTACCTCCTGCTTTGAAATGAATTGATAGAGGCTCCAGCAATTAACTAAAAGCAGCAAAAGAGCGCTGCAATTCATTCGTGCCTGTTTTCTCCCCATTAAATCAGTTTCTGCGTGGAGGAAACCACAGGAATGTTTCCTGTTCAATGCAGTTATTTAACATTATTTATTATAGAGAACGCATACTTAACAAATTATTCATGCTAATAAGATTCTATGACAAATGTGTTTGATATTATAGACAAATTGGTTCACACTGGGAGAAGATTTGTGTTTTCTAAAGCCAACATCATTCAAAAGTCCTGCAGAATTTAGAGCATATGGAAATGTGTTTGTAATCAAATAAATCATTGAAACAAATTAAATTTAAGGAATTATTAGATTAGGAAGTACTTATTTATCAGTGGTCCGAAGCTTAAAACCAGAAAATATGATAAAATGATAGAAGCAGCTTTAGATTTAGTATCTCTCTTCAAATTGTCGAGTTATTTTATTGTGTTCAATCATGTTTAGCAAAAATATCTCAAGTCCTCTAGTGCCGGGTGATCACATGCTTCCATACAAACACACTTTTGGATGACTGGATAGGCTTTAAAATCATAAAATATCAACATATTGACAACATATGGACTGCTATGCACAGTATGTACAACTTGACAACAAATATATTTATGCATTTACTTTTAAAATTAATACATCTTTATGAATCTTCCAGAGACTGTCAGAAATGAAACTGCTGACTAACTTCAGTCCAAACATTTCAAAGAAAGACTTCTCGATGGTGGAGAAACTTTGTCCGAAAATACTTTTATAACAGCAAATGTACTGTATTTATAGTACATTAGTACTATATAGTGATGAAATCCAGGAGAAATAGGTGTTTTTCATAGATGCGTTTCACTCATTTATAGATGTTACATGTCTGTGTGTGTGGATACTTACACCTTAACATGGTTTGTCCCCAGAAGTGAGCTACTGTAAATATGACAAAAACCTTCTTTGGGATCATCTGGGACGTCCTTACTCGTAAAAAATAAAGTTTTTGTTATTAAACACTTGCACATGTTTGTAAAAGGCTTTGTGTTTAAGATGTATTGTATCTGTGTCTGTCTAAACCAATGCTAATGTATATGCACTAAAACCAACCCTTGTAATTTAGTAGTTCATGTTTTATTGATATGTTATGTTTGCATTTGTTTTATTACTCAGAATTGCTTAGAAATGCAGTAGACAATTCTATAATTTGCACGAGGACTGCATGTGATGAGCAGTTATTGATCTTGGATGTATATGACCATTCAACCCAGTCTCACGGCAGTTCATGATGGCATGAAAAATAAATGTTTTATATCGTGATACGTGACGCCCTTTAAAAAACGTGCTGATATCACGAAAATAATGAAACGTCTAATGTCGCAGCACGCATGTAGAACATGGACAGACACGAAACTCCTGTAGGGCTCCGAGGAGCAGCGTCTCAGCTGTGATGATCCCTCATTAGTCTGCTTCCTTCATGCACACTAGACCTTCCCTGCGCTCAGATGTCAGGTGGATGATGGTGAGCGCCAACGCTGCTCGAATAACTCACTGACAATCGCAAAGCAACAGCTTGTTCTTTTTGAAGCAGATCAATTGCCTTTGTTTCCATGCGGATCTCGAGAGACTGACACAACTAGACATGGACTGTAATGATGTGATGTTGATGTTGACGTGGGTCCGTTCAGTAAAGTGTAAGAGTCACACACGCTGTCTGAAAAGCGCTGACTTGCCGTTCTGTGGTCACTGAGGATCTGGCGCAGGGCGGAATATTACACACTGCTGTTTGGATGTTTTTGATGTCCTTGTAAGAGCCTCTAACACTATACTTATGGCTGCATTTATTTCATCTAAAGAACAGTAACAGCATGATATTGGGAATTATTGTAAAAACATGTGAATATATAGTAAAAAGTAAATTTATTCCTGTGATCAAAGCTGTATTTCAGCATCATTACTCCAGTCTTCAGTGTCACATGATCCTTCAGAAATCAGGAGAATATGATGAGTTGATGCTCAATAACTATTTATGATTGTTTATGTGGAAACTGCATATTTTTTCAGGATTCTCTGATGAATAGAAAGTTCAAAAGAACAGCATTTATTTGAAATAGAATGTTTTTGTACATGATAAATGTCTTTACTGTCCCTTTTGATAATTTTAATGTGTCCTTGATGAATAAAAATACTAATTTATTCAAAAATGTCACTGACCTCAAACTTTTGAACGGTAGTTGTATTCTTAAAATTGCATGTGGTTTTCGGCGTATAATATTAATATTATTCGAGTATAATTTGTGTTCACAACAGCTGAGAATGTGCATTGCCATCTTAATAACTTACAAAATATTTACATATTTAATATATTGATTAATTGTAATACATTTGAGTATTTTAAAATACGTTTGATTAATTGTAATATCATTAAAAGTATTGTTTCAAGTGATGGTGATGAATATTTTAGAGGAGCATAAGCATTGAACGCTTACAGTGAGACTGATGCAATACAATGATGTGTTCAAATGAACAAACTGTCACCTCTTGTTGAGGTTTTGTTTCATTTTCATGTTTTCATGTCTTTTATTTTTAAATAAATGAGTCCTAGTAAAGGGTCTCCTGTTAATGTCATGTGGTTTTCTAGCATCTGGGATAGGCAAGTCTTGAGATAGGCTAAGAATCCAGGAAAATGATGCATTTGTAGGCCACAAACACAAATACAGCACGATACTCACAATAATTTGAATGCAATAAAAATGTGATTGTCTATTTCTAATTAAATGACATGAGGCTCAGTAATTCAAGGCATGACATGGGGTTTCTTGTTGCATTATATAGTAGTCTCCAGTGAATTCTTAAACAGGAGATTTATATAATCTAATAGTTAATAGGACATAAGGCCTATTATTAAGTTAACTATTAATGTATGCTTATTATTCCAAGCATATTACATGTACTTAACAGCAGACACTCACCCAAATGCGTGAGTTTTCTCACTTTTATCACATGCAAATGTGTTTTTACAGACGTCCACATGAGAAGGCACCGTCTGCACAGGGTTTTGGAGGAACTCTGCTCTTGCAGCGTCCTGCTCCTGCCGTTGAGATGAATGGGAATGTGCAGACAGATTTCTCCAGGTATTATAGCGCTCCTCGGATATCACAGTAAGAGATTGAACCATTATAGGTAGGCCTGATTGTTTGAACTCCAGGATCCACTCTACCCAATATTCCTCTCAACCTACTGCCATCACACACTGAGATGGCCTTTCTCCGAGTCTATTTGCCGGGAATGAGTGGTATATCTGACCTTGTGCTCCGGCCTCTATACACACACATCTGTGCTTGTGGAATTCAAACCACACATGGACAAAACATGCGACAACCTCAGATTCTATAGTTATAGCGTGGCATTAACAACAAATAATCCGTTTCTCCATATTATTCTTCTGAGGTTCTAATAAGTTACGCAGACTTATAAGATGTTGATTTTCTATTAGACTGTACTTTGGGTTCCTACATACCCTCTTCTCAGCATGCACCTGGTAATGAATAATTCATATAAGTGATACAGTTTTGTTCACACTGTTGCTGATTTAGTTTTCAAGTTTAGTAACTGGTTGTTGTATGATATCAGACTCGGGGCCAGATTTACTAACTAGCGCTGGAAAGGTGAGGACAGGGTTATTTCTGCGCCTGATGTTATTGCGTTTGTAGGAGTTTCTCTGTCAGACGCAGTATTTATGGGAGGAGAGTATTTAAATGAATTGATTTACTAAGGTTTGCACTAGTCAATGTACTGGTATTTGCACCATTATTTATTTATTAATTGCGCTGCTCTTGTTAGATTGTGTTGGTCATTTTGTAAATGATCGGCTGTGTTCTTTAATGTGTGTGTTGTCAGTCGATCCCGAGCAGAACTTTCCCATCGGCGCTTTATGGGGTTATAGCGCTCTCACGCTAATTTGCCCTGTTTAGTAAATCTGACCATAGTTTGTTTCTCTATGAAAGCGATCAGGTAGTTGATTGTTGCACTTGTTGTGAACCACGTTTAAGGTTTCTTTGAACAACCATATACAACTTAAAATTTGTAACTAGTAAATAACTGATTACCAAATAGTTCAGTTGTTAAAGCGGTGGTATAATGCCCTTTTCACAAGATATAAAATAAGTCTCTGATGTCCCCAGAGTGTGAATGGGAATTTTTAGCTCAAAATACCCCAAATATATTATTTATAGCATGTTAAAATTGTCACTTTTTGAGGGTGAGCAAAAATGCACAGTTTTTGTGTCTGACCCTTTAAAATTCAAATGAGCTGCTGCTCCCGGCACAGGGCCCGGAGCTTGTGTGTATGTGTGTGTGGGTGTGTGTGTGTTCACATACCAAAACCTTTACCAAGTTTCGTTAGCCTGGGAAAACCCAGACAACTTCCGGCAAATTTAGATTTGCTTTGAGTTAGTCTGGCAAAGGCCAATCCGGTCTGCCAATACGTCGAAATCGAGGCACCAATCAGAAGCGTTGGGGCGGCTTTACACGATGACGACAGCGCTGGGATTTTGAAGCAGATTTTGTAGCCTACATTACAAAGATGAATGTCGCCGTCGAACATCACTCGTTCGAATCAGCGATCGCGTCTGTTTTAAGCGATTTGAACGTTTCCTTTTTGTTAAAAACCGAGCAAAGAACAATATTCGGAGATGTTTCTCTGCATACGTCATCTCCTTCAGCGCTCTGATTGGTTTTAGATCCATCCGCGACGTCCGTTGGTGACGCCCCTCTGGGAATGATTTGTCTATGACGCTTTGCCAGACCATAAGTCAGTTACAACTGAGAATGGTCTGGTTTTAACCAGGCTACAGTTTCGTACCATTCCGTTATAATTTTTGTCCGAAGAGCACCAGAAGCCTCCAACCTTCGCTAAGACGCTGAAGTCTTCAAGAAAGCACATTGTAACGGCTGCTATAAGAGCTCGAGGTTGTGAGGTGTGTGTCTGCATGGCTCTGACAGGGACACGAACTGGCCAGATGAGAACAGGTGCAGCTCCACGTTTCTCCATCGCAGTGCTGCGTGATGAATGCCTCGGGTTACGAGCGGCAGAGGTCAGAGGTCGTAACTCATCCTCCGGCTCAGACAGTGGTCTCGGGTGCTTTACGGTGTCGGTAATGCTTTCTCTGAGAGCATTAATCCGGCTGACTCACGGTGTGTGTATAAATTATTTCTTCTAATCTACTAAAGCTGCGGTGGCAGCAGAGAGATCCACTAATTCTGCCTCATTATAAATCAAGCGGCTGCTATAGAGCGGCTCAGATGCCCTTGTTCGCTTTCATTATTAATGTACATCATGTTCATGTATTTTATTAATCTAGATGAATGTATATACAGTATGTACATAGCACAAATGTAAATGTTACATAGAACAAAATGATAAAGAAAGTAAAGCATCACAAATATACATGGGTTATAGAGTATATTCAGTACACACACAAAAACAGAACTGAAAACGAATGAAATAAATGAAAAAGTCGAAACAAGTTTATTTGTCTTAAGAGCTTTAAGATTGTGAGATGTTGAAATGCTTTGGATGTATTGTTGGACCTCTTCTAAACACAACGAATAAGGGATTCTGAGCTGTGAATTTACTACGGTGAATGTGAAGTTTTGCAAGGAGCAATAATAGATTCATAATAAAACTATTAATTCGTTTTTTTTGTATAATAAAGAAGCCAAACCTACATCTAACAACCCCAAATATCTGTGTGAGGACAATCCCAGAGTTATGAAGAACAGATTCATCAGGGGCGACACAAAAAGAACAATTTGTGTCTATATCTGGTTTAAATCCTTTCACAAAAGCTTTAGCAAGGTACAATTTGTGTAATAATGTGAATGAAACTTCGTATATTTCAAATGCAGACTCCACACTTCTCTCTGCCTTTCTTTCCCTGCACTGAAGCAGTTTTTCCAAATCTATATAAAACTATATATTCTCAGAGATATATTCCCTAAAATCAAGTCTTATTATGTTATCTTACACTCTTCTATACGAAACCTATTCAATATTGCAGAGATGAATTTTGAATGTTCTCAATAATACATCCTCACACATCCATCCATTATTACATATAGTATTTGTGACTATTATTTTTTTAAAGTAATAAGAAAGAGAATGTGTCCAAACTTTTGACTTATTAGAACTGCTAAACAAGAAATGTGTTTCATGCTGGATCCAACTGTATCAAGCAGATCATGTGTTTTATGTGTCTGAATGTTAGACTTTGATATTGAAATATGCACAGAAAACTCTCATAAAGGAGGAGTAGTCTGTAGTTCCAGTGAGACTCCATCAAGCAGAAACGGATGCTGTAATATGAACTACTAGTACGTTTACTTCCACTGTTTGTATCCCCATCTGTGCACTAATAAATGTGAAATATATTTCTTCTGTACCATTAAAAATAATAGTAAAAAAGAAGCTCCAGAACGAGTTATGATGATCTGTACAGAAAACGACATGGTGTTTCAAGTAAAGGTTTTCGCTTAAAGCCCAAAAGTGACAAAGCAAGAGCTCATATATTACAAAGTAATGCAATAAAGTAGGAATATATTTCTCGTATAGAGAAACATCTAGATGCTGATCTGGAATTGGGTGTTAAAGGGTTAAATCACAACACTACCATAAAGTTAATTTTTTTAACATTAGTTAAGATGAATTAACAGTGAATAACACTTCTACATTAACATCACTCTAGCTTGATCTATTTACATTATAGTAAATCATAAATTAGGCTCAGTAAATAAAAGTGCTGGTCTTTTCTCCTCTATTGTGTCATATATCAACGCTTCTGGAACGAGAACAGATGTGGGCGGGGCTTGATTGTGTCTGTGGGGACCTGATTGGATGGTTCTGGTCTGCTATTGGCTGATCTCATGTGAGTGACAGGTTATAGCTCCGCCCACATGAGAAGAGAAGTGAAGCTGCAAGAGGAACTTATTCTCATTTAACATTATTAACACAATAATGATCATGTGCACCCATAAATCATGTACAATAAACACTGCAATATTCCATAAAAAACGAGAATTGGTGACTGTAAGAATTGATTGTCAACCTTAGGATGTCAAACTAAATATTACGTTATTTATTTTATGTTTTATATTAATTGTATTATTTTAGAACCCTGTTGCAACAATAGGGTTGCAACTGAATCATAACTCAGTCCAGACTGTCTAGTTTGGGATCAAATGCTGTAGATATGTATAAACTCTAATTTCCAATAAATTGAGGAAAACTATTTTTAACTAACTTTTTACCCACAATAACCTAGTAGCATTAACAGGGTTGAATGACTGAACTTTATGAATTTTAATGAAAATTAATTATATTTTTGAAAAATGCTGATTATTTTTCCCACCATGCTCTAGAAAGGGTCAAGATGATGTCATTTCCTGTGTGTCTGTAAAGGCCCTTTCACACCGGACGCATGACGGAAAAGTGAAACAGAAAATGAATAGTTTGCGAAAACCATTCACATCAGCCGCAACGCGAATTTGCGATGTAAAAACTTTGCCACAAAGAACTGGCCAAAGTAAGGATTATGCATTAAACATTTGAATTTTTTATTAATAAACTAGTGTTTTCGGTCAGTTTTGGGTATGAGACGCGCTGCAGTTCACTCGTCGGCGCCTCCGTGTCCTAATTATATTGTCTACTATATTTGCTTCTTATTTATTAATCCAGGCAATTTGTTGATGAAACATTGATAAAAATCAAGTTAAAATTTATACAAAATGAAATTCACTTTAAAGAAAGGCTTTCTACAAAACAACACTTAATAAGGGCCAAAATGATGTCTGACCCAATCCAAATGTTTTCGATATAGGCTATTGGGCATCTTATGATCCTCTTACTCATCTCATGCGGTTCCCTTTTCATATAGCTAATCAACATAGATGAAAAAAAAAACATTATATTATTTAAACACATATAAAACGTATGTTTACGTTTTTTAACTCATATTTAAGCGTCACCCTGCTCCGCTTTACTCGCATGCTCTGGTGTGTGGCCTATACACGCATGCAAAAATAATATGAAACACAACCATGTTGAAAATATTCAAAATCAGTTATTTCCCTCCTAGCCACAAATGTTATAAATCATCATCAGCACTTCTTCAACTCACCGGAGACACCAACTATCCCAGTGATTTACCCCATGCCTCGTTCTTTTGTAATGGACCCTAGCAAACAGCGTCATGTCATAAATGATAGGGCATGCGTGCGTTGAGATGCGGAATAGGCAATATAAAAATGCTGTCATTATAAAAGGTTTCTAGTTTCAATATTGCTTGTTTTTAGTTTATATTTCATGTTGTGCCACTTCTCTTCTCTTCACATCTCGCTGCTACGTCAGAGCATCCAAAGCGTCAACAGCTGCCTTTGTTTCCTTGTATGTGATTGGCTGAAGCCTTTTCTGTCGCCGCAAAAGTAAAACAGAAATCGACATCGAAGCGGAAAAAATAAAAGTCGTTTTTCCGCCGCAGCACATTCGCGTTCGGTGTGGAAGCACTCATTACACAAACAGCGGATCAAAAGATAAAACCATCGCGCAAATTATTCGTGCGTCAAAATCACGTCCAGTGTGAAAGGGCCTTAATGGTGGAAAATCAAAATGTTTATATATTACATTTTTTGGATAAAACTAGTTATTATTATTATTATTATTATTATAGTGAATTGAATATCAGTTCAACAGATTTTGTCAATATTATGATTTCTGTTTTTAATACTCGGATACAGTCATGAAGGTCCAGCTCTTTGCGGTGGGACACACGTCATAGAGGTGATGGAGATATTTGATGTGCTTGACCTTGTTGTACATGACTTTATTTATTTTGCACAAAATCCATCCATGAATTCACACACTTAAACAATTAATCAGTGCCACAAATGCTTTAAAAAAAGTAATTGTCGTATTATTGAAAAGTGTCACTATTATGTTGTTCATTTCATTAATAAATATGACACAGAACACACACACTCTCTTCCATACACACACTTACTCACACACACACACACACACACACTCACACACACACACACACTCACTCTCTCTCTCTCTCTCTCTCTCTCTCTCTCTCTCTCTCTCTCTCTCATACACACACTTACTCACGCAATCTCTCTCTCTCACACATACACACTCACAATCTCTCTCTCTCTCACACACACACATACACACACACTCACAATCTCTCTCTCTCTCTCACACACACACACACATACTCACGCAATCTCTCTCTCTCTCTCTCTCACACACACACACACACACACACACACACATACTCACGCAATCTCTCTCTCTCTCTCTCTCTCTTTCTCTCTCTCTCACACACACACACACATACTCACGCAATCTCTCTCTCTCTCTCTCTCTCACACACACACACACATACTCACGCAATCTCTCTCTCTCTCTCTCTCTCTCTCTCTCTCTCACACACACACACACACACACACATACTCACGCAATCTCTCTCTCTCTCTCTCTCTCTCTCTCTCTCTCTCTCTCTCTCTCTCTCTCTCACACACACACACACACACACACAACCTTCACTGTGTACAATAACTCCTGAATCATAGATCCCTGTTTAAAACATCCCCTCATTACGTGTACAGAGAAAAACAGTATCCTGTGGTTATTTGCACAATGCAGGATCAGTCCCAGTGCGCATTCACACTCAAGTGCACTCAGGCTTTTCCTCGGCTTGTACATCCGTGTCATTACAGCATTACAGCATTCAACCCCAATCAGAGCGACCGCGTGTGTGTGTGTGTGTGTGTGTGTGTGTGTGTGTGTGTGTGTGTGTGTGTGTGTGTGTGTGTGTGTGTTTGTGTGTGTGTTTCACTGCTCTTATCCACACACCGCTGGCGTTTAACACTCCTACCCGCCACTTTCATTTTCCTTTACCCCGCCATGCGTGTCTTTCCACAGGGAAACACACGAGCTCAGATGATCATGTGATAATTGCGAGCGCGATCCATTAGTCTTAACGTTTCGCACACGAGCTTGGAATCAATGGTTTGTTTTAGAGAAGTAATGGCTTGTCTTAAAGGCTTTCTCTCTTTTCTTTCAATCTGATTACATGGAGATGTATTGCAGATACAATATTTGGTCTTGTATTTGTCCGATGCGTTCGACTGATGAATCACACTTCAGCTCTACTCGCAAAACACTCCATTATATAAACTGGATCAGAAAGAAAATAATAATAATTGTAACTCTAATTGCACATGTAGGACTATTACAGTATTTTTCAACTGCTTACACACCTGACACTCACACACCAGAAACACACACCGAATCTGCAAAACCAGACACTAGTTCTCGGCCTTCGACTCAGTTTTCAATTTCATAAAACACTTTTTGCAAACCACAACACACAATTCTCCATGTAACACACACATATCTAATCTTGATTTCCTTTTTCAAACAACCTATCAAAACACCACAGTAAGTCATCAGAGCCTCATACACACTCCTCACACACACACACACACTCACTCACTCTCACTCACGTGCAAAGACTCACACACAGTCCTCTAACACACACACACACACTCCTCACATGTGCAAACACTCATGGCTTTACTGAACACCAGCCAATCATGGCTTTAGAATAGGGCTATAAAAGGTCAAAGGTCGAGTTATGGGTTTTTCGGATTGTAAAATGTTGTTTTCACAAACACAAATGCTTACAGTAAAACAAAGTTTGGTTTCAATCTTGTTTCCATGCTTACCGTGAGTTTTTCAACATCTCTGCCAATTACTTTCAGTCTTGTACAGAAATGAACACAGGAGCTCAGGAAAGAAGAGCTTTAGGTTTTGAATAACTGAGTGTGTGTTTATGATATATCCAAAAATATAATATTATGGCGAAGGTGTTTGCAACGTAAGACAAATGTTTGCTTTTGAGATGTTTGTGATATTTGAATGCAGTGCTTAATTTAGCAAAAGGGACAAATAGTTGGAGTCATTCTGTCTGTCGCCACATAGAAACTCTTGTTAATGTAAATCTGGCGTCTGAAATGAACCCTGCCATTTAATGGAAAAATACTTTTCTTGAATACAACAATGGATGACATTGAAATGGCAAAAAAATGGCCCCTATTTAGTTTGTTTATTTATTTTACTTTAATTCCTGGTCTATTTGTGAACTGTTAACCTGTGCATGCTATTCTAAAGAAAAAAAAAGTGTGTCTTTGTACTTCCTTGCTCTGCTTCTGCTGACGTCCGAGACCAGTTTTCAAAATACATCCGCGTCCTGATCCACAAAAAGAAACAAAGATCATGTTGTGAACACTTCATGTTGACTCAGGCTGATATAATTGGAAATCATTTCTGTGACACATTAAAATATTGTAGCAATATTCAGGGAAGAAGGATGCGGGAACCGGCGAACAATCAAAATATACTTTATTTAAAATAAAACAAACAAACCAAAATACCACCAGCAGCCCCTCGCGGACGACTGCTGGCTAAAGTAAAATACAGATACAAAAACACAACTAAAACTCAGGCCTGTTCCTCTCTCGATCATCAACGTCGTCGCTCGCCCTTTATGGTTCCGCTCCTCCGTGAGAGAGAGAGACCGGTGTGCTTCACAGGTGTTGCTCATTAGCAATCGCACCACCGGCCTCGCGCCGTTCTCTCACGTCCCTCGGCTGTCCTTCGCCGCAAATATGAACAGAGATGTTGTATTTTTAAGTTCAAAATGAAACACAATGATGATAGTGTGTTGAATTGTGTGAGGTAATTGGCCATTATAGTCTGGAGGTGAGGTTGCATCCGTGCGCGGATCTCTCCTCTTCCACTCACTGCACCCACAGGAAAATCACGCATTATGCTCAAATGCTCTCATGAGATGCCAAATGAAATGTAAAATCTCGCCCGCACCTGATTCATTACGCAGTCACTGAGGTACAAGCGTCATTTGTGCTTTTGTGCAAATGGACCAAAAACAGACATTTTAGAAGACATTGTGGATTAACAATATGAGCACATGCCAATCCCATTAACAGAAATACAATAACAGGGTTTAATAACCGAGGATCAGATTCAGCTCTAAGATGTTCGTTCTGTGTAAATGAAGTGCCACTTGATTTGAGTTCCTATGATTCATGTAGAAATCAATAACGCTGCACTATACGATTGTTTTGTCATGCATGTAAAATAATGCAAGTGGTGTTGTTGTTGTTGAATTCAGAATTATCTGAAGTGCATGAATTTATTTTTTTTTTTTTGATTTTCAGGTGAACAGATGCACTGTAATTAAAATCAGATAATTACTCTCTGTTCAATCTGTTCATTCTCAAAGAAACATTTTTCCTTTTATTATTATTTATTTATTTATTTTTAGTTATGTGAAGAACACACATTAGAACAGTATATTGGGATGTTTTTAAAACATGCATTGGGAAGAACATTACCAAAGTTGCACGTTGAGTGAAAAGCATATTTGTTTTGACCTGTACAATTTAAATACACATTTATTGATTTTAAGCACAGAACAAAATTATAAACGCAACACTTTTGTTTTTGCCTCCATTTTTCATGAGCTGAACTTAAAGATCTAAGACTTTTTCTATGTACACAAAAGGCCTATTTCTCTCAAATATTGTTCACAGATCTGTCTAGATCTGTGTTAGTGAGCACTTCTCCTTTGCCGAGATCATCATCCCCTCACAGGTGTGGCGTATCAAGATGCTGATCAGACAGAATGATTATTGCACAGGTGTGCCTTAGGCTGCCATGATAAAAGGCCACTCTAAAATGTGCAGTTTTATCACACAGCACAATGCCACAGGTTTTGAGGGAGCGTGCGATTGGCATGCTGACTGCAGGAATGTCCACCAGAGCTGTTGCCCGTGAATTGAATGTTCATTTCTCTACCATAAGCCGTCTCCAAAGGCGTTTCAGAGAATTTGGCAGTACATCCAACCGGCCTCACAACCGCAGACCCCGTGTAACCACACCAGCCCAGGCCCTCCACATCAGCATCTTCACCTCCAAGATCGTCTGAGACCAGCCAGGCAGCAGCGAGACCGCTGCTGCAACACTCGGTTAATAACCAAAGAGTTTCTGCACAAACTGTTAGAAGCCGTCTCAGGGAAGCTGGGTTCAATGAGAGTTTTTTTTGTTGTTGTTGTTTTTTTGTTCAGCAACAATTAATTCAACTGATAAACAGTAGTAAACAAAATGCACTTACCTTTTTTTATTGTATGGCAGAAACAAGCTTCCATAGTTTTCAACATTGATAACAATCATAAATGTTTCTTGAGCAGCAAATCATCATATTAGAATGATTTCTGGAGGATCATGTGACACTGAAGACTGGAGTAATGATGCTGAAATACAGTATTACGGTTACAATTACAATGTTATGGAATGAGAGTCGGGCGACAGAGATGAATGCAAACAGGACGTTTATTGACAACCACAGGGCTGGTGAACGGGAAGCAGGAGAATGGGAAGTGCAGCGCTGGATTTCAGTGGTGTGCTGAAATTGAAAGGAATGTGTCTTCTTACAAGGATGGTGGTTGATTGATGGAGACGTGGAGAGATGAGATGCAGGATCACTGGAGATGGGGAGAACGCTGAGACTTGGAGAACTTAGCTGAATGGAGAAGTTGTGGTGTAGTGTTGGGTTGGCCGGGACCACAAGTATCTCTGTCTTCGCAAGGTTTAGTTGAAGGTGGTGGTCCTTCATCCAGCCAGAGATGTCTTGTCAGTTAGGCTGAGATGCGAGCAGCAACCGTCGGATCATCAGTCTGGAATGAGAGGTAGAGTTGTGTGTCATCAGGTATCAAGTCCTGTTTCTGAATGACAGATCCTAGTGATGTCATGTAGATGGAGAAGAGAAGTGGTCCCAGCATTGATCCCTGAGGCACTCCAGTAGCTAGATGATAGCAGTGATGGGGTAAACCATGTTTCTGAATGACAGATCCTAGTGATGTCATGTAGATGGAGAAGAGAAGTGGTCCCAGCACTGAGCCCTGAGGCACTCCAGTAGCTAGATGTTGGGTCTTAGACACCTCACCCCTCCACGACACCCTAAAGGACCTACTGAGAGGTAAGACTTGAACCATTGGAGTGTGGTTCCCGTTCTTGTCTTAGGACAACTTTGATTAACTTTTTCTGATCCACTTCAAATGTTGCCTACTGTATATACTGTATATAATTGCTGAATTGCTGATTTCAACGAGTCAAATCAAGCTCTTTAAAGAGCTCAATGGCATAGTGCTAGAAAAAAACTAATGCATTTCACAGAGATTAACATTGGCCAACACGTTGATTAATCATTCCAGCCTGGGGGTAATGCATCTAGTGAACATGAGGAACATGAGGACTAAAGCACACGGATGATGAAGAGAACAGCAGCCGCTTCTCTCCCACTGGCTGAAGGTTCAGTGTGTGTGGTGTGATGTGATGGAAACTCTCCAGTGTGGATCAGTCTCGCTGGACCAGCACATTATTCCTCAACTTTTGACTTTAAGGGAAAAAACACAGATGTGATTGAAATATTTACACTGATAGCAGTTAGCCAGGACCTGTTGATTATTGAGTACTTATCGCACACATCGGATGTTCAGTGTCTGCTCTGTTGGGGTAATCCGTTAAAACGATTAGGAAGAATTGTTGCGAGTTTGGCGGCGTGCCTCTCCAAACCCTCACAGGGAAACAGCAATTATCATATTTCAGAGACACTGGCTAATGGATGCAAAGACAAACCGACAGGCTCTTTTTTATTGTATTTTTTTACTGCACTGCAGTTGTGCTGATCTTCAGTATCTGGTCAGAATCAGTACAAAAGTTAAACTAACCTTAGTC
The DNA here is from genome assembly GCA_030578275.1 of Meda fulgida. NCBI lineage: Eukaryota > Metazoa > Chordata > Actinopteri > Cypriniformes > Leuciscidae > Meda > Meda fulgida. Next base: position 26,490,571 of record CM060639.1, read on the forward strand.
TGAAGCGGCAGTCTGTTCACCGACAGTCTGATGCATACAGATTGTTCTTGTGCAACCCGAAGTTCACTGAGAAACTACATTTCTTGACAAGTTTTGATATATGATCACACCTAAATTTTTTGTACAGTTCGCTGAAAAAATGATCTGCATACACCAGATTTGCGAGCACCTAAATAGCACATAAAAAAAGACTGCTTTATATTTGTGATGGGATAAAATTTTAATAATTTGAACCAATTGCTTCAAAAAATTAAAAAGAACTATAAAAACAACTTTTACAAACCAATTGCAAATGTTTATTGAAAGTGTAATGCAATTAACAAACATCTATTACCATTGAATAAGAAGTGTACAATGTCTAATATGTGTTATTTTATTCATTTGCAGAGCTTGTTTTATGGAGAACTTGGTTAATCAGACCAACAAGGGACTATTAACTAAAACTCTTCTTTTTATTACACTAATGTGTTTTTAAAAAGTCTACAAATGTATTAAACTTAAAAAATAAATACAATACACTGGTTCATGGGTTCACAGAGATCGTCACACTCTAGTGTTGAACCATTGATATTTCTAAACATTTCAAACCAGTTATAACGTAACAAAGTAAACGTAACGTTTACTGAAATCACGTGACTGTCAGTTTGATACACACTCAGAATCACTGGTTTGAAACAAATGATTCAGAAAGGTTTCGAATCTTCTCGAAGCGTGTTCATACATCCATCAGCTGCTCTCTTCTCTGAACGAGAGACTTTGGCCAGGATAACAGTGTGGAGAACACAAAGGGCAAAACACTGGCTATATTCAAGGTGAACTTGGGTTTAAAGAATATGTTCAATATTAGCAAGGCCTTTATAATTCATCAGCCAGAAAAAGATCACAAGTATAGTGCACTTCCCTATAAGGACCCAGCTAACAGCTTACTCAGTACTTAAGTCAATAATTGCACTGTAACACTGACAGCTTTAAATAAAGTGTAACCCAGGATTGCACTGTGATTAAAGCCAGCACACTTTGCGGTTAATCCCAAAGTGATTATTTTCCCTGCAGTTTTCTTTTATGATTTCACTCCAGTTTCCTTTTTCTTTTGAGTCCTTAAAGCATTTACGGCTATATTAAAATAATTCAAATATAATTGCAGATCCAGTGGTCTTTCTGACTTTTAGTCCCACACAATATCAATGGCATCAAAAGCCATGTAATCAGGATGCAGGTTTATGTAACCATTATCTCGGGATCATGCTGATGTACAGAACGCCATGGCTTTCTGAAGTTAAACTGGTCCAAAATGCTGCAGAAACCATTTGATTTGGTGTGCATTTCTTATCACGAGTTTAATGTGCTGTGACAGATAATGCAAATGTCAATGATGTCTCTGTGGCGCATAATTACTGATTTATACTTTAATCACACCCTGTTCCTGTTACATCAAGAGCTTTCATGCAAAGATAAAGGCACTCGGATAGAACGAATCCAGTTGACGCTTTCTGAGATGTGTTTCTGCCTGAATGCTCATCTAATTTTCCTCATATATTTTCCACATTGACTACAAAATGTGTATGAATTTATACATAAGCCAGAGCTAATCTCGCAACCGAATGACCTCTCTGAAGCCCTGCCGTGCGTTTGATGGATTGAGCATATCAGGGAATGTGTATTTGTGCTCCCATTCAAATACTTATCCTAATAATTAGGTGATAAATGAGGTCTGTTGCTCCCATTGATATTCTCCATCCCTTTTATAATGCAGCACCTGAGTTGCCATGGCAATAGAGCTCGATGGGAGAGAGTGAGCTGTACTGCAACCGCAAGATCTGATGCAGGAATCCTGAAAGAGACCCAGATGATTGCGCTTTGGAAGAAGCAACTATTTTTGTCAAAGCTGGTTGTTTTATTGACGCTTAACCGTGGCATTTCAATGTCCTTGGATTCCCTTATCAGTGATCTGTCTGGAAAATCAAATTTCATATCGCTCACAGGTGTTCCTTTGTCCTTGTGCTTCAGGAGAGTTTCTCGACAAATATAATATACAATATTCACATTTCTGCTGAAACGCCAGTGGCAAGTCCTCCAGAAAACACAATCTCTCCTATGATGACAAAGAAAGCTTTTATGGAATTTTTGGGTGATTTTGTAAAGTACAATCTAAAAAAATGCTGGGTTGTTTCAACCCAACTTTGGGTCAAATATGGACAATCCCAGCTGTTGGGTTACAATTTTAAATTACATTTTAACCCAACGTTTGGGTCAGTCCATATTTGACCCAAAATTGGGATAAAACAACAGCATTTTTAGAGTGTTACACCTCTACATGTCTGATGGATCAGGAAAACTAAACAATCATTCATATTTACGGCAGTAAAATAAAGCTTAATTGCTTAAATGCATCCAGTGAAATCCGCTGCATTTTTGCTTATATTCTGTTACTGCTAGTAATACATTTTAATAACAATAAAAGAATAATTTGTATTTCATATTAATTAAATGTTAAAATATTCCACACAGGCTAAAGCTGATGTGACATGACTCGACTGGATAGTCTTTTCCCACATACCGAACCGTACCGAAACCATAACCGTGATATAAACAGAACCTAATATATACTAAAAGAATTCATATGCTTATGAATCGTTCTCAAGGTATTTTGAAGCCTATGTCTTGAGATTGAGAACTAACACAAGGTAAAGCAAGCACATGAGGGGAAGGGAATGACATCAGCAGGACCATGACTATGAGAAAGTTCAAAATAACAAACATGAAAACATGAATGTGAAACAAATACAAGCAGAGACGTAACACTTTTAAATTGGGTTGTTCATGGTCAGTGAAATCTACAGAAGTTTTCCACATATTATGTCACGGCTCAAAATGTTTTCAAAGTATTTTGAAAGAATTATCTTCTACTCACCAATGCTGCATTTATTTGATAAAATATTGTGGAATATTATTACAATTTATGTTTCAATGTGAATATCTAGTAAAATGTAATTTATTCCTGTGATCAAAGCTGTATTTCAGCATCATTACTCCAGTCTTCAGTGTCACATGATCCTTCAGAAATCACTCTAATATGATGATCAAGAAACATTTATGATTATTATCAGTGTTGAAAACAGTTGTGCTGCTTCAGATTTCTGTGAAAACCGTCATACATTTTATTTGTCAGGATTCTTTGATGAATAGAAAGTTAAAAAGAACAGCATTTATTTGAAATAGAATCTTTTGTGACATTATAAATGTCTTTAAAGTCACTTTTGATCAATTTAATGTGTCCTTGATGAATAAAAAATCCCAAAGGTTTGAATGGTAGTGTAAACAAAACATTACATCATTTGTATGACCCTATACATTTTTGTGACCCATTTAAAATCAGCCAAAATAAGCGGCGGATGGGGTTACACCAGTGTCTCATACACAAACAGCTTCCGCTCAGATTCATCTTCATTTTCTGCCTGTTGTCAAACATGACACATCATGCTAGGAGATAGAAACTGCAGGCCATGAAAGGACCTGGACTGGAACCTGATGAGACTGTCTTCTCAACAGATAACATGAGCGAATTCAGTCCCTGTAAGAAAATGAAAAAGAAAGGCGATTGGGGAAGTGTCAGACAGGGACCTGAAGCTTTCAGCTGGTCTCAAAGACCCATCCAGAACTCATCAGGTTGAGTGACGTCTCGACCACCACCACTACATGACATCCAGAAGACATGACAAGTGCAGCATATCAGACGCCAATTAAACCTGGGACATGAAGTCTGACGAGTGACATTTCATTTACCTTGGCCAGAGAGAGGGAGAAATACAGAAATTAAAATCATGCAATGACCAAGACTGGGTTTACCTATAGCTGTGTTTCCAAACACTTTCTGACCCATTGTCAAAACTCAAACTCTTTATCAACACCTAAGTTCCTTGATTCGTTCTACAAAAGGATGTTAAATTGTTATATTTAATATTATATTAATGTTAAATATATTATAATACATATTTAGTAGTATATTCATTTTAATACTGATATTTAGTTTTTACAACAATAATATTCTCAGCAATGATTGCAAGAATGATAAGTTGAGTCAGGATTTAAGCGCAGCAATAACTTTTAAAGGGACACTAAGTAAGAATTACTCCCATCTAGCGGTGAAATTGTATTTTGCATTTAAACGAATTGTGCTCTCCAGCGCCTCACGTTTTCAAATGCGTTGTCACGGTTTATATATTCATTGTCTGCTTTTAGTCTCGTGTTTCTGTTGTTAGATGTGTGGGTGTGTGCGAGTGGGCGGCTCCACCCCAATACAGCGATTAGCATCAGCTGATCGCAATCATCCTCCCCAGCTGCTATCCATCATATCACCTTTAAATACTCACTGAACTTTCCTCTCTTTGTCAGATCGTTGTTTGATGTTCCCCGTGTGTGATCCTGTTCTCGTCTTCGTCTTGTCCTGTTCCCAGTCTGGTTCATCGGCTCTTCACTTGGATTACTCTTCACCTGGATTACTCTCACTTCATCACCACGGCACTTCACTCGGGATTCTGACCATCTAGTCCCTGCGTTACCATCCTGTTGAGTGTGTTCTGACTGTGTTAAACCATTAAAGAGTTTACTTGCATTTTTGCTTCCGCATCTTCTGTCGTTATAGAACGATCTGACCAACGATGGAAGCAGCAGGTGAATCTCCGACGTTGGAAGGATTCGTCCAGTCCAGTCTTCAGCGTATGGACAGTCAAGAGAGGAACCTTAACGATACGGCGCTCGCCGTCCAGGCACTGGTAACGCAGGTGTCCGAGCTCACCCAGCAAGTACAACAGCTACGAGCTCCCACTGCGCCACCCGCACCAGCCGTTCCCCCCGGACCATCAGAGGGCGCATCCCAGTCAGAACCTCGACTACCAGTCCCGCAACCCTATGACGGTGAGCCCAGCTATTGTAGAGCCTTTTTGAACCGTTGTTCGATACTCTTCTCGTTTGCACACGAACCCGCCAAGGTGGCATTCGTGTTGACCTTACTGACTGGGAAAGCTGCTCTCTGGGGAACGGCTGTGTGGGAGAACCAGGATCCATGCTGCGCCTCGTTCCTGACACTCGCCGCCGAGATGAGAAGAGTTTTTGACCGCGCGGTCACGGGGAAAGAGGCGGCAAGGATGCTCGCAGAACTCAAACAGGAAGAGAGATCGGTGTCGGACTACTCTATTCAGTTCAGGACCCTGGCGGCTGAGTGTCACTGGAACGAGGAGGCGCAGTGGGACATGTTCCTGCATGGGTTGGCTGACCGCGTTCAAAAGGAGATCTACACCCTGGACCTGCCCACGTCTTTTAATGGGCTTGTGGACCTAGCGCTTCGAGTCGACGCATGACTGACCAGAAGCGAACGTCGGACTCTACACAGCCAGGTTCCGAAGGGTACTGAGAGCCAGCGGTCCAGTGGCGGGAGCGCGGTCAGCCCCACCTACGATCACGAGCCCATGCAGGTAGGGCGAGCTCGGCTTTCCCAGGAGGAGAGGGAAAGGCGGAGATCCCAAGGCCTCTGCCTTTACTGCGGGGCCGCGGGACACTTTGCCTATCATTGTCCGGTAAAAGGCCAAGCCCGGCAGTAAGTATGAGGCTACTGTCGCGTGGGATCTCCGCCGAGAAGACCTCATCCACATCTACGCTCCTCCCGGTAAGAATAGGATGGTCAGTACACAAACAGGACTGTCAAGCACTGGTGGATTCAGGGGCAGAAGGTAACTCTATGGACCATTCATTTGCTCGCAAATTTCAGATTCCCCTCTTCCCCCTCACCAGTAGGATATCTGTACATGCACTCAACGGTCAAGCCCTTCCCATCATCTCCCTCATCACCGAACCAGTCGCACTCACCACTTCAGGCAACCACACCGAGACACTTTCCTTCTACATACTGGACTCTCCACTCGCACCTGTTGTTTTAGGACACCCCTGGCTCATCAAACATAATCCAAGAATTGACAGGCAGCAGAAATCTGTGTTGGAGTGGAGTAGTCAATGTTCTGAGTCCTGTCTGGTGTCTGCTTGTTCGTCTGTTGCTGTCTCTATGTTTCAGGAGGAGGCAGTGGATTTATCAAACGTGCCCGCAGAGTATCTAGACCTGAAGGAGGTGTTCAGTAAGTCTCGCGCTGCTTCTCTCCCTCTGCATCGTCCCTATGACTGTGCCATAGACTTATTGTCAGGTAAGTCTCAGCCTAAAGGCAAGTTATATTCGCTCTCTGTCCCGGAGAGGGAGGCTATGGAGAAATATATTTCTGATTCTCTGGCAACAAAGTTTATCCGGCCTTCCTCTTCTCCAGCGGGGGCGGGGTTCTTTTTTGTGGGGAAGAAGGATGGATCACTGTGACCTTGTATTGATTACCGAGGGTTGAACAGCATCACGGTAAAGAATACCTATCCTTTGCCGTTGATGTCTTCAGCCTTCGAGAGGTTGCAGGGAGCATGTATCTTCACTAAATTGGACTTAAGAAACGCTTATCATTTGGTTCGCATCAGGGAGGGGGATGAATGGAAGACTGCTTTTAACACCCCTAGGGGGCATTTTGAATACTTGGTCATGCCTTTTGGGTTGTCCAACTCCCCAGCAGTCTTCCAGGCACTCGTCAACGACGTGCTGAGAGATATGGTTGACCAGTTCATATATGTTTACCTGGATGACATATTGATTTTGTCATCTTCTCTCCAGGAACACGTTCAGCACGTCCGACGAGTGCTTCAGAGGTTGCTAGAGAATGGGCTTTTTGTGAAGGCGGAGAAATGCGTTTTTCATGCACAGTCTGTTCCGTTTTTAGGATTCATTGTGTCGACTGAGGGAATTCGCATGGATCCTGAGAGGGTTAAGGCTATGGTGGATTGGCCAAGTCCAGAATCCCGTAAGGCCCACCGAATCGTTTATTTGTGCCGGAGGGATTACGGTCTGACGTTATTCAGTGGGGTCATTGCTCCAATGTGGCTTGTCATCCAGGAGTTAATCGCACTAGTTTTTTAGTCAAGCAACGGTTCTGGTGGCCACTCATGACTCGTGACATTCACAGTTTTGTTTTGGCTTGCTCGGTTTGTGCCACTGGCAAGACTTCCAATCGACCCCCGGATGGGTTACTCCAACCGCTGCCTATCCCTTCGAGACCCTGGTCCCATATCGCTCTAGATTTTATCACCGCCCTCCCACCCTCCCAGGGTAACACGGTTGTTTTAACCGTGGTGGACCGATTCTCGAAGGCGGTACACTTTATTCCCTTACCCAAATTACCTTCAGCTAAGGAGACAGCGTTGACAGTCGTTGATCACGTCTTTCGCTTACATGGCCTCCCGATAGACGTGGTCTCCGACAGAGGACCCCAGTTTGTGTCCAAATTTTGGCAAGAGTTTTGTAGGTTACTGGGAGCGACCGTTAGTCTGTCCTCAGGGTTTCATCCCCAGAGCAATGGCCAAACCGAGAGAGCCAACCAAGATTTGGAAAGGGTGTTGCGATGTATGGTTTCCAAGAACCCTTCCTCTTGGAGTCAGCAACTGTCTATGGTGGAGTACGCCCACAACACATTACCAGTGTCATCCACGGGCCTGTCTCCGTTTGAATGTAGCGTAGGGTACCAGCCACCTATTTTTCCCAGTCTGGAGTCCGAAGTCGCGGTTCCCTCCGCTCACGCTTTCGTCCAGAGGTGTCACCGCACATGGACTAGACCCCGTGAGACTCTACTCCAGGTGGGGGCGCGCACCAAGGCCAAGGCCGATCGCCACCGGTCGAAGTCTCCCGTATACGTCGTCGGTCAAAAAGTGTGGCTTTCTACTAAGAACATTCCTCTCCGCTCCGTCTCTAATAAACTTGCTCTCAAATTTATTGGCCCGTTTACTGTCACCAAAATCATTAGTCCGGTGGCAGTCCGCCTCAACTTGCCTCCAGTGTACAGGAGGATTCATCCCGTTTTTCATGTGTCTAAAATCAAACCAGTGTTTCACTCGCACATTAATCCGCCAGTCCCGCCCCCCCCCCCCCCCCCGCCGCGTCTCGTAGAAGGGGAACCCACTTATTCGGTCAACCGTATTCTGGACTCTAGGCGGAGGGGACGCGGATTCCAGTACTTGGTGGACTGGGAAGGTAACGGTCCGGAGGAGAGAAGTTGGGTACCTGCTAGGGACATCCTGGATCACTCCCTTATTGATGATTACAATCGACAGGTAGGGGAGTCTGGGACCGCCAGGAGGCGTTCCTAGGGAAGGGGGTACTGTCACGGTTTATATATTCATTGTCTCCTTTTAGTCTCGTGTTTCTGTTGTTAGATGTGTGGGTGTGTGCGAGTGGGCGGCTCCACCCAATACAGCGATTAGCATCAGCTGATCGCAATCATCCTCCCCAGCTGCTACCCATCATATCACCTTTAAATACTCACTGAACTTTCCTCTCTTTGTCAGATCGTTGTTTGATGTTCCCCGTGTGTGATCCTGTTCTCGTCTTCGTCTTGTCCTGTTCCCAGTCTGGTTCATCGGCTCTTCACTTGGATTACTCTTCACCTGGATTACTCTCACTTCATCACCACGGCACTTCACTCGGGATTCTGACCATCTAGTCCCTGCGTTACCATCCTGTTGAGTGTGTTCTGACTGTGTGTGTGTGTGTTTACACCATTAAAGAGTTTACTTGCATTTTTGCTTCCGCATCTTCTGTCGTGATATGCGTGTTGCATCTACGGTAGCCGTTATGTACCAAAAAGCTATGACAGGATGTCTTCTCATAGCACTTCGTCGAGTTTTCCCTCGGGTGAACAGGTTTGTTATTTCAAACAAACTTCAAATTGACACAACGAACAAACGAATGTTACAGTACGAAGTAATGAGTGTCAAAAACATGAACTATTGTAATTATGCCTTGTTTGCTCGTTATTTTTTTGAAGTATGTGCATTGTTAGATATCATCATCAGATGATTCAACAGTAGGGAGAAGTAACGTTAGAGGTGGAGGAAAGAGAGGCAGTGGATCAGTGGGATCTAGGCGAGGAGGTGGACGACGAGGAAGAAGAGGAGGAGAGTGAGTGTCAATACAACGACGACAAAGATGCCCGGCAGCTACAAGAGCTACATACAGAATTTTTGCGTCTGTATTATTCAATGTGAGGTCACAGTATAAATTATAAATAACAGAAAATATCAGGTAACATAAAAATTGAAGTAGAGTTAGCTATGCAAACAATGCAAGAACAATCATATGCTCTATTAAAATATATTTGTATCGAATTTCTAGCTTACAAAAGCAAACTTACAAACTAATTTTAGTGCCTTCTCTTGACTCAATATCTGCTATTCATCAAAGAGCCCTTTTAACTGTAAATGTTCTTCTGTCTATATAATAAACAACCAAGCAATTAAAAAAAACTTGTAATTAAGACCGTAACATTGATTTACCTGTCGAGGAGAAAGCAGGCAACTTCAGCGTCTCTTTTGACTTCTTTCTCCTGAATTAGCTCTTTCCACCGGGGAAAATCAATCCCCACCTTCACTCGTGATTTTTGTATCCTCCGGTCACGTTTCCTTTTAGGATCATTTTTGGTCTGTTTTGGCGAAGAGGATTTCTTATCCCGTGGCTCGGCATAGGTATGGTCCGCCATTAAAAATAAAAGTGACAAGCGCCTCTCACTGCTCTGCTCCTCCGTTTCTGCTGCTTTCAGTTACGTCACGCTCCGGCTCTGAACGAAAACGCGTTGGCGTACTTTTTGTCCCTCTCTGCTATAATAGTTTTTCAAGATGGCGGAACTACATGGAAGCCTCCGTGGACTTACCCGTCCCATGTATATAAATATAATAAATTCTTCGTTTACGAGGATAAATCAGATAATTGGCAGAAGTATTTGTACACCATTGGGGACATATTTATGAATACAAATATTGATTTTAGATTATAAATTACCCAAAAAGTTACTTATAGTCCCTTTAATAACATTAAACCAAAATACAAACATGAAGTAGAATCAAGCAAACATCAAAGAAAAACTAAACAACTAACGAGAACAGACAGACACACACACACAGGATAACTGAGGAAGTAAACAAGGGACAGGTGGGGCTAATCAATCAAACAATGGGTAACTATGGCAACAAATGCAAACATGCCTTGAATATAATGTCAACCAAGGAAACAGAGGAAAACATGAGAAACAAACTAAAAGTCCATGAAAATGAAACTAAAACAATAACTGAATGTGACAAATATTATTATATAAACATTCACATTTAAATAAAAAAAAATCAATAATGTGGCTTAAAAATACAAAGTACAGGACATTTTTTAAAAAAATACATAGGCTATTTTAAAAATAATTAATATCAGAAAATAATTTTTGATTTTAACAATAAATACAACAGATTTAACAAAAGCTACATTTAAATGTGAACAAAAATGAGTTTGAATCCCACAGACGTATGATAATTAGATGTTGGTATTTTTAAGTGGCTCAATAAAGTTTTCATTAAAACTCTCTTTATGCAGTTTTCAGGTTCAGTGGAGGGGAAGGAAAGCTAAGATGCTCTTCAAAGCCTTCATCTGCACTCAACTTACCTAAAGTAATGTTCATGAACTTTCAATTTGCATTAGACAAGATTAGAATTTCAGATTAGGGCATTAAAATATGTCTGAAAACTCCAGATGATAGAAACATCTCGTTTTCCAGTCAGACGCTCCACTCGGTGTCTGCAATTATGGAGATGTCTTTTATCATAAAGTAAATGTCTGGGATAACAGCACTTTCTGCCCCCGCTTCACCCCACATCACCGCAAAAAACACACATTTTGTGTCAAAAAATCACATTTTGACACAATTAATATGAGCTGACAAGTAGCTGATATTCTGTCCCATTTTGCTGGATTGTGCAGCGGGATGACAAAAACAACAACAAAAAAAATATATATATATATATTGAGAATACTCTAGTGAGCAAATAAACAGTAATGAAATCATGTTGGCTTCAATGAGTTCGTCCCGGTGAAGAGAGCCGCCATCGAACGATAGGAAATAATTGGACTGGGACTGTGAGATGTTTCTGAGGAAAAGTGAGAGCAGGAAAACATTGTGTTATAAAGAAGTGTAGAGATCAGAGATGGGAGATACGTGCAAATAATTGGAACTTGGGTCGAATGAAATTCATAAGGAGGGGAAATAATAACTGAATGGAAACTATAATTGTATCAGCTCCAGAGCAGAATATCAATTGCCTTAAAATATAATTTGATAAGTCGCTAATTAAGTTACTGTCTGTTCCTGAAGTGGTCCGAGCTTATGCAGGACTTTATGATTATTTTTATTCTTTGTTGTCAAGACCAGGGGATTTCAAAATGGGACCCCGAGAGGGTTTTAGGGGCCCCGTGGGAAATTTGAACATATCTTATTACTCTTTTGTTGCTTTCTTCCTTGGGACATCAACAGAGTTTTCCTCACTGTACCTCTTTGAAGAGATATTTGTGAAAAAATCTACAGTATTATTCATATTAGGATTAATCAGTTTACATCATCATTATTGAGTTAATAATGTTAAATGAGAATAAGTTCCTCTTGCAGCATCTCTTCTCTTCTCTGATGATGTGGGCGGGGCTATAACCTGTCACTCACATGAGATCAGCCAATAGCAAACCACAACCATCCAATCAATTCCCCACAGACACAATCAAGCCCCGCCCACGTGTTCTCGTTCCAGAAGCGTTTCCCTCGATATACGGCACAATAGAGGAGAGAAGACCAGCACTACTTTAATCATTAGTTTTTGCTTTAGTAAAGTAACATTATACAAGCCAATTATTTAATTATTTAAAGTTGACTTTACAACATCAAACTTTTTTTTCTCACAATGTAAATGGTTTTTATACGTGAAAATATCAGCCCTTTCTCATCCCAAGGCGTCATATACTGACGCTTTTGACATTTCGTCTACATCCAACGCACATGGCACCCTTTAGCATCCATATGAGATGCAGATAGATATGGGCCAGAAGGCCCCCCCTAGCGGTCTAACCCTAACCCTACCCCAGACCTAAACCTACCCATATCTATCTGCGTCTCATATTGACGCTAAAGTGTGCCATGTGCGTTGGATGTAGACGAAATGTCAAAATATGTCAAATATGACGCCCTAGGATGAGAATGCGTTGGAAAATATATCACTTCCTTAATATTGGTATAATTATTTCTCTTTATAATTGCTTCATGTATATAGTTTACAAAACAATAGTTTAAAGCAAACAATAGAAGTACACTCTAAGAAGAAACGGTTCTATTTTGAAATCAGATTTTATAAGTGTTTTAAATGATCGCATAACAGACCCCTTTTCAGTTAGTAAAGATGGTGACGTTTTTTGTGGGCGGAGCTTAGGTGGCGGCAGAACGACCCCTCTGGCTGCTTCACTGACGTTAGTTCGCAAGTTTTGTTAGCTTGTTTTTTAACAATGACTGGATAAAATCAGATTTTATCTTAATGTGCAAGGTCACTCACTGTCCAGGACCGCGATTGTAATTTTAATTTTAACGGACAGAACCAGATTGGCTGACCCGTACACGCTGTCAATGATGGACGATCTGACAGGATTAACGCTAACGCTACCTCCGGTCGAGTGGCCTGACTTCTCCACCTATCCGATAAAGAAACTGAGCATAAAGAGAAACTGAGGGCATATAAATCTTTAGAAGCCTATAACTAGGCTCGAAATTGGTCTACACTTTCATGTTTAACAGGTTATTTCATATTTTTTCTAGAGATAAAGTATGTTAACAAGCTGTTCAATTCATCAAATTTAATTAAAATGAAATAAGAAATAAAGAAAAATTAATTAGTTAAAACTAAATCCATTAAATGATCCCATGATGTGAACCACTAAAAAATGTTCCATGAAGCACCTCAACCCTTTAAGTTTCACACAGAAGCTTTTCTTCTAAGAGTAATACGATTCATTTATTAATAAGAAGAGGAATTTTTTCGTTTAGAGACAACAGTTTCAATTTAGCAGCACATTCTGCACAGAAACACTTATTCATTGATAAATAAGAGAAATGGAGAAATACTGTTTACTTGTGGAACAAAATGACTGCTTGGAATAAAAATCTGAAAGTGCTATTAAGTGCAGAATTGGCTGTAAGGCACACTTTGTAATTTCTGAGGAAAATGCCACTGCTAAATAATAACTTAAGCCTTTTGTCACATTCTGGCTATTCTAAGTAGAACTAGATTGTTCATTATAGCTCATGGCAGCAAAATATTTTTATGAAAGAATAATTAGTAATGAATCATCAATAACATAGCACATAATCATGCAATGAATGTGTGCTGTTCACAGATCAAATGTTTGTTTACTAGTTGTCACTTTTGCCTATGATTTTTATTTTACATGTAGTCCCTCAAACTTTCTGTGAGGTTATTCTTTCAGTAGGAGAAAAACTACTGCAAGCTACTTCATGTGAATCCAACTAAATTCACATTTTTAAACTGTTATACACAAAGACTGAACAGGTTTCTAAACTGTAGTCCTGATTCTTGAGTCATTTTTGACTAATTATTTGTGTCATGATTCAAAGATGATTATTCAGATTGATTTCCAGGGGCTAGGTGTCCTCATAGACCTCTAAATTGAAATAATTGAGCTCAGAGGGAAAAGATGAAGGTAATTCCAGGATATTATGATCATCCATTCATCCATAAGGAGATCATATGGCGATGTGTCCAGCTGGCTTTATCCCCGGAGACTCGGAAAGCTCAGTAACTGGACTGTAACGCGCTCGAATCTTCTCACGTATGACGTGCTGAACTGACCTCGAGGATTGACTGGTGAAAGTCCTCCTGAACCTCGGTCACACGCAGAGGTCAGAGGACTCGTCACAAGCAGAGGTCAGAGGACTCGTCACAAGCAGAGGTCAGAGGACTCGTCACACGCAGAGGTCAGAGGACTCGTCACAAGCAGAGGTCAGAGGACTCGTCACAAGCAGAGGTCAGAGGACTCGTCACAAGCAGAGGTCAGAGGACTCGTCACAAGCAGAGGTCAGAGGACTCGTCACACGCAGAGGTCAGAGGACTCGTCACAAGCAGAGGTCAGAGGACTCGTCACAAGCAGAGGTCAGAGGACTCGTCACACGCAGAGGTCAGAGGACTCGTCACAAGCAGAGGTCAGAGGACTCGTCACACGCAGAGGTCAGAGGACTCGTCACAAGCAGAGGTCAGAGGACTCGTCACACGCAGAGGTCAGAGGACTCGTCACACGCAGAGGTCAGAGGACTCGTCACACGCAGAGGTCAGAGGACTCGTCACACGCAGAGGTCAGACGACTCGTCACACGCAGAGGTCAGTGGACTCGTCACAAGCAGAGGTCAGAGGACTCGTCACAAGCAGAGGTCAGAGGACTCGTCACACGCAGAGGTCAGAGTACTCGTCACACGCAGAGGTCAGAGGACTCGTCACAAGCAGAGGTCAGAGGACTCGTCACACGCAGAGGTCAGAGGACTCGTCACAACCAGAGGTCAGAGGACTCGTCACACGCAGAGGTCAGAGGACTCGTCACAACCAGAGGTCAGAGGACTCGTCACACGCAGAGGTCAGAGGACTCGTCACAAGCAGAGGTCAGAGGACTCGTCACACGCAGAGGTCAGAGGACTCGTCACACGAAGAGGTCAGAGGACTCGTCACAAGCAGAGGTCAGACGACTCGTCACACGCAGAGGTCAGACGACTCGTCACACGCAGAGGTCAGAGGACTCGTCACAAGCAGAGGTCAGAGGACTCGTCACAAGCAGAGGTCAGACGACTCGTCACACGCAGAGGTCAGAGGACTCGTCACACGCAGAGGTCAGAGGACTCGTCACAAGCAGAGGTCAGAGGACTCGTCACACGCAGAGGTCAGAGGACTCGTCACAAGCAGAGGTCAGAGGACTCGTCACACGCAGAGGTCAGAGGACTCGTCACAAGCAGAGGTCAGACGACTCGTCACACGCAGAGGTCAAAGGACTCGTCACACGCAGAGGTCAGAGGACTTGTCACAAGCAGAGGTCAGACGACTCGTCACACGCAGAGGTCAGACGACTCGTCACACGCAGAGGTCAGAGGACTCGTCACAAGCAGAGGTCAGACGACTCGTCACACGCAGAGGTCAGAGGACTCGTCACACGCAGAGGTCAGAGGACTTGTCACAAGCAGAGGTCAGACGACTCGTCACACGCAGAGGTCAGACGACTCGTCACACGCAGAGGTCAGAGGACTCGTCACAAGCAGAGGTCAGAGGACTCGTCACACGCAGAGGTCAGAGGACTCGTCACAAGCAGAGGTCAGAGGACTCGTCACACGCAGAGGTCAGAGGACTCGTCACAACCAGAGGTCAGAGGACTCGTCACACGCAGAGGTCAGAGGACTCGTCACAAGCAGAGGTCAGACGACTCGTCACACGCAGAGGTCAGAGGACTCGTCACACGCAGAGGTCAGAGGACTCGTCACAAGCAGAGGTCAGACGACTCGTCACACGCAGAGGTCAGACGACTCGTCACACGCAGAGGTCAGAGGACTCGTCACAAGCAGAGGTCAGAGGACTCGTCACAAGCAGAGGTCAGAGGACTCGTCACACGCAGAGGTCAGAGGACTCGTCACAAGCAGAGGTCAGAGGACTCGTCACACGCAGAGGTCAGAGGACTCGTCACAAGCAGAGGTCAGAGGACTCGTCACACGCAGAGGTCAGAGGACTCGTCACAAGCAGAGGTCAGACGACTCGTCACACGCAGAGGTCAGAGGACTCGTCACACGCAGAGGTCAGAGGACTCGTCACAAGCAGAGGTCAGACGACTCGTCACACGCAGAGGTCAGACGACTCGTCACACGCAGAGGTCAGAGGACTCGTCACAAGCAGAGGTCAGAGGACTCGTCACAAGCAGAGGTCGGATGACTCGTCACACGCAGAGGTCAGAGGACTCGTCACACGCAGAGGTCAGAGGACTCGTCACAACCAGAGGTCAGAGGACTCGTCACACGCAGAGGTCAGAGGACTCGTCACACGCAGAGGTCAGAGGACTCGTCACAAGCAGAGGTCAGAGGACTCGTCACACGCAGAGGTCAGACGACTCGTCACACGCAGAGGTCAGAGGACTCATCATTCACAGTTTAAATTTGGGAGTTACTTTTTCATAGTTTTATCAATACTCACCATAGATACATTTATTAATTTAAAAATACAATAAAAATGTTAATATTGTTAAATATTATTACAAATTAAAATAAATGGTTCGATTTTAATATATTTACTACATATTTAAAATATTTAAAATATTATATTATTATCAATTCATCAGGATTCTTTGATGAAATTTTGAAAGTAAAAATATTTTTTGATCAACTAAATGTTACCTTGTTGAGCAATAATAATAAAAAATGTAACCCCCAAATTTTAACTATTCAAAAGAACACTATTACCCTATAGGAGAAGCGTTTTACTAACTCACACAAACATACAAATATGTATATATAAAAAATAAATGGTAAAAAGTAAAAATTAACTCACTGTAAAGTTTTAGCATTTTAACAGTTGTTTTTACTAAACTTTAAGGAAGTAAGTTGGCTTTAGTGGTGGAAGTAAAATATATCCATTTATCTTTCACACAGTCCTAAAGAGTCATGCAAAGTGAAAATGGTGCCTTACGCCCTTCTAGCACTTTCTTTTTTAATGTTTTTGTGGCCAAGAGAGAATATCCAGGTTTTAAGGAGCACTTTCCACACCTCACAGCACACAAGACTATCTGACACGGGAATTGCATAAGGATTAGAGAGCACATGGAGCTTAATTCAGTGTTTGAAGCGGGATCTGTTCTGAGTGCAAAGCAGGTGTGATGCTGAAACTCAATCCTCAGTTTGATGACTAGACTAAGTGCACACGTCATTCCCCTAATTTGCTTTCCTTCTGAAGTGGCATTTTGATTTGTTCAGTGTTCGTTACGTCAGCTGGAAAACATCAAGCCGTTGACCTGCTCGTGTTCCGGCTCTTGAGTTATGAAATGTACTCTTGTGCACCGACACAGTGGGAGTTAAATGCAGTCCCTTATTAGCTATTCTCACAGGCCAGGGGCTTCTGCACAGAACGCCTGCTGTTGCATTCAGTCACTGTCACATTACAAGTAAACAAGACAGATGGCAGTGCCCAGGTATTTCTTGAGGGTTCGAATGCCTCCGTAAAGGACAGGCTGCTAAGGATGGGCAAAACAAAACTTTCCAAACACAAATGAGTATCTATTGATGCACAGCCTGAGTAACTCTCGTCCTTCTGGATGTGATAGAAAGTGTGTCTCTGGGCAGAGAAGGAAAAGCAGCCCTGAAACCAATCACATCTAGCATTAATTAAAACTCAGCTTGGGGCACTCATACATAATGTGTCCTGTGAGTTTAATTATTTTCCAGATAATAAACAAAAACAGATTATGCTCTTCTATTTCTATAAAACATGCACACATGTCTGCAATGGTAAAACCCCTGTTTGCTGTTGAACCCCTCCATTCATCTATCGTGTGTAATGTTGCTGTTTGAGAATGGAAAAGGGAGTTATTCTCTATATCAGTGTCATTGTTTCTGAACTCCTGAAACGCCTCCATTGTATCTTGAGTTTCTTCAGGGAACAAACAATATTCCTCATTATAATAATTCATCCGCGGAATAAAGGGGTGGGGCCTGGTTGAGTTAGTTAGTAGTGTGTCAAACTGGACATTTCCCAAACACACTCGAAGTCCTCGACCAATCACAAAACACTGCTTCAGCCGACCAATCAGAGCATAGTGTGCTTTTCGGGAGGAGGGGCTTCATAGAGACAGGAAGTAAACAGAGTGTTACTGACAGACTGGGAAGAGAGGACCTGCAACAATGGAGAATGTGAGGGAAATAATCAACATTCAAGCAGGAAAACCTGTTCTAGTAGAGCCTGAAAACAGCATCAAGACTTTGTAAAAAGCACAACATGCTCTGAGGTAAATTCCTATTCCCAGCATCATGTACCTCTCCTTTTTCTTGTTCCTTTTATCTCTCCTTTTGCTTGTTCTTGCTCTCTTTTCCTGTCTCATTCTGTTTGTCAGATCTCTCTGTTGGTATCCTACCATTTTTCATTCTCGTTTCCAGGCTCCTGAAGGCTGCAAAAACACATCCTCATCCTTCCCAGAGATCAACATATGGTGCAGATGGTTGGCTGAATATAAAAAAGGCAGGACTTTTCCCTTGCGAGGCGAGATTATTCAGGCCAGTGCTGGACTACCAACAGGAGCGCTGGTTTAGAGCTCGAGGAACTTCTCTCACTCTGTATTCCAAGCAGCCATTTTGTGCCACTTTCAATGTCAACGGTCCCAGCAAGACATTCTCTGTTTCTCAGTCCAAACAGATTCAGTCACCAGGGGAAGAGGAGACATACTGAACTATTTACTCTTAAACCCTAATAAGCCAGAGAAAGACACAGATTCACTGCATATATATATAAATGTGAATGGTATTTTTTTTTTTGCAGCATTGATAAATTCACTGAAATCCTGACAGCTCTGCACATATGCCAATCTGCTCACTTTCTCTTGCAATTCAGGGTTATTATAAATTGACTAACTAAAACTAAATGAAGTACCTATTAACACCAAGTGCAAAAAGCCCGGCTTGTTGGCAGAGACTATATTTACACCAGCATTGCCTGATTGAGACAAGCAAAATAACCAAGGAAACCTGTCTGATAACAGGATCAGTGGTGTGGAGAGAAAGGTGAGCACTAGCTTTTGACGTGACCGACCCGAGTTTGAATCCGCCCATTTCTGAACTCATTCTTCCTTCTCCTCTTTCCTATCAACTCAGTGCAGAGTAGCGTTTATTTAATATATATATATATATATATATATATATATATAATAGTCACATACTGCTCTGACACAAAGGTTGAGGATCAAAATGCAGTATTTATTTGAAAGGGTAATCCAAAAACATAATCCAAATCCAGGCAAGGCTCATACACAAACTAGCAATCCAAACAATAACAGAAAAGGGCTGAGGCAAGGAGAGAAATCTGAGGGAACTGGCAGAGAATCAAGAGAACCAGAACACGGTAAGGCTGGCGCGAAACAGACGTTCCGAAGCTTTGCGAGATCCCGAAGCAAAGATGATTCGAAACACTGATCCGAAGCGTGATTCAAAACACCCACGTCACGTGACAACGGCTAAATGAAGCGTCTAAGTGTTTCATCAGGTGGAGTGCTCCGCCGAATCAGGGTTTAATTGATTGCTCGGTTCGGGAACAAATCACACAATCACACAGTATAAAAGTTTTGTCAACGCATTTTCATATCGTGGGTTTTTGTGAGAGGAGTTTGGTTTTGAGATAGCGGATTTTTGGTGATATAGTGACATTTATAGTGCGATTTGTTTAGTTATATTTAGGATTTAATTTACACATTGACTTAGAGACACACAGAGTACATATAGTGACACATTAATAGATGCATTGATAGAAATAGAAATATATATATATATATATATATATAGATTAATAGATATATACATATATTACAGATACATATAGATTATTAGATAGATAGGCTATATATAAAATAGATAGATAGATAGATAGATAGATAGATAGATAGATAGATAGATAGATAGATAGATAGATAGATAGATAGATAGATAGATAGATAGATAGATAGATAGATAGATAGATAGATAGATAGAAATGGAGGCTCCACAGAAGAGATGCCGTACATCTGTGGTGTGGGAGCATTTCCATTTGGAAACCCCAAATAAAGTGAGATGTGTGTATTGTGATCGGCAGCTAGCCTACTGCAAAAATACATCATCCATGATGCGCCATTTGAGGAGCATTCATCCTGCCATTCTGCAGGGTGCAGAGGATGGTAGTGTTCCCCCTGTACCAAGGCCTGCTACTGACACTGCTGGGCCATCTAAGCAAGGTATGCATTGTTTGAAATATAGGCTAATTATAAGTGAAATATAATAACTAAGTGTTGGCCCATTGTTTAGAAAGGCCATGGACTAAGACATGCCTAACATCCCAATCACAACTGCCAATCACTTTAAAAACAAATGTTGTCAATATAATATTATACTTTGTGAATATACATTTTTTATGTCTACATATGAGTACCCAATCTACAGCCAAGACATCATTTTGTTTTTTTGTAATTGTTGTATTTCTATAATGCACTTTATCTTTCTCTGCACACTGAGCATAAATATTCATAACATAACTTTGTTTAGGAAGGTTTCCAAATGAACCAGTAGACTACTTTCACGGTAGGCTACTATTTTTCCAATATATTTGTCTAAAAGTATGTTTTATCTTCTCTTTTAAAAGGCAGACAGAGGGAATTGGATGAGGCTCTTCTGAACATGGTGGTGAAGGATCTGCAGCCCTTCACCATCGTGGAGGATGAGGGTTTCAGGGCCTTTGTGAACAAGCTTGATCCAAGCTATGTCCTCCCATCCCGGAAGGTGCTTAAAACAATGGTCAGCGAAAGGTACAACACAACCAAGGAGAAGACAATGGAGGACCTACAAAAGGCGGAATTTGTTAGCCTTACGGCTGACATGTGGTCTTCCATTAATATGGATGGATATCTTGGTGTAACATGCCATTACATAACACCAGAGGCAACAATGGCAACTGTTTTACCAAACCCACACAGCCCAGCATCTCATGGAGGCTAAAGCCTTGCTAATGGCTGAGTGGGGAATAACCTCCAAAGTTCACTGCATGGTGACTGACAATGCATCCAACATGATCCTAAGTGCCCAGCTACTCAACCTTCGCCATGTCCCATGTTTTCGCCATGTCCCATGTCCCAAAGAGAGAGCAGTAATCTTTCCTCATTTGTATGTCCTAGCTAAAAAATATCTTTGTATGCCACCAACAAGTGTCCCTTGTGAGAGAATTTTTTCAAAGGCTGGAGAAATTATCTGTAAAAAAAGAAGTAGGCTGAGTCCTTCAACAGCAGAGAAATTAATATTTTTGAATAAAAATCTATAAGAAAGGGAGACATTGTGGCTTGATTTATTTTTATTAATATTCATTTTTCATGACCAAAATCACATCAGCAATGTGAAGAGACTACAGGTTACAAGCTTCATATATTACAAAAATACAATAATAAAAAATAAAAAAAACAAATTTTTTTATTAGCTCTTTGTAAAGGTTGTTTCAGATCAACACCTGCAAGTGACCACTAGGTGTCACCGTGGAGACGGGTTTCGGATTGATTCGAAGCCTCGAAACAAAATGGCACATTTGCTTCGACTGTTTCATTGCTTCACGAAGCCTCGATCTGCCCATCACTAGAACACGGGAGAACCAGGACACAAACACGCTCAGAATTGCTGTACAAACACTAAACAAGACTTCGCAGATAATGAATGAGAAAACCCGGCTTATATGGGGTGAGCTAAACAAGATAATGAGACACAGGTGAATGTGATGATGGATGCTGGTATGGGCAAAGGATTATGGGGAATGGAGTCTGTGGATCTGGTGATTGTCCGGATTGGAGAGCCTTATGATGGTTATCCCGGGCACTCTCACTGGTGATCGTTACATATATATACATATATAAATGGAGTACCAAACAAGTATAAAAGAGTGGGAATAAAGTGTTTAATGGGTAGGGTTAGGGGAGCTAATGTCAAGTACAAGTAAGGTCCTAATAAACAGCATCCATTTATGATTTTAAGAAATATAATCATATGTACTGTTATTATAGCAAACTTTTATATAATAGGCTATACAATAAACTGAGGTACAGATCATATCTGCTGCCATTTGAAGTTTTAAGATCATCTAACAACTATTTACACTTAGTGCAAATAAAATAATGCTATTTTCACAACAGTATGAAAATAACAGTGTTGCAGGCACACATACGCAGCATGAACACATTCATAAGGACAGTGCCCCCGCATCTCATTTCTCAACATCAAGGTGGGCTGGCGATAGGCATCTGTGTGATCCCTGTCCTCATCTCGAGTCGGGAGATTAGAAGCAAGAGTCCAGACTAGAGGCCACCTATTACCCTGCAAGATAATCAATCCAGGCTGCACTTTGATACATGAGACAGTAAGACGATTGCAGCGAGACGGAGAGGTGGAGGAGTCTTGTGTCGAAGCCTGTCGTAATCCAGACCCCCTGATCAGCTTCATTCACAGGGGAAAATGCCCTGTTCCCAGTCGTATGATAGATAGATAGATAGATAGATAGATAGATAGATAGATAGATAGATAGATAGATAGATAGATTCAAAATAACATAACAGGAATGGCAACACTTAACAAGACGGACATATTAGTTAGTGCATTAACTTACAATACAGTGCTTTTAAATCTTAAATCTAAAGGTCAAAGGCCATGTCCACACTGATACGTTTTTGTTTGAAAACTCATCTTTTTCTCTCATTTTTTTGTAGTTTTTGGTAAACTCTGAGCTTTTTGAAAACACTTTCCCAAGTGGATACATTTTAGTTTAGTCATGTGACGCATATTAAACTGATAGATGTTTATACTGCTATTGTGCCTGTTATGTGCCGTTCACTTTCACACAGTTTCACATCACAGTGCTGAAAAGATGACAGAAATTTACTCACAATTGCTGTCGAGTGGCAAAACACGAGAGCAATTTTAGCGTTTTATATAATGGTGACTGAGTAAAAATGATCCTGATAGAAAAATAGCTTGATAACTTTATTATATCTGTTACGTCTGCATCATCTCAGTGAGCTTTTATGAGGTTTTACACATGCGCAGTAATGGGAATTTAGCGTTTTTGGAACTTTTGGAAAAGTTAGTATGAACGGAGAAACTTTTGAAACGCAACGGCTCGGTTACGACTGCAACCTCGGTTCCCTGAAGAGGGAACGAGACGCTGCGTCGATTGACGCTAAGGAAACGCTTGCGTGATGATGTATTGAAGCACATGTAAAATCAGTCCAATGGTGTGATGGGATGTCAGAGGCGGATGACGTCATGAACCAGGAAACTATAAAGCCTGCCCAAACAAAGCCGCGTCAGCTTCGTAGGGTCTGAACAAGTCGCTTACAGGCACGAAGAAGATATGGCAGGTGACGCAGCGTCCCCTTTCAAGGGAACTTGCGCTGCGTCGATTGACGCCAAGGGAACGTCTATACCAACGTCACCATATCGAGAATTGCCTGTCCAGTGTGAAATCAGGGCGAGCAGCACTAGGACGAAAGCACTCGGAACCCTGGTGTAGAGTTCAAGTCCAGAGAATAAAACCTGACGAATGTGTAAGGTGAGGACCAGACTGCCGCATCACAGACGTCTTGTAGAGGTACTCCTGACAATAAAGCCTTAGAGGCCGCTATACTCCCAGTTAAGTGAGACCACACCGCCATAGATGAGGGTTGTCCGGTCGACTCATAAGCAAGTGAGATAGTCTCGACTACCCACTTACTCATTCTTTGCTTAGACACTGGTGACCCCTTGTAAGGGGGTCCAAAACAGACAAACAGTTGTTTGGATTTACGCCACAGGGCAGCTCTGTGGGCGTAAGCATCTAATGCCCTTAGTCACATTAGTGGGGACCATGGGAACATAACCCGGCCTAGGATGAAGGAATGCTTTAAATATGCTGGGCGCAATTTCCAAGCACGAGGGTGCAACCGACAGAGCCTGGAGATCTCCTATTCTCTTCAAAGACGAAATAGCGAGGAGGAACAGCGTTTTCAACGTAAGAAATCTGGCTGGAACCTCTTCCAAGGGCTGAATGGGAGCCTGGGAAAGGCCTTGAAAGACAATTGCCAGGTCCCAAGTCAGAACTCTCGTGCGTGCAGCAGGCCTCAGCCTCAAGGTGACACGGAGATACCAAGGGATCTTTACCCACAGACATTCCACCCAAAGGAATGTGGTAAGCACCTATGGCCACCACATAAACCTTTAAAGTGGACGGGGATAGACCTGCAGTGAACCGCTCCTGCAGAAACTCCAGCACTGTACCAACCAGGCAGTTAAATGGGTCCAGCTGATGGTCACTACACCATGAAGTGAAAACCTTACACTTCAAGACATAAAGTTTCTTCTCAGCGGGAGCTCTGGATTGTAGAATGGTCTCCACAACCTCGGTTGAGAGACCTGACCCTATGAGCTGGGCTCCCTCAGAGGCCAAGCCCACAGGTTCCACAGTTCGGTACGAGGGTGAAATATAGAGCCCTCTGCTTGGGAAAGAAGGTCTCTCCTGACAGAAAGCTCAAGAGGAGGCCCGTTGAGGAGAGACACTAGGTCTGGAAACCATACTCTGCCCGGCCACCGTGGGGCTATAAGGAGTAGGTGCAAATGGTCCCTGCAAACTCTCTCCAAAACTCCCGGGAGCAGAGCGATCGGGGGAAAGGCATACAAACTTAGCCTCGGCCACATCTGTACCATCGCATCCAGTCTGAGAGGAGAACCAGAGTGGACAGTGAGATGTCTCTTGAGAAGCAAACAGATCCACTTGAGCCTGGCCGAACTCCCTCCAATATCAGCTCCACCACCTCAGGGTGGAGCCTCCATTCCCCGGACCTCGGCCCCTGTCTCGACAGGATGTCTGCTCCTATGTTCTGGGCCCCCGGGATGTAAGCTGCTCTGAGTGAGAGCAACTTGCCCTGGGACCACAAGAGGATTTGGTGCGCTAGTTTGCACAGAGGACGCGAACGCAAAACCCCCTTTATGATTTCTATAGGTGACCACCGAAGTATTGTCTGTGTGGACCAACACATCGTGGCCCCTGAGGTCTGGGAGAAAACTCTTGAGAGCACGAAAAACCACCATCATCTCCGAGGTGAAGGTTCCCCCAAGACCCTGAGCCGAGCGTCCCTCCAGGATCGCTCCCCAGCCCGTGAGGGAGGTATCTGTCGTTAGCAACCTGCGACGACAAGAAGCCCCCAACACGGGGCCCTGGGACAGGAACCAAGGTTTCTTCCACATAACCACTTATGCAACGCCGCAAAACCTTGGTCATGTGAAAGGGGTTGCCCCTCGGCGAAAACCCTTTGGTCCTGAGCCACCACTGCAAAGGTCTCATGTACAGCAGGCCAAAATGTACCACGTTGGACGCTGCTGCCATCAGACCCAACAGTCTCTGAAACTGTTTCACAGTGAGTGACTGGCCTAGCTTTACTCTTTTCACAGCTGCTAAAATGGAATCTATGCGTGCCGGAGACAGACACGCCCGCATCAACATGGAATCCCATAATACTCCTAGAAAAGTGGTCCTCTTTAATGGAGAAAACACACTCTTCTTGAAGTTTAGCTCTTTCATGTGGGCGAGGACGACATCTCGATGCTGAACCGTCAACTGATGCGACTGAGCTAGAATCAACCAATCGTCAATGTAGTTCAATATGCGAATACCATGCAGACAAAGTGGCGCCAGAGCTGCATCTACTCATTTCGTGAAAGTGTGGGGTGATAGTGCTAGGCCGAACAGAAGAACTCGATATTGGTATGCATTGCCCCGAAAGCAAAACTTAGGAACTTCCTGTGATATGGAAGGATGGAAATATGGAAGTATGCGTCCTTGAGATCTATTGTGACAAACCAGTCCTCGGATCTGATCTGTGGCACGATTTGTCTCAACGTTAACATTTTGAATTTTAGTTGCATGACTCGTTCAGAACTCTTATGGCGCTTTTCCACTGCATGGTACGGCTCGGTACGGCTCAGTACGGTTAGAAGTGGAAGAGCGCCACAAGTGAGCCGTGCCGAGCCGTGCCGTACCGTACCATGCAGTGGAAAAGCGCCAATGCATGCCGTACCGAACCGTACCATACCATGCAGTGGAAAAGCGCCATAAGATCCAAAATGGGACGCAACCCTCTTTGGAACGATGAAGTACCGACTGTAGAACCCGGTGTCCCTGCTGGAGAGAGGTACATATTCTATGGCTCCTTTGTCCAACAGGGATTTCACTTCTTGTTCCATTACCAGAACCTGCTTGGGGCCCACCACGGTGGATAGGACCCCCGTAAACCTGGGTGGGTGAGACCCGAACTGTAAGTTGTAAGTGTAAGCTGTAAATTGACATACCCAAACTGATAACCCTTTTCTATGGTCTCGTCTATGGTCCCGTCGCCCTGTTACGGCGAACAGGCAGGGAACGACTGAACTGACTGCTCTAGGACCCTCCTCAGAGGGGGCGGGCATCCCAGGGCCACTACGTTTCTGAATTTACTGTGTTGCCGAAGAGGCCAGAAGGAGAGATGGGAGCATCCATTAAAAAGAGTTTATCTTTCTCTTTAATTTTGCTAAGATTCAGCCACAGATGTCTCTGTGGCCCGACGCAGTTCGCAAACAGCGTTCGGGCCAATACCCCTTCGTCTTCGTCTAAGTCTCATAACACTCTCTTCACTCCCTCGAGCGCTGACCGTGGATGCTCCTCACCCAAACAAAGAACACATAAAGTGTGTGTGTTCCCACCCGTTAAATAATGCGGGCAGGGGTGCACACACACTTTAAACTGCTGTTTGCTCGCCATGGTCAGATATATAATATATATATATATAACGGACAATACCAAATATACAGGGACAATATCACATATAGCGCTTGTGAAGACACAGAAGCTGACGCTGCTTTGTTTGGGCAGGCTTTATAGTATCCTGGTTCATGACGTCACCCGCCTCTGACGTCCCGTCACACTATTGGACTGATTTTACATGTGCTTTAATAAATCATCACGCAAGCTTTCCCTTAGCGTCAATCGACGCAGCGCGAGTTCCCTTGAAAGGGAAATGCCATTTTCAAATGTAACAGAGTAATGAGTAATGTCGACGTATCCCAAATCACAGCGACAAGAACTAAAGCTGAACAGAACATACATATGACAGTCCACTTGTTTTGAAATTGATATTTCACCCAAAACCAAATGCTGCCATGTTTTACTCAAACAAAGACATTTAAACAGGTTTGGAATATTCCTTGAAACTCAAGAAATCTCATCAAATGCCATTAATATGGATAACCGTATGTTTTTACACCAGTTTTTTTTTTTGCATTACTATATAGTTTTTAAAGTGTGCAAAGTTTGAATAGTTTTACTATTCATGAACACCCACATGACTGACTACATTTGACCCCAACATGACCTTCCATTGCCAGTGTTTTTCACATCTTTTTGACTCATTTTTTGATCTGATTGCCAAATGTTGAAGCGAGATAAATGTTTATGTTAAGATAAAGAGTTGATTGTACTGTGAGGAAATACTGTAACTCAATACTTTCTCAACTAATCTTATTTGGAGCAGTGATATAAGAAGGAGAAAGGGGAAAGAATAGAAAATAACAGGAATAATAGTGTAGAAAGTTTAACAGATATTTTACTCTTCTTGGCTGTGTCACATGTGGAATTTCAATCTGCATTTACCATTCAAAAGTTAGATTTTTTTTATGTTTCTGATAGAGTCTGGATTTCCAAGACTGCATTTATTGGATCAAACATACAGTCAAAACAGTGAAATATTATTACAATGTAAATCATCTTTTATATGTGAATATCTAGTAAAGTGTAATTTATTCCTGTGATCAAAGCTGATTTTCAGCGTCATTACTCCAGTCTTCAGTGTCATGTGATCCTTCAGAAATCACTCTAATATGATGATCTGATGCTCAAGAAATATTTATAATTATTATCAATTTTGAAAACAGCTTAATTTTTTGGTGGAAACCGTCATACATTTTATTTTTAAGGATTCTTTGCATATTAAGTTCAAAAGAACAGCATTTATTTGAAATAGAATATTCTATGACATTATGTCTTCAATGTCACTTTTGATCAATTGAATGCATCCTTACTTAAGTAAAGTATTAATTTCTCTAAAAAATCTTACTGACAGTTGACATACAGTAGTTGAACTATACCATAGATAGTTAGATGCCACTGTCAAGCATGTCACAAGACAAAAATGTAACATACTACTATTTGGAAATTTTTTGATCATCTTAGCTTTTTTTAATCCAACACTTGAAGGTGCTGTTAAGCCAAACTTACTTAACGTAATTAACACCGTATTTCTGTAGTCCTAGTTAAATATTCACTTAAGTTGAGACTGTGCTAATCACTAAAAAATGTGTTTGCTACTCCTTAAATGATACTGTGTTCCTTTCATCAGGCTCTTAATGATTTAAGTCTTCTCTTGGCACATCTGAAAGGCCAGAGTTTCATTTTTCTTTATTTTTCCTCATTTCATAAAACTGATGGCTTGGTCTATAATTCATGGAGGAACATCTTTACAGCCATTCTTCTACTTTATACATACCCTTCTCAATATTCATACTGGTCACCTTCACATTTACAGCTTTATTTTATTTTTGTGTTTGTGTGCATATTATAACATGCTGTCTTATTTTGTTTTTCTCAATGTGCTTTAGAATATCAAGGTTGTTGGCTGTGTTGACTCACACACATCTCAAGGGAAACTGGGATGAAGATGAAAATGCAGACAATCAACTTCGGAAGGAAATGCACATCAAATACAATTCAAATTTTTCTTCACACACCTAAAGAAAATAGAAAAAAGAATAAGAAAATTATTCTTATGAATAGTATGAATATTTTCTTAAAAAATAAGAAAAAAATACTACATATGTTGAGTTTTTTTCTATATTGACTTTTAGCTCTTCAGATGACATCAATATTAAAATAACAATAGTAATAATTAAAGTACATAAACTCTGATTCCAACTGATGACTTCTTTATATAAAGCCATATTAAACACTGATATATTGTGGTCTGTGTGTTTGCCTTAAATCAAGCCAATAAACAAGACGACTGAAGTCACAGGTGGATGAATGAATGAATGGTCAATAAAGTATTATTGCACAGCTCTTGAGGTCATAAAAAAGCATGTGTCACCTTTATTACCGTGATTTAGGAGGACTATATGTCAGATATCTGAGCTGAACTGATACGGACTGTTAGAGTTCATGCATATGCTGTATGACAAACTCAAACACTGATATTTGTTGACGTTGTGGAAGAGGAAGAGCGGGGGTGGGGGTGTTGGTAACGGCGCTGACTGAGCATCCTCTGACGTACCGGGAAACATCCTGGGAGATTGACGGCCACCAGTACCGGTTACTGAGGAGTGAGAGGGTACGCCTGCTACCTGGATGTCCAGAGCCCGGAGTGATATGTATCCAGAAGGGCTGCACGAAGGTGACGTGGGATGAAGACGCACCCCTCTGGACCTTCCGGCGGAGCGGGATGAAGGCGGTTCTCCTGGGATATCTGCTCGCCGATGTCCCAGACGATCAGGTTGACGTACACGGCTGGAGGGAGAATAGGTTCAGGGAGAGGATCTTCACAGGATGGATGATGTAGACGGGAGAGAGCATCGGCTTTGCAGTTCTTGCTACCGGGCCGGTAGGACACGAGGAAGTCAAAACGGGTAAAGAAGAGCGCCCATCGGGCTTGGCGAGGATTCAGCCTCTTCACCTCTCTGAGGTACTCCAGGTTGCGGTGGTTGGTGATAACCTCGAACTGATGGTTTGCTCCCTCCAGCCAGTGCCTCCACTCTTCTTATGCCAGCTTGATGGCGAGCAGTTCCCGATTCCCGATATCGTAGTTCCGCTCCGCCGGGGACACCTTCTTAGAGAAGAAGGCACATGGATGGAGTTTGGGAGTATCAACCTGCCGCTGTGACAGGACCGCTCCAACTCCGGTTGAGGAAGCGTCCACCTCCATGACGAAAGGGATTTCAGGGTTCGGATGAACCAGAATTGGAGCGGTCTGGAAGGCTTTTTTGAGTTGTTCGAAGGCAGAGATGGCTTCGTGGGATAAGGACAGAGACTTGGGCCGGTCCTTGAAGGAAGAAGTCAGAGGAGAACTGATGTGACTGAAGTTATTGATGAATCATCTGTAGAAATTGGCAAACCCTAGGAAACGTTGGAGGTCCTTTACTGTCGAGGGTTGAGGCCAGTTCCGGATGGTTTCCACCTTCCTCTGGTCCATCTGAACTCCATGTTGATCGATGATGTAGCCCAGGAATTGAACAGAAGTGGTGTGAAACTCACATTTCTCAAGCTTGAAATAGAGCTTGTGAGCTCGCAGTTTCTCCAGGACTAGAGTGACGTAATGTTGATGTTCAGAGAGAGATGAAGAGTAGATGAGTATGTCGTCTATGTAGGAAACCACGAACCGGTTGAGGTATTCTCGGAAGACCTCATTCATGTACCCCTGGAAGACTGCAGGGGCGTTGGACAGTCCGAATGGCATAACTCTGTACTCATAGTGGCCTGAGGGTGTGATGAATGCCGTCTTCCATTCATCACCCCAACGATTTCGGATCAGGTTATATGCACTGCGGAGATCGAGTTTCGAGAAGATGCAGGCACCACGCAGCTGTTCCAAAGCTGCTGGGACCAGAGGAAGGGGATAACTGAACTTTACTGTTTGAGAGTTGAGATGACGATAGTCAATGCACGGCCGCAAGCCTCCGTCCTTTTTAGCCAAGAAGAAGAAGCTGGAAGCGGCAGGGGATGTAGATGGACGAATGTACTCTTGTTTGAGGGCTTCCTCCACATACTCCTCCATGGCCTTCTGCTCCGGGATGGACAGAGGATACACACGGCCCTTAGATAGAATAGCTCCAGGTAGCAGGTCGATAGCACAGTCCCATGGCCGATGGGGTGGAAGCTTGGTCGCCAACTGCTTGCTGAATACATCCTGGAACGCCCTGTTCTCAACTGGAATTTCCACCTGGTGTTGGACCTCCGGACTCTCAATGGAAGTAGAACAAACGGGAACCTTGGATTGTCCCTCAGCAGACGAAGAAGCCAAGGAGTGTTCTTTCAGGACTTTCTCAACCGAAGCTAGACAGGAGTGGAAACACTGTTCACCCCATCGAAGGATTTCCCCCGATCTCCAGTCGATGGTGGGTTGATGTTGGACCATCCAAGGGCGTCCCAGGATGAGCTCAGCAGTTGACTCCTCCAGCACCATAAAGGAGATCTCCTCCGAATGTAGGCATCCTAGGCAGAGCGTGAGTGTGGGGGTGACGTGAGGAATTCGACCTCGACCCAGCGGCATACCCTTGATAGTCTGCACAAGAAGATCTTGATGACTTCGAAGCTTACGAACATTCAGTCTTTGAAGGAGTTGCGTGGAAATGAAGTTCCCCGCTGAGCCGAGGAGGGCTTGTGCTGAGACACATACACGAAAGGTTATTAAATGAATAGTAGTTTGGTTCAAGGTAGTAATCTTGGGTGGAATTTGGATTGAACTCACCGCCAGACGTTGAGGTCGAATAGGACAGGTGTTGATGAGGTGTCTGTCACCCCCACAGTAGAGACAGAGGTGGTGCTGGATGCGTCGCTGTCGTTCCGTGAGCGAGAGATGCGTGGTGTCGACCTGCATGGGCTCTGGTGCTGGAGAGGCAACAGATGCAGCCGAGGGCAGAGGATTGACAGCGGTAGCAGAAGAATACTGGCATACAGGCGTTGGGACACTCGAAGGGTTTTCTGGATGAGGTTTTCAATTCCCAACAAATCCTCGTAGACCACAACTAGCTAGCTGATGTTAGGATTGAGACAATGTCGAAAAGCAGTAATCAATGCAGATTCATTCCAGCCACTAGAAGCCGCCAGCGTGCGGAATTGAAGAGCGTATGCACTCACAGTAGACTTGCCTTGGCGAAGATTGAAGAGTTGATCGTGTACAGTTAGATCCGAGACTGTCTGTCCAAAAACCTCCTTGAAGTGTTGAATGAAACTTGAGAGAGATTTGATCACGAGTGAATCTGAATTCCACAGGGACTGGGCCCACTGGAGGGCTCGGCCAGACAGCAGGGAGATGACAAAAGCTACGCGAAATGAATTGTTGGAGAAATTATGTGCCTGTACCTGGAAATAGAGCGATACTTGAGGCAAAAAAACGCTGCAATCCTCCGCCTCTCCGGTGAATGTCGCTGGTCGGGCCATGGGACTCGCAGAGGCAGCTGACGAAGCAGCGGGTGTTTGCGGAAGTAGATGTTGACGGGCAGAGTGAAGGATATCTTCGGGAACGGTGGGTGTATTAACAGGTGGTGATGGAAGTAGAGACAGTCGAACAGCCTGCACGAGTTCCGCGAACGGATCGCGTGATGGAACTTCCAAAGGCTCCGCTGGGTTCTGCATTTTTGGTCTGGTCTTCTGTCACGGATGGAACAGGAGTCAGACAGGTGGTAAGTGCAATGATGTTTATTTTCAGAATAGCAGAAGCAGACGGAGATTTGGTGAGTATTCAAACAGATGATATTTAGAAGAGAACTTAGCTGATGGATAATTAGAGTCTCTATTTCAGATGCAGAAGTTAACCCTCTGGGGACGGCAAACGCGCCGGCGCGTTTTGCTCGTTTTTTTTTCACATAGCAGAAAAATAGACTTAAAATACTCTGTTGATTTTGATCTTACATATAAGTGTTATACATCATTCGATCCTGTTAAGTGTCTATTATTTTTCTGTATACTCAC
The DNA here is from genome assembly GCA_030578275.1 of Meda fulgida. NCBI lineage: Eukaryota > Metazoa > Chordata > Actinopteri > Cypriniformes > Leuciscidae > Meda > Meda fulgida. Next base: position 26,523,037 of record CM060639.1, read on the forward strand.
AATAAAAACAGTGTTGTGCTTTTTGTCAAATAAAGAAAAACAAACATGATCCGAGTTTTGCCTTCTCTCTGTCAGTGCAGTCCATTCTGAATCACGTCCGAAAATGAAAAAAAAAAAAAAAAAATTCTCAGTTTATGTAATCTGTATGAAAAGAGAGTGATACCAGTATTTTTTTCCCCCAGTTCATTACACGCATACATCAGACAAGTCTGAACAAGTTCAACTCGCACATGCGTGTGGCAGGGAATTTTGTACAGTGTTTGTTCCAATGCAAGCTATATCAAAATAATGAATCCTTAACTTTGAAATACGTATTATAAAATGTACTGGCCTACTTTAAAAAATTATACTTTATAAGACATTTATGGAAAAATACAAATTTCTTTTCAAGATGTTTTGAACCAATTCTGTAGAATGGCCCATATAGCCTGTTTGACCAGAATTTGTTTCCAGGTGTGACTATAAATATGCTTTTGACCAGGATTTGTTTCCAGGTGTGACTATAAATATGCTTTTGACTTTCATTTATGTTTTGATTGTATATATATATGTGTGTGTGTGTGTGTGTGTGTGTGTATGTAAGTATATTTTTTATATATATATTGTCCTTGCATTCTTTCTTGTGTGACACCCCTGAGTGAAAGGCTCATTAGTATGCAGTCTGCTCATTAGTATGCAGTCTACTCAGGTGAGAACTGCCTAATTATTCATGATGGGGTTGGGCCGTTCACGCCCATCTGCATTGTTGTGATATCTGTCTGTTTCCCCGTTCTTTGTGTTTTTGGTTTAGTCCTGTTTCCCGCTCCCCATTATCTCTATTAGTCTTCCCAGGTGTCCCTGATTAACCACGCCCCCTTGTCATCTTGTTTAGCTTGTTTGCCCTTGTATTTTAGCCCTGTGTTTCAGTCCAGTCCTTGTGAGTTCTTGATGTTGTATTGTGGATGCTGCTTATTCTGTTCCTGAGTCCTGTTCCCTGTCTGAGTCCTTGTCAAGTTTGGAGTTTGTTTAAATAAAGTGTGCTGCAGGTGGATCCTGCTTCTTCCTTGTCTCAACCACATCGTGTCAGAAGAACTCACCACCAATGGATCCAGCAGTTGTTAGCAACCAGGCCTTAGGGAAATTCCTATCATCTCTGTCTCAAGATGCCCAGCCCTTGGAGAGGTATGTGAGGGACTTTTTGGCGTGTTGTCATCTGGGAGCGATAAATGACGCCCAGCTCGTGGACCTGTTTTGTAGCGGGCTGGATTGGCACATCGCTCAAGTGATGCCGGAAGATCATACTGGCTGGACCCTGCAAGGGTTTGTTGATCTGGCCCTTTCCTCAGGAACAGACAACAAACACCCTGGCTCGGGCTCAGGAACAGACTCTGGCTCGGGCTCAGGGACAGACAACACACACCCTGGCTCGGGCTCAGAAACAGACTCTGGCTCGGGCTCAGGAACAGACTCTGGCTCGGGCTCAGGAACAGACTCTGGCACGGGCTCAGGAACAGACTCTGGCTCGGGCTCAGGAGGCGGCCATCTTGTCCGTAGACACTGGCTCGGAGGCGGCCATATTGTCCGTAGACACTGGCTCGGAGGCGGCCATCTTGTCCGTAGACACTGGCTCGGAGGCGGCCATCTTGTCCGTAGACACTGGCTCGGAGGCGGCCATCTTGTCTGTAGACACTGGCACTGGCTCGGGAACAGACTGAGCCCGAGCCAGAGTCTGTTCCTGAGCCCGAGCCAGGGTGTGTGTTGTCTGTCCCTGAGCCCGAGCCAGAGTCTGTTCCTGAGCCCGAGCCAGGGTGTGTGTTGTCTGTTCCTGAGCCCGAGCCAGGGTGTGTGTTGTCTGTTCCTGAGCCCGAGCCAGGGTGTGTGTTGTCTGTTCCTGAGCCCGAGCCAGAGTCTGTTCCTGAGCCCGAGCCAGGGTGTGTGTTGTCTGTTCCTGAGCCCGAGCCAGAGTCTGTTCCTGAGCCCGAGCCAGGGTGTGTGTTGTCTGTTCCTGAGCCCGAGCCAGGGTGTGTGTTGTCTGTTCCTAAGCCCGAGCCAGGGTGTGTGTTGTCTGTTCCCGAGCCAGTGAGTGTGTTGTCTGTTCCCGAGCCAGTGCCAGTGTCTGTACCTGTGTTTATGTCTGTCCTTGTGGCTGTTACTGTTCTAGTGTCTGTTCCCGAGCCAGTGTGTGTGTGTGTTGTCTGTTCCCGAGCCAGTGTGTGTGTTGTCTGTTCCCGAGCCAGTGTGTGTGTTGTCTGTTCCCGAGCCAGTGTGTGTTGTCTGTTCCCGAGCCAGTGTGTGTGTTGTCTGTTCCCGAGCCGGTGTCGTCTGTTCCCGAGCCGGTGTCGTCTGTTCCCGAGCCGGTGTCGTCTGTTCCCGAGCCGGTGTCGTCTGTTCCCGAGCCGGTGTCTGCTGTTCCCGAGCCGGTGTCTGCTGTTCCCGAGCCGGTGTCTGCTGTCCCCGAGCCGGTGTCGTCTGTTCCCGAGCCGGTGTCGTCTGTTCCCGAGCCGGTGTCGTCTGTTCCCAAACCAGTGTCGTCTGTTCCCGAGCCGGTGTCTGCTGTTCCCGAGCCGGTGTCTGCTGTTCCCGAGCCGGTGTCTGCTGTTCCCGAGCCGGTGTCGCCACCACCACGTCCTGCTCCGCCCTGGCCGCCCGAGGTGTCGACTCCGCCGTGGCCGCCCGAGGAGTCTTCTCCGCCGTGGCCGCCTGAGGGGTCTTCTCCGCCGTGGCCGCCCGAGGGGTCTTCTCCGCCGTGGCCGCCCGAGGGGTCTTCTCCGCCGTGGCCGCCCGAGGGGTCTTCTCCGCCGTGGCCACGCCCTCAGCCTGCTCCGTTCTGGTCTTGTGGACAGATATTTAGTATGTGTTTTGTGGCCTTAAACTTTAAAACTTTGTTTTTTAGTTTTTCAATAACAGCGCATAAACATATTCTCTCAAAAATTCAAACATGTACATTTATGTTGCTCACATATTATGGTAGCCCTGTTTGTGCTATATAGAGTGAATTTACACCTTTGCCATTAACATGTTTATAAATAACTGAAAAAAAACACAAATATAAGGGCATGTCAGAACATCCCAATGGCCCCAAAAACACCTTGGTCCCCGGAGGGTTAAGTCACTGGAACGGATAGCAGGCGAATGGCTGTAGACTGAAGACGGCATATGATGAAGAAGGGAATGAAGACAGTCCAATGGAACGTAGGTAAGTATCTGGTTGAAGTGTGGGAGAGTCTGTGTGTCAAGTAATGATGAGACCAGACAATGAGTGTGAGAATGAGTGCTGTATATGAAGGTGGTGGAATGATGAGGTGCAGGTGATGGTGATTAAAACTCAGGTGATAATGATCGAGTGGGAGGAGTGAGTGAACGAGTGGGAGGAGTGAGTGAACGAGTGGGAGGATGTGTGAAGCTGGTTGAATCCTGACAGCATAATATTCAGTTTGCATATCACTGTTTTTATTATTATTAAAACTAAATATATTTTCAAGCGCTCACGATTCCACATGAGGACAGGAGAGCTGTCAGTCAATACATGGCGAAGCAAAGTTGCATTATTTATTTGAAAAGTAATGACTTTTTGTAATGATTTTAATATTTGACTTGTAATGCGTTATCCTAAACACTGCCTGTTTTCTCTCTTCTCAATAATTGCATGAAGATCTGAGAAAAGTTCTATAAAAATGGCTACAATTTGTCTAAAAAAGTGGGTTCCTGGAAAATGTCAGAAACCTTTAGCGATGATTAGTGCCTTTTTGCATACAGATATCCTCTCAGAAAGCCTGCCGTCTCTGTAATGGGTCATCGCTGTGAGTGGAGGGCGGCTCTGGGAGACGGTCAGAGTTTCTAGCGTAGGAAACTCACAGAGCTCATTTAGCCCATGCCAGGTGTCAGGGACAATGTGCACGCGGATCGATAGCACACTTAACTTTTACAAAGACAGATATGTTCCTGAAATTAAAAGAGATCCTCGCACACGCGCAGCACCCAATCAGAGGATCCGACACAGTGGGACGGGCCCTCGAGGGCCCATTGATTTGAGCCGACTAATGGAAGACGCTGCATACAGACACCGGGTGAAGCTTTAGAGGTTTGTTTATAAATACTTTATTCCACTTGACAGGAGAAATCTACACCTTTAATGAAACTGTCAAGGGTGCTGTGATCGTAATGAGGAACCAGACCTCACAAGCAAACATATAGAGACATTCGACACTCACGCACACACACACACAGAGAGAGAACATTAATAGCACAAACCATAGGCCATGCCAAATATAATTATGTCCACATTACTAAAGCTTGAGTTCCCTGTAGTTCCCTCTCTCTCTCTCTCTCTCTCTCTCTCTCTCTCTCTCTCTCTCTCTTCTTCTTCTTCTTCTCTCCCTCATTCCTCTCTGCAATGCGGTTCCACTGCAACTACACCATTTGTTAAGACAAAAAATGAGTCTGGAATGGCTTCATTTTTCCTATAAACCCTGAGGTGCCTAATTTCCCAAAACATATAGTAAAGGAAAGGTGCTGGACCATAATAATAATACGTTTTAGTGACAGAGATGGTTTTTGGTACTTGACACGGCCAAGCCAATGGCTCTGTTCCAAAACCTAGAAGCTCAATAGAATTGACTAGAAATTGTGCTTAGATGCGAATGAACTCCCGTAAACTATAAGCAATATATTTCGAATAAGAGGTTTGTTCACGTCTGTTTATTTCAATGAAGTTTGACATTAGTATAACACAAGTATTGCAAAAAAGTATAGATTATTTTGGTAACACTTTACAATAAGATTCATTAATTAACATAATAATGAACTGCACTAATACAGCATTTGTTCATCTTTGTTAATTTCAACATATACTAAGACTTATACAGTAGTTAATGCACTGTGAACTAATATGAACAAACCTTGTTACTGTTAAAAATAATGTTACCATTATTTTTAGTGATGCACCAACATGTTTTTTTTTTACCGAAACCAAAAAGTAACATTTCAGCAATTAATTTTGGGTGATTAGGTTTATGAACAGGTCAAATGTCATGATTACATATATCATTATATAACCGCTCTCAGAATAGTTTTAGCATGTTAGTGAATATGGCAGTGTTAACATGGTGGTGATGGGACGGTTGACCCGCCGCAGTTTTCGAAGCACGGCTGATTCAAACACTGATGATGACGTCTGCAGCTTCATGCGGTCTCAGAAGATCGGGAGGGCTGGTTTGAAAACATTGATGCTACACGACCTCATCTGATGCATTATTAAATAATTTAACACACTTCCCTATAACATAATTTGGTAACACTTTATAATAACGGCACGCTATTAATCATTAATTCAGCATTAATAACAGTTCATTCATCATTTAAAAAGCATCATAGACATTAAGCAGTTTATAAATACCGCTATAAATGCTTTATTCTTGATTTAGGAACATATCTGTAATGTGTTTAATAATTGTATTTTCATATTTTATTAATGATCAGTTTATCATTTCTAAATGAAGTATAGCATTATGTATCAGTGTCAGTGGTGATCTTATAAATCACTGACAACTCCTAAATAACTGGTTTTTAAATAATGCTATACTTCATTTAGAAATGATAAATTGATCATTAATAAAGTATGAAAATACAATTATTAAACACATTATAGATATGCTTTTAAAACAAGAATAAAGCATTTATAGCTGTATTTATAAACTGCTTAATGTCTATTAATGCTTTATAAATGATGAATGAACTGTTATTAATGCTGAATTAATGATTAATAGCGCAGAGTTATTGTATAGTGTTACCTTATAAAGTGTTACCCATAAGGTATTTATTTTAAAAACAGAACACCCAAAATATTTCGTCAATTACATTTACTGTAATTATGATCACATTCTTGTATATTTTATATTATTGATCAATATGTGAATCGTTGACCAGGCTTGTTGTGATGTCATTGGCACAAACTAATTTCGATGAGATTAGATATAACTGTATTTATCCCACACTTGTATGTCACAGACTTACGAAGCTTTGTTTGCTCACGTGTGTTTTCTGCTCTGTGGGATCTGTTAGACATGGTGGAGAAAACCAGTCTGACCACCAGATGTCACTAATGCGCATTGTGTTAAAAGCTTCGAGTAATGAACCTTTTTTCAGCACGATTTGCTGCATTAATACACACACATGAATCCTGTCTCAGATCTAGGCAGGTGGAGCTGGGGAGGAGGAGGCCTCAGAGGAACTCTGATAGAGCTTACAGCAAACACTCAACCAGACTATTCACACGATCTCATTGGCTGAAGGATCAGCAGAGCCAATCAGCTTGAGCCATGAGCTAATGATGTGATTGCCTGCGTCCTGTAGAGTTGCACTGAACTAACTTTACACACACACACACACACACACACACACACACACACACACACACACACACACACACAGGCACTTCTATTGACTATACAAATAGTCTTTTACAAACACTCATTCAAATTTGCATCTTCTGATTGTTTGCCTTCAAGTGAAATGGATTAAACCTGATGGACAGAGATTTCTGAGAGACATTCCAGAATGTTCCATCGAATTCCTTTTACAATCCTGTTCCTGAGTCAGCTGTGCGGTCCCGTACTCAGACAGACAGACAAAGGCAGAGTCAACCCGCCATTAACAGCAAACAGGAGCGTTTATTGATTCCTGTGCTTCTGCTTTTGTCGTTTTGAACCGATGCCTTGCAGCCAATTTATGCGTTGATTCGCTAACTTTATGCATGGTGGATTGATAATAATAGTCTTAAATGATTTATCCTGCACTCCTTGCTCTGAGTCTGTGGTGCACAACTGGAGTGTGGAGCTTCTCATCTCTGTGGGGAGTGTAAGAGCTCGATGGAGAGGCGCTGAAGTCGAATTCTCCAAAAGTTGAGTGCGTATTTTTGTGCAATGTGACCTTTTAAAAGAGTCCGAGGAAATTGGATGCTTTTTTACTTTGAGGACACATAATGAAAACTCTAAAATCTTAGAGTAATGCTTTAAATGCCATGCATTTAATTAAATAAATGAGGGAAAAACAATAATGCAGAGAGAGTTTTGAAGTCATATTCTTAGGAAATATACAATAACCTCCTATAATATCTCGGGCGAGGACATAAATTGTACTGATTAGGTTTCCTGGCTTTCCTGACCCGAGCATTCGCAACGATCTGGGATGTTTCCCACCGGTGGCCATTAACCGTAATGCATTATGCAGGGTTAGTCTTGTGCTGCAACTTTCTCACTCATAATGTCTGCTAAATAACAGTCATTGAATTCTGGTATCATTGTGTGGATACAATAGAACATTACAATGGCACTGAATGGAGACCTTTATTACTTCAATTGCACATTCAAATCATCAAACTGTCAGTCCATTCAAGCATCTAAGTGCACAATAACAGAGCACGCGTTTTTTAGACCTTTTTCACAGTAAAAGAACATCTGAAGTGCAAGTGTGTGCAAAAGGCACAGCTGCTGCTATCTTCTGTGCTAGACGGCTTCCCGGGGCTTTGGAATCCAACATGACTAACTTGTTTCTTTCTTCTAAAGGCTCACCTTGTTGCGTTATGTGCCGCGGGGCTTGTTGTTTTGCATAAGTATATATGCGGCCTGCGAGTCCCCGTGACTGGAGCCTGGATTAATGGCAGCAGTGTGGGCCTGAATCCGGTGAGTAATGGCAAGTATTCCCGTTCATTTATCAGATCCACGAGAGTCGACAGAGGATGAGGAGAGAGCAGTTCCCGTGGTGAAACGCATGTAAATGTTCCGGTAAACAATGCAGATCTGTGCATAAATACAGCTCACATGTCCAGCTCTAAAGGGAGGGGTAGGAATAATGAATTGGACCTGTGTTATTTGTCTTGTGTACTTGATGTAATCAGAATATGTGGGGGAAAGCCTCACATGCATGCAAATTAAAGGAATAGTTTTAGCAAAAATGAAAATGATGTAATTTACTTACTTTGTCTGACTTTATTTTGTGGAACACTAAAAGAGAGGTTTGGCAGAATGTTACTGTTGCTCTTTTCCATGTAATGAAAGTGAATGGTGACCAAGGGCTGTCAACCTACAAAAAGCACTATTTAAGAAGATGGATATATGTGAGCTATATTCATGCCTTCTGATGTTATACATAGCTTTGAGTGAAGACGTCGTCACGTGGACTGCTGGACGGATACGGTTATGCTGCTTTCTTGTACTTGGAGCTTGAAAGCACTTGGTCACCATTTACTTTCAAATGGTGTGTGTGTGTGTGTGTGTGTGTGTGTGTGTGTGTGTGTGTGTGTGTGTGTGTGTGTGTGTGTGTGTGTGTGTGTGTGTGTGTGTGTGTGTGTGTGTGTGTGTGTGTGTGTGTGTGTGTGTGTGTGTGTGTGATGCTGCACATTAGTGGTGGTTCAGGAGAAAAAAGTGATATATAAATGTAATGAATTATTATTATTATTATATTAATAATTACAACTTCCTCATTAAAATTTTTTAATTGCAAATAGGCTATATATAAATACATTACATCAAAAGATATGACATTAAAGTATGCCATAAATGCTTGTCAGCACATTCAGCTTTACACTTTAATCATATTTCAAAGAAAATAGAAGTAATTATAAAATTGCATATAAAAAAACTGAAGTCCTACTTGAGTGGGTAAAAACAAAACAACAACTAATTGCATGTAATATATTTAAACTATAATACACTTACATTTAATTGCAAAATCATAACACTCAGTTCACACATAATTATAATATTTCTGTGATAAGTATTATTTTTAAAAGTATGTTTTATGATGCATATGAGCAGACACAGGCCTGCTATATTAATATATAGCTGTATTCATCACTAATCGCTTCAGATGTAAATAATATCTTTGTGTTTTTACATCTGGGGTAATCCAACCCCAACATCACTGAAACATTATCACCTTTTTTATTTTGCACATTCACACCACTGACGTGCATCCGTTTTTAAACACTTACTTAAACGTCTTAATTGACTCCTTGTGTGTTGATGTGTGCTCAAGTACACGAGGACGTACACCTGCACATTATGACCATTAAATGCTTAGCTGTAATTGCAATTAGTGCTGGAATGAATATAAACTTCAAGGAATAAAGCGCATTAGACAAGAGCACATTATTCAAAGTCATTCAGGCTCAACGGAATTAAACAAGTGGTCGTGAGGTTTTGATGTAACTCGAGGGGACGTGTGTGTGAAGCGTTAGCTCTGACGGCTTACTCCGCTCATGATGTTAGCTTACTGACGCAGTGCTAATGCATCAGTGAGTGACTAACGGTCGAGCGCTAGCGTTAGCAGCTAATCCATTCCCATGTTCTAGATAGTGATAGTTCATTAACTGGTCCAAGGATGTGTAGCTGCTTTTATCCTCTACAAAACCCTCCCTTGGGAACGCGATCATTTCTCCAAAGCACTCGAGAAGAGAGCGATCGTGCGTTGAGTGCCAACACAACTTTGAAAAGGAATTAACAGATGGCGTTGCGCTGAGAAGGCGATTGCCAAGGTTAATGATACTGAAAAATTAGCGAGATTGATGCATAATTACAATGATGGATGGACTCAAACGGATAGACTTGAAACTGCTATTAAAGTGATCACGTCTCAATGCTTGTTTGTGAGATGTGGAGATGCCAGGCGATGGGACGTGCAGCAACCCCTGCTGGCGAGTCCCATCGAGGCGCTCTCACTGCTTATGTGTTGATCAATAATCATCTGTAATATACCCTGAGGAGACAGTGCTGAAGTCCTCAGTGCGCCAGGACAACATTCTTGCACACGTTTTATGCACTTCTAGGCAGATTGTAGTGGATTATTAGTAAACCTTCTGTGAATGGCTCTGGTTTGCTTCGATTTGTATTTTTCCCCCATTAAAATACACTTTAAATAGGACACGTTTTTTCTCCATGTTCATCTGTCTTTAGTGTGTAATGTTCCAGTTCTTCTCTATAACGCCTCCATTGTATCTTGAGTTTCTTCGGGAACACGTCACAATATTCCTCATTATAATAATTAATTCGCAGAATAAAGGGGCGGGGCCTGGTTGAGTTAGTTAGTTGTGTGTTAAACTGGTGGTTATGGTAAGGGGCGGGACATTTCCCAAACACACTCGAAGCGCTCGACCAATCACAACACACTGCTCCAGCCGACCAATCAGAGCACAGTGTGCTTTTCAGGAGGAGGGGCTTCATACAGGAAGTGAACAGAGCGTTACTGACAGACTGGGAAGAGAGGAGCCGCAACAATGGAGAATATGAGGAAATAATCAACATTACAGCAGGAAAACCTTCTCTAGTAGAGCCTGAAACTACAGCAAGAGTTTGTGAAAGGCATGGCAAATTGTACTCTTTATTAGCTGATTTAACCCATAAAAATGAGCTTTGTTGGTATAAATTATTGTATTCAGGTTGATTCAGAGATGCTTAATAATATATGTATATATATATTTGTATTTAAGTATAAACTCAAAACACATTTGTTTAACCAGTATTACCAGTCATGAAATGTTAATCTGACATGACACATTCACAATGTTAACCTAGGTTCCAATAATTCTATTGCATCTTCACTCCAACTGCCCACTATGTTGTCTGTAGAAATTAATGTTTGTTTTATGTTTGTATTATAAATGTAATGTGATTTGCAACTGCAATCGCCCATTACTTGGATTGGGCAAATGCCCATTGTCTGTCTATGTGTAAACTGCTTGTTATTTACTGTCAATGTGAAGCGTCCTTGAGCCTGGGAAAAGCGCTATATAAATTAAACTTATTATTATTATTATTAATATATCTTTTTTTCTGAATAAGACCAGTTACCTTTTGTTTGGTACAAATTAACCTCGAAAGGCAATAATGTTGATTATCACAAAAATGTATTTACATTTCATGTTGCACTTACAATGAAAGGGAATGAGGCCAATCTGCATGTTAAAATATTCACTGTTTCAATAGTACAACCACAAGACATCACTTTAGTGTGGAAAAATCACTTGACTTTTCTGTGTAATGTTGTATCCACTTTTGCCATGTGTTGCCATGACAACCCCAAATCAACCACAAAAATACCAAGAACTTTACAGCTGTACAAACACATTTAACAGAATAGTCCATTAATTGCTTTTATTAAATTACAAGTTCACATTTCTGTTTGAATCCTTCGAAAATTGGCCCCATTTTCTCCTATTGTAAGTGCCTCGTCGTACACTCGGTTTATGCTTTCTTTAAGAAAATCACACCATAAAAACCAAACCCCCTTTTATTTATGTATTTTGTTCTTGTGACTTTGCCTTACACACCCTGGAAAATATATAATGCAAAAAGTACAAGCTGAAATAATATAAGGCCCAAAAATAAACACTTTCGCTGCGTCCAGATGTGAATATTTATTTGAATCTACTGTGACCATTAAAACCGTATGTTTTATCTATATAGTATGAGTATGGGTAGTATGAATGCAATATAGATCCAGCATATAGTCACTGTCAACGCTTCACTGTCCTTCATAAATCCTCCCGTGGCCTCATGCGATAGTAAAGCGTCCATCGAATACACACTTCACAATCTCTCAGAACTCTGAGATATAAACTCGTAATTGCGAGTTATAAAGTTCAAATTGTGAGACAAAAAGTCACAATTTTTGATTCCATGGTAGAAACAAGCTTTCATGCGAATTCACACTGTAATTTGGATTGGTGAGGAAAAACATAGCACTCCATAAGACACATGATTCGAAGCATCGTACGTGTTTATTGTGTGTGCGTATAACAGGTCTTATTTACACGCACAAGAAGTGTGTGCAACAGTGATGCTTTTAGTCTTTTACAGGCTTATTCATAGACATTCAATGGCGAAGTTAAGACTAAGACTGACAATCTATATAAACTCTTTATAGCAACAAGAAATCAGATTAATTCAAAACTCTGATACAGTTCAGCAACTGTGCAAAAGATCCTAAAGAGTGTACACACAAAACTGCGAGGGGAATTAAATCATGTCTATAAATGTTCAGCGGGTCTATGTGGGTCAACTAACCCTCCCTGCCAGTGAGCTGATAATTAGGTGATATTGTTGTAAATAACAAGATCCTTAGAAATTAGCATAATCACTTGCCGCTTTGCAATGATGAATTGATTAAAATGCAACCACTCTACCTTTTTTCCCTCTTTCTACATGCTGAGTGTTTTATCTTTAACTCTTCAAAGAGAATATTTGTTGCATTTGTTATTTTATAAATGTCTATTGCTGTGTTTTTGTTTGTATTTCAGCTCAGACAGCCCTCGACAGTATTAAACCTATATCTCTTAGGAACGATAACAAGGAATATTTCATTTGTGCAACTGCACAAAGCAGACGTCATGCGGAGTGTGCCGCCGAGGCAGAAAACACGCAACACATAACCTTGCTGAGTGTTTGTTGTGTTATTGAAATTTAACACAGATGAGATTAAAACATATGAGACTTTCAGTTTTACAGAAGTAGAAATAGTTTCAATGAAGAAATATCGCTTACACTTTATTGTAAGGTGTCATTGTTACAGTGTAATTATTTAAGTACTGAGTTTATAATATTAATAAACAACATGTACTTACTATAGGGTTAGGGTAGGATTAGTGTTTGGTTGAGGGTTAGTTGCTCGTAATTATGCATAATTTACTGTTATTACTGTGATAAGTACATGTAATTATGAATTCATTCATTTTACTGTTGTTTTGGTGTGTATTATTCATACTTTATCATGTTTTTAATGTATTTTTTAATTAATTAATTCATTATATTGTAACTAAACATCTTATTTTGTTCTGGTTCTGGCAGTAGGAGACTTCGATCTGTTATAAGGCGTGCTCCATGAGTGTGATGTGTTTGTGTTCTGTCACTGAGCACGTGTAGGGCACTTTGAGGCTTGCAGGATCACGAGATTCCCCTGATGTGTTTGATTCAGCAATAATTCATCTTAAACTCCTTTGTGCCCTCCTGACCAGCCGGGGCTGATCTACAATTACTCATAATGCCTCTACACGCCTTACGCTGAGAATTAAACCCGCTCGCGCTCAGAATCAATAGTCCTGAAGCACTGTACTGTCCTAACATGATAAATTATTCACTTGATAGTTAATTTGCCAACAAATGGATTTATTGGCACTGGATTTAGCAAGACACACTGGGTGTTTATTTTTAATACAAGTGTGTGTGTGTGTGGATCCTAATAATAATAATAATAATAAAAAAGATAATTTCTATTTATTTTTTAAATGCTTCTTGGAAGGCCACTTAATATCCAGCGTGGGGATTGGAGTATTGCTCACTGTTGTCTTTGGACATCAATGAATGTATGAAATCATGCACCATATTTTTCATATTTGTGTTTATACAGGACTGTGCATAAGTTGACTGTCTGAAAGAGAGAGATTCGGGTTGCCCACGTCATTAGTGCTGCCCTCTAGGCAGATACTATCCATATAATGTTTGCATATGATGAACAACATAGCAACACCCTGGCAACCACATATCAACACTCTGTCAACAGCTCAGAACACCATAGAAACAGTCTAGCAACTACATGTGAAAAATACTACACAAATAAACTTGATTTTAATTAAAAATCAACATTCTGGCAACCACCCAGAAAACCCTAGCAACACCCTAGCAACCACATATCAACATGTTGGCAACTACATGTAAAAAAGCGCTACACAAATAAACTTGAATTCAATTGAATGTAATTGAATATCAACACTCTGGCAACCAGAACACCCTAGCAACCACATATCAACACCCTGGCAACCACCCAGAACACCCTAAAAACATTCTAATAACCATAAAGATAACCCTAGCAACCACATAATAACCATGGCAACCACCAGAAACACCCTAGCAAAATCCTAGTAACTAAATACAGTAGCAGCAATCTATCAACCACACAGAATATCCTAGCAACACCCTAGCAACCACATATGAACCCTCAACCACTAGGAAACTCCTTAAACAGCAACCACATTTAAACATTTCGGCAACTAACAAGAACACCCTAGAAACATCCAAGGAACCCCAAATAAACACTCTGGCAACCAACATGAACATCTTAACAGATGCACTGGCAAACAATACCCACATTTTCTTCTGAAAATAAATAAACAAATTAAAAAGCTTGTTATTGTTCTGAATTGCATTCACTAACATTACAAATTTTCCTAGAAAATGGGATACCACAACTCTATTAGAGCTATTCCCGACTAATTCTCCCCACATCCTCTCCACCCAAACAAACTTCCCATAAATTGACTTCAGTGTCATTTAAAATGAGTTAATATTTGCACACATGTATCATTCCCATCAGCGGGTGCAGAGGCCGGAGTCTGAAGTGTTGATTTAACTGCAGTGAGCAGGACCGGTGGACGGGTGAATATTCAGTGTAATTAACTAACGAGCACACGCCCCTGAGAGCCCGGCGTGACTGATGACTCGCCTGATTGGCCGGGATGTTGGGAAGAGGGAAGGTTGTGTCCATGTGCTCGATAGGCCATGCTAGATGACAAATCGCTGTCCTGTTGTTTCTCAACATTTACTAGAACCGGACGATGCAAAACGATGTGGGGAATTGAAGCTAATAAAATTAAGCAAACATTGCATTGCTCCAGCCGACGGCGGAGTGTGTTCTCGGGCCTGTTTTGAATGCGTCACACACTCTCTCAGCTTCTCATCTGTTTAGCTCAGGGTGTGAGACATGGGCATGTTTTCACTGTGTTGCTGGATTATATCTGACATTTGACTATGTGGACTGAAGCTGAACAGACCTCGGTATCTGGAAGGCAATGCTGAGTGCTTGTTAATCTTTTGGAATACAATATGAACCATACATGTGTGCACTTATAGTATAGCATATGTGTAAAGGTTAGACGGGTCACTTGTTGACATCTGTTTGGACAATAACTGGTAATGAGCCGTGACATATGCATGGTCGAAGCCCTATACCTTCCCTTGGCAAACAAAATGTTCTTTTTTTCCAGAATACGGCAGTCAAAGGGCATTTCTAGTTTAGGAATGGAAATATAAACGAGCAGAATTTCTCAAACACATGATAGAAAACCCATCCAACCCAGAATTCCAAGCGAGGGCTGATTTTTCAAGACACACTCAAAATGACGGCGAGTAAAAACCCAATTATTCCCAGCTGTCACACTAACTCATCTGTGACATCCCAGAAAAACTGAGGAGTCAGATGAAATATAGTGTTGGTTATTCTGCCAACACACCGACCCATTTGTTTTAGACAAGCTGTATAATGAGAGAGGGTCTCCTTCTCCCTCACGCTGTCCCAAAACTAATCATATGCGCAAAAAATAAATTGCTCAATATGCTGGGGACTTTGTTGGCTGCTAAATGGCTTAAATTTGCCAGGTCGCAGATTACGCATGCCGTGTCATAATTGTAGGATGAGTGTAAATCCATCTTGACATACAGCACATAAGTGTGCAGGATAGCATGAGCTGGAGAGCAGGTGTGTGTCATGCAGCCTTTCACAAAGCAGCCGCTTCTCCAAAACGAATGTATCAACAAATGCACAACAAATGCAGTCGAATAAGAATCAGCACACATATCAAATGTTAGTCAACTTTACAAAATGTATAGTTGTACAAAAAATGTGTCCCATTTGAGTCCTTGTTTCAGAATTAGTCATTCTTTGAAATGGTGCAAGCAGGTGTATGGTTTATTTACAATGCACTTTTTAATTCAAAGTGATTTACATACAAATAATTAAAGAAATATTAATAGTTATTATTTGTTTTATTCCTTATTTTTTTATTGTTATTATTATAATTATTAGCATTAGATGATTATTATTTCCTCTTGTTTTATTTATCTAGTTTTTTTCCATTGCATATTCCTGCCACGATCTAGCAGTCTGAATAATTACGACTGTAAGCAGCCCTAAATAACATTTGTGATAAATATAACGAGACAGTATAAAGTATCTGAGATAGCCCGGCTGTAAATGAAATCTGAATGAAGAGCCCGTGCTCAGATGAGATGAGGACTCCCTGATCCTTCATTGCAGACGCCAGTCGCCCTCAGGCCCTTGTGCTCGATGGGCCAGTCCATAATCAATATAAAAGCAGCTGGGAGGGTCCATAGAGCCATCCGTCAGCCAGTGTGTGTGTGTGTGTGTGTGTGTGTGAAGGAGCCGCAGCTCATAAACCTCCCATCGAGCTCCTCACCAACACACAGATCCATCCAGCCAATCTGCAGACTTCAGCGATCCCGGCTCAGTAAAAGAAGAGCCGGCCTCCTCCTCAGAGCCACTAATGAAGATCACACAGGTTATGGTGATGCCGACACTGCCCCCCATGTGTGTGTGTGTGTGTGTGTGTGTGTGTGTGTGTATGTGTGTGTGTGGGTGCTTCTCCTGCCAAACAAATTATTCTAATGCTGAGAGCATGAAATTGGAGCTGCAGGGAGAGATTAAAGCAGCCAGCGCATCTGTGTGCGCGTGTGTGTGTGTACGTGCTTGTGTGTGTGTGTGTGTGTGTGTGTGTGAGGCGTGAGCCTTTTTGCTCTCTGGTGGATGTTTACACATGCAAACATGTTCCTGCATTATTTCATGTGAGTCACACAATGATTCAAACAAAGCTAATCGTCACATTAAAACCTGCATTTACTCTCAGCTGCAGTCAAACTTAACCAGCCAATAAGCACAGGTTTAGCACTGTGCCGTATTTAAGTAAAGTACAACAGTTGTGTTGTGGAAGTAAAATCTAGATACATTTTCTCCATTTTCTCCAATAACTTTAAAGACAGTCCTACTGTGAGTGTGAGGTTGTTAATCAATGTTTTGTTGCTTTTGTTGAAGATGTCAGCCCTCATTATTTCAGCTTATTTTTAAAGTTGCCATGTTTAACAGTGGAATTCAGTGGAAAACTACATTACCCACGATGCTGTACAGAAAGTTCCATCAATCAGAGAGTCGCGACACGCAAAGCACGCCAAGAGCTCTTTAGCTCCGCCCACTCCCCGAAGCACCACGGATGATGTAATCGCTTATGAGTTTTATATTTAGTCATCATTTTTAATTTGAATATGCTCTTCACAATGCTTCTTGGGACTGAAATGTATTGTCTTGTACCTTTGTTTTTTTTGTCGATTTTCAAAACCTTTTTGCTACAAATCTATGTTTGTAATGTTATAATTCACCTCGTTGCTGTTTGTTTTGGTTAATGGCTTATAACTCTTCAACAATTTTTTTTTAAAGAAATTACTGGAAAAAATACTTCCGGAACCAGCAGCACTGGAAAAGTGGGCAGCACTAACACACTTTATTAAGCCATTGTCATTCTTTCCAGCACAAACACATCTCCTGTGTAAATGAAGTTTATTATATAAACTGAGCCTTATATTCATGCAAATGCTATTTGGAGAGCGGGCATTTTCAAATGATCATTCTATATATTATTTCCAAACCATTTGTCCCTCTTTAATAGAGCCTGAATCATTATAGCCTTTATTTTGTCAAGCTTGAGCGAAATATTTGATTAACCCAGATGTGTTTCTATGCAATAATGTTGAGCCTGAGGTTACAACTCAAAATGCTTCACATGTTCTTAAACCTGAATCATTAATGGACGGAGCTTAAGGTTCGACTAGAACTGAATGGTCGCTGTTCAGTTATAACATCATGTTATCATATATTATTAATTCACTAAAGTCTGTTAGATCAATGGCAGTGGTTCCCTATCAGTCTGTCAATAGGACGAATAAGATAGGAAACTCGCTAGAGAGGCCAATCTACTTTGAGTGAAACTAAACGAGCCAATGCACACTGTTTTTACAGCTCGTAAGGTGCGCCATGAGAGAGAGACGCCGCACGACAGGTGCACGTTCCTGTCCATGTTCGCTGCGACCGTTCCCCTGCGTGCTTCAGCACCAATGAGAGCAGTCCCTGAAAGAGCTTACACGGGTAGAGCGCGTCTTTTTAAAGATGTGTTTCTGATGTGGTCGTTACCTGGGGTCACGGGATGGACACGATCACTGCATCGCGTTTCTGGGCATTGAACACGCTGAGGCAGTGTTCGTGGATGAGTCAAGCACCCATTGTGGAGTCATGACCATCTCGGAGCTATGGTCAAGAAAGGGGCGGAGGTTATTTCGAGGGTTACTTCGAGGGTTACTTTGTGACCTGAGGATCACGGGGAACCAACCCCTAGGAACCCTCATCCCTCCTAGGCTACGCAGCCAGTAGAGCCGCTGAGGGAATGCGGACCATCCTCGAGGTGTGTACCAGCCATACCCTTCAGCGCTCCACATGATGACCAGACGTCGATCGCTGCATCGGAGGTCAGACTTTTCCAGGTATGATGATTCGGCTGCACTGCCCCCTTCAGGTGTGCCAGCGGTACTGGAGTCGGACCCGGAGATGATGGCCATGCTTTCCCGGGCCGCCAACAGGATCGGTCTCGTGTGGAACCCTCCACGTGTCCCGAGCCCTCAAGGCTGGACGACTGGTATCTCAGGGTGGCGCGCGCTGGTTCTCAGCAACCCACATTTAATGACATAAAAGTGAATTTACTGAACCTAAACATAGGAGCTTGATAAAAAAAAAATTCCAAATGAACTCTTCATATACATATATATATGTATATTAATATTTATGCAAAGTGCCTGTGGATACGTAATTCCCAATTAATTGGGAATTCAAGTGATAATGTAAATAATAATAAAACCAAATGTAACCTAATATGTATATATTGTTATTAAATCAGCTGAAGGTTTATGAAAAACTAATCAAGTCAAGAAAACGAGGATCAGACTCGGTCACGGTTGATGAACCTCATTCAAAAAAGAATTCAAAGATCATGGTTGCCTTTTCTAGCCCTACAACTAAGGTAATGCAGGCAGTGATAGACAAGCTGCTGATAAAATGTGTCTGTGAAGGAAACCAGCCATTTTCTATTGTGGAATTACCATAATTTAAGAAAAAGATAGAAACCTTGCAACCAAAGTGCACAGTCATGACAGGAAAACCGCGGCATCTCAAAGTGCAGGATTCATTTGAAAATATGAAGAGTGTACTTGTCCAAAAACTAAACAGTGCTGAGTACGTTGCTACAACTGCAGACTGCCGGTTCCTCAGGGCCGACCTGCCACTGGAGAGACCGTGCATCTTTCCAGAGATGTTCAGCAGCCTTGGCTTGCAGACGGATGATAGAATCATAAACATTCAATGTAATTTCTGCAGCTTTAGAGGAAATACATGTAGAGTACAAAATTAGAAGGACGACTACAGAGAGTGGCTCAAACTTTCTGAAGGCCTTTCGAATATATGGGGAGGAGAAAGAAGATGATGCACAGGAGGAGGGAGACTTCATACTCAATGATGAATCTGACGAAAGTGAATTGGAGATGGAGTACCGAGAGCTTCCTGATATTTTAAATGGGGGCTGTGGCCTGGAATACCAACTTCCCAGACATCAAAAAGTGCATTCCATCTACTTAATCTTGTTGCTACTGTTGATGCTTCAGCAGCAGAAGCTGGAAGCGATTCAAATAAGAGACTTTCACTGTCAGCTTTTGCACTGTGGAACAAAACCAACAGATCAACCTTGGCTTTTGAAACTGTGGAACGTGAGTGCAAACTGCAGTTTCTGCGACCCAATCAGACCCGCTGGAACTCACTGTTTCTCGCTGTAGAAAGGTTGGTGCGCAACCATGGAACAAGGAGAACAAGCAATCCGAAGCATATGCACAGCATTAAAGATAAAAATGTAAGTTGTATATTATGACAAAGCTGATCTACTTTTATTATCATTATTATTATTAATATTATTATTAACCTTTTTGTGTTTTATGGTACAGGTTTACTACAGCTGAATTGGGATTTTTGGCTGAGTACGTCATTGGAATGAAGCCATTTGCAATGGCCCTCAACCTACTCCAAGGGGAATCATCAGTTCATATGGGTTTTCTGCTGCCAACACTTCATCAACTGCTGGAAAAGATGAAGAGGCTGGAGTCAACCTGTAAAGCCTGTCAACCCCTCCTTAAGGCCCTACACGGAAGAATCCTTGTAGAATCCGCAACCGCTCATGACCTGGAGAGGTCATGAAGGAGCCAGAGCTTATTGCTGCATTTCAGAAATGAAAGCTTTAGCATAAGTTCTAACGGGAAGACTCAATTGTTATGTCACTCATTACCTTCTCATCTATCCAATCATGTTCTAATACTTGTAGTATAAAAGATAGGTACTTACTCATGTCTGAGTCCGCAGATGCTGACGCTTTCATTCCCCTCCATCCTCCCCTCCACCACCAGGATGGTCCCTTCCCCTCCATCCTCCCCTCCACCACCAGGTCGGTCCCTTCCCACACCTCACAGGGGGTCGCTGCCCATGCCTTCGTCTTCAGGCAGGAAATGCAGAGACCGGACCCTCGGATTGCGACGGGGCCTACGCCAAAGAACTTTATACCATAATATTGCTTGCTGGGCTGTTAATAAATGGTTAATTGTTACAGAATTATTCTCCCGAGCTTATTGCTGCAATTCAGAACTGCCTGGACAACAGACCAGAGCATCTTGACAACAGGTAATGCATCTCTTAATTCATGTGTCAATTCAAATGTTATTTATTTGGCCTTGAGAGAAGACCTACTGTCACGATTAGCCACTCACTCCCTGGGCCAGCACCCTCTCGGAGTCGGAGGAGGAGGAAGAGGACGTCCTGCATCCTGCAATGCCTGGAGGCCCTTTCTGAGCCTCCGGTCAATCCAGAGACTGTTCACGTCACTTCTGCCGAGCCAGTGTCTACGGACAAGATGGCCGCCTCCGAGCCAGTGTCTACGGACAAGATGGCCGCCTCCGAGCCAGTGTCTACGGACAAGATGGCCGCCTCCGAGCCAGTGTCTACGGACAAGATGGGGCCACCTGAACTGCCTGGGCCACCTGAACTGCCTGGGCCACCTGAACCGCCTGGTCCACCCTGGACCCCTGAACCACCTGCTCCGCCCTGGTCACCTGCACAGCCGGCTCCGCCCGCGCTCCACGACCCAGGTCCGCTCATGCTCTATGATGGGACCATTGCATGCCCTGGTCCTGTTCCCCTACACGGACCTGGCCCTCCATCCTTCCCCCAAGACCACCTCCGCTTCACCACCCTCCTGAACTTTTGTGTTTTTGTTGTTTTTTTGCTTCTGGAAGCCGCTCTTAAAGGGGGGGCTCTGTCACGATTAGCCACTACATTTCCCATCATGCACATCCCTCCGAGCCAGTGTCTACGGACAAGATGGCCGCCTCCGAGCCAGTGTCTATGGACAAGATGGCCGCCTCCGAGCCAGTGTCTACGGACAAGATGGCCGCCTCCGAGCCAGTGTCTACGGACAAGATGGCCGCCTCCGAGCCAGTGTCTATGGACAAGATGGCCGCCTCCGAGCCAGTGTCTACGGACAAGATGGCCGCCGTCACAGAGTCTGTTTCTGTTGCTGTTCCTGAGCCACTGTCTGTTCCTGAGCCGCTTGCACTGCCTGAGCCGCTGTCTGTTCCTGAACCGCCTTGGTCTGGGGCGGTTCAGGAGCCACCTGAACTGCCTGGGCCACCTGAACTGCCTGGGCCACCTGAACTGCCTGGGCCACCTGAACCGCCTGGTCCACCCTGGACCCCTGAACCACCTGCTCCGCCCTGGTCACCTGCACAGCCGGCTCCGCCCGCGCTCCACGACCCAGGTCCGCTCATGCTCTATGATGGGACCATTGCATGCCCTGGTCCTGTTCCCCTACACGGACCTGGCCCTCCATCCTTCCCCCAAGACCACCTCCGCTTCGCCACCCTCCTGAACTTTTGTGTTTTTGTTGTTTTTTTGCTTCTGGAAGCCGCTCTTAAAGGGGGGGCTCTGTCACGATTAGCCACCACATTTCCCATCATGCACATCCCTGGACTGATTACACCAAACACCATACACCTGCATTTCATTCACACACACACATATAAACCACTTCCACGCACCACACCAGTGCGAAGTCTTGACTTTCCTGGTTGTCATTCTGAGCGTTTATTACTGTGGATTATTTATTGCCTTGACCTTGGACTGTGTACCCCGTTTCTGATAGTTCTCTGCCTACCTCGACTTGGATTGTTACTGGACCTTGCTTCTCGCCGCCTGCCCCGACCACTGCTTGTTATCTAGTTTATCTCTGCCTTGTGTCCATTGCCCTGTTTGCTGTTTTTGATCCCTGCCTGTTTGACTACTCTATAAATGCTGCAAATGGATCCCCTAGTGTCTGCTGCTTCATTACACCTACCCTCTGTTTATTTTATTAGTGGTAAGTTACAGTTTAATAAGTAATAAGGTCTGGACTGGTAGTGTGAATAATGTGAAAATATAGGAAATATATTAAAAAATGTAGGATTATGCAGGTAAAGTATATAAATCTGTCTTGGCACAGGACTATATAAAAGATCAACTGGAGATTACCATGGAAAATGATGCAGTAGTCCTTCGGGACTTCTTCGGCTCCATGAAAACGGGACGCTCAGAAACAGGAGAGCTGGAGAGGTACCGTTCATGTCCATCAGCTGGAGGTATGGACCTGTTACACTCCTTTTCACAAGTCAAGAAGTTGTCTCTTAAAGTAAACACAGCCATCCCAGCATCTGCAGCCTGGGAGAGACGTTTTAGTCATGCCGGACTCCTGCTCACAGCTTAAAGATCGAGACTGCATTGTACATTTCTTGAAAGCCAATTACTGTTGAAGTTCAACAGTAAAATTCTGTAAAATTGGTTGTTCAAGAAAGAACCTGACCAAATAAACATTTACATACTGAAACGCAAATACAGATAAATACAGCAAGTTCATACACAAAAATAATAACAAACACACACTCTACACACACACACCTTCTCTTCTCTTTTAGCTTGATTAAAGGAGGATGCTGACAAGTTTATTTTGTGAACATGAAAATAAAGACAGAGTTACCTGTTAGAAAAACATCTGGGTATGCTTAAGATTTAATTGCAAGTGACACTATGTGACACATGCAAATGTGATGTTAATGTACCCATCACAGGACTGAGATAGGCTGCTTCACTTTAACCTAGGTTTTATGTAAGCAGAACAATGAGATTTTCAAGGAGAGGTGTGTGAAAGCTCTCCAAGTAATCTGAAATTCAGGGTTTTCGCTTCTTAATAATCAGATCGAAAGTAACTAATAACTAACAACTTGAGTAGTTTTTTCATCAAATACTTTCTTACTCTTACTCAAGTAACTATTACGATTGTTATTTTACTTGAGTAAATATTTCCGTAAGTACTTGTACTTTTACTTGAGTACAGATTTTGGCTACTCTACACCCCTGGGGCAGATGGAAGGGATACATGCATAGATGGATATAGAGATTATTTACATCACACTGGTCTAGCGGTCGGTGTTGAATCTGCAGTGTCAGTAGATGCTTCTTCTCTGAGAGAGAGAGAGCGAGAGAGAGAGATGTGCATTTCTGATGTTGTCCAGCTGTTCTGTCCAGATGTAGCCTGGAGAAAACACATTCAACCCTCTTTTCATTAGCAGAAAGGAAATAAGCCGGACATTCAATCTCCATTTTAAAGTTGGAAGTAACCCTTTTCATAAGGTTTTATTGTGCATGTTATTCCAAAGGGGAAAATCTGTCTTTCATCTTTGCTTTTTAGCTGCCATCATGAAGGTTAATTCTGATTAACAGTTTAGACTACTCTCTTTTTTTTTTAGGTTATGCAGCCTTCCTAAAGTCAAGTCAAGTCAAGTCACCTTCATTTATATGGCGCTTTTACCAATATAGATTGTTTCAAAGCAGCTTTACAGAGATAATAGGAAATTAAAGTAGCAGAGATTGTTTTGGCTTTACAGCAGCTCTAGAATAAAGTTATTGTCCAGATAAAGTTAGTTTTGATTGATCATTAGTTATTAACTTAATTATTTTAACACTCTGTGTGGTAATGTTTTGGACGTGGTTGCTCCTTTTAAAATTAAGAAATTGAAATTGAGGTCGCAACCTTGGCTTAAGAAGGATACTTGGGCCTCTAGACAGAGTGGAGGAAGGCTGAAAGAAAGTGGAAGAAAGATAAGCTCCAATTACCATATGAAATTATGAAACATTGCATGGTGAGTTACCAGCACTCTGCTAAGGCTCCTAGGGAAAAATATTGTTCCAACCTGATAGCAGAGCATGCTCATAGTCCAAAGATCCTGTTTAGTACAATACATAATATACTAAACCCAAATTCACTTTCATATCATGATGCTACACCTGAAATCTGCGATGCATTTTTAAATTTTTTCGTGGATAAAATTAGTGCTATTCGCTCTTGCATCCCCAAATTTGATTTGTTAATGACCCATGTGCGGCCTGTTTAACTGAGTTTGAGCCTATTTCTTCTACTTTTCTTGTTGAGCTTATCAATAAAATGAAGCTTTCCTCTTGTTCCTTGGATGTGATGCCTCCTCGTCTCTTTAGGGAAGTGCTATGTGTAGTAGAACCTTTTGTTTTAGCTATTATAAACAGCAGCCTCTCTCAAGGTACTGCCAGAGCAACCATGAAACATGCAGTAGTGAATCCTCTCCGCAAAAGAGACAGTTTAGATCCTTTTATTTTGGATAATTTCAAATTCAAATTCAATTTCAAAATTACCATTTTTGTCAAAAGTAATGGAAAAGGTTGTTTTCCATCAATTGACGGTATTTTTAAGTGAGAATAATTTATTATACAAATTTCAGTCTGGTTTTTGACAATATCACACTAAAGAGTCAGCCTTGCTGAAAGTGTTGAATGATCTATTGCTGGCTGTGGATTCGGGTAACTGCGCAATTTTGTTCCCTTTGGATCTCAGTGCTGCATTCGATACCACTGACCATGCTATCTTGCTGGAACGGTTGAAGAACTGTGTAGGAATTCAAGGTACCGCATTGAACTGGTTCAAATCGTATCTTTCAGATAGAACATTTTCTGTGGAGGTTGAAAATTGTTCTTCCTCCTCTGTACTTGTGAGTGTACCTCAGGGGTCTATTTTGGGCCCGCTGTTGTTTTCCTTGTATTTGCTCCCTTTAGGCTCGGTTTTTCGAAAACACAATATTCCATATAACTTTTATGTAGATGATACACAGGTTTATCTCCCTTTGAAAAATGGGGATAATTATGACCTAAAGTCTTTGCTGAATTGTCTTGACGAGGTAAGAGGCTGGCTGGCAGCAAATTTTTTAACACTGAATGATTATAATACTGAAATGGTAGTTTTTGGTTCACCAGCTTCTAATATACAGATTGAAAAGCAGCTGGGTCCGTTAAGAGGGAACTCTCGTGCTCATACTAAAAACTTGGGGGTGATTTTTGACAACGGCCTTAAATTTGACAAACAAATTAACTCAGTGGTGAAGAGTAGCTTTTATCATTTGAGATCTATTGCGAAATTCAAAGCATTTTTAACAGTAAAAGATTTGGAGATAGTGATCCATACCTTTATTTCATCAAGGCTGGATTATTGTAACTCACTATACCTTGGGGTGGCTAAGTCATCCTTATCCCGCCTACAAATGGTACAAAACGCTGCCGCCAGGCTTCTTACTGGTACTCGAAAGAGTGAACATATTTCGCCTGTTCTTGCTTGGCTTCACTGGTTGCCGATCGAATACCGGTTTTATTATACGTTTTTAAGGGGTTGAATGGTCAGGCGCCTCAGTACATTGCGGATCTTCTCCACAGGAAATGTTCTAGACCATTAAGGTCCTCGAACAAGTTGATGCTTACTATGCCACGATCTAGACTGAAATTAAAAGTGCATTTTCTGTCGCTGCTCCACGTCTGTGGAATGATTTGCCGGATAGTCTAAGGCTATCTCCCACTGTTGATAGTTTTAAATATTCACTAAAGACATATTTCTTCTCTTTGGCGTTTGGTCAAATGTAATTTTATGATGTGCTTTATGATGGGCGTATGTTTTGTTTATGTTGGTTGGTGTATTTGTGTATTTTATATTGTTTGAACCGACTGTACAGCACTTTGGTCAGCAGTGGCTGTTTTAAATGTGCTTTATAAATAAAAGTGCCTTGCCTTAACTTAGGGGCCGCTAACACGACACGTTCTAACAGAAAACCTTTAACGTTTAACCTTTAACCTCCGGCCGCTCATCCGCACAACAACAGTGCCAGGTACTCGAGAACGCAAACCTTGAAATAGGTTCCAAGGTGCAAGCCTTGTAAAAGTCACAACAACAATAATAATAATAATAAAAATATAGCTGCACGTGGCAATCATTGCTTGTATTCGCAGGCTGCCCTGCTCTGTTATCTGGCAGAGCATCTCTCAATCCGGAAAGGAACGTCTTTGCTTCATGAAAACGCCCCAGTGGAGTGATGAAAGGGGAGGCAGATCATCATCTCTCGCAGAAATGAGAGAAACTGCCCTGGCTTTAGTGCTCTTTGACACCGCGGATATCTTCTAGCTGCTGCTCCAGGTCTTGTCAGGTGTAGATTTATTTTTCTTCTCCGTTTACTCCCCTCTCCCCCCCATTTTACTTATTTGGGCCAGGATCTCTGTAAAGGTGTGTGAGAATGATAAAGGCGCATGATGAAAATGTCAGAGAGGAGCAGATTGATGGAGCGAGCGGATGTGCTGATGCACTGCCCTGTTAAAACTATTTTGATTAATGTCTGTCACAGTCTGTCATGGGGTGGAAAAACTATGTATGCATACATTTCCATCATATCTGTGCATTAGGGGCTGCCAAGCTGTCCGAAACTCTTAGATATCCTAAAAAAAGAGTGAGGGAAACTGGAACACTGATGTGGAGGTGGATAAAGTATGTCTCTCTCTGATTTATGAATATAAAGATGTGCTTCGATTCAACAAGCCAATGCATGGACATTTTAAATAGATATTGGGTCCACATCGTATATGCATTAGTATCTATCGTATGCTGTTAGAAATACACAAAGACATATTAATTTGTGAGTGGCAAACCATACGGAGTAATGTTTTAAATTATGCTAGACACATCAGACATTGTTGAAAGATTCAAAAGCCCTGAAAGTCAACCCACGAGAACGAAGACTCTTGTTGTGTTGATTACTGAGGTGAAGATGGAAGATGAAGATGAGTCAAGGACCAAGACTACACATCGCCAATGGGAAATATACACAGTTGACTTTAAAATTACAAGCTGTTGCTTTATGCATAGTTGTTATAAATTTGATTTCAAACTTTAAGCTATACATTTGAGCCCTTGTGTTACATATCAGTATTTGGTTGATGTGAACATTATCTGTGAGGGATTCTTCTTTAGAAATGTGGTCACTAAAAATTCCATGTACTCAGTGTCCAAAATTAACAATGCCAGACACAATAATAATTAAAAAAGTAAGTATATAAATAAAAAGACACACTCACTAGTTGGCCGGCCACTGGTCATGTGACATACAAAACTGTCTGCTATAGAAAACATCTAATCTTTCAATTTGCTGTAAACGTATCATCAGGAAAGCTTATCTATCATGCTGACACACTCTCATGGCAAATCATAATTATTTTAATTATTATTCTCATGGCAATTCTAATTTCATAATATTTTACAATTTGGTGAATTAGTGGCTAATTTGTATGAAACTCATTTTTGCTTTTCCATACACACTTAAGAACAATATAATAAATATTACAAATATTCAAATGTAATACAAGCTACGACAACAATCGCGCAGAAACATAATGATTCCCCAAAAGATTTCATTCAATTCAACTGTATTGTACTTTTCACAATGTATGTACTTTTTCAAACAATAGTCCCTTATAGACTCACAGCTAAATGTGATAATAGCATGGGGAAAAAAACTCATTTTAAGTAGATGAACACAAAGCCTGAACGGAACAAAGACTCAGCTGGGACACTGAACCTCCTTGGGCTGAGACATATTAAACAATATTATACAAAGCATATATACATGCATACATTTAAATCCATTACTTAGCATTAAATACTGGGGGAAATGCACAGCTAAAAACTAGTGCTCTATAATAATCCATAATAATCCTCATTAAGCGCACGCTTTGGAATGAACATTCGGAGTAGAGGTGAAATAGGACGGTGGATATATACACAGTTATTGGTAGTGAACAGGAGGGATTGTCAGACGGCTGAGTTAAGCTCAGTCCAAGTCTTATGATCCCTGTAGCTTTAAAGACGTCCAGCTCAAAGGAAACGTACTGTATAAGAGGTCACTACGGGTCCACCTTAACCTTTCCATCCGCGCCTCAAGTGCCAGACAGATAGTGGAGCGAGAAAAGGTCAAGGAGCCCGAGGGGTACAAACTTCCCATTTTTCCAACACTGGTTTCACTGTGAGCTTGAAACACAAGGCCATCCCTGAGAGGAGAAGCACAGAGTTTGGCCTTCGTCGTATAATCTTGAATTAAGTATTGAGTTTGTGGATGTTGCTGATGAAACAGACTGAAATATGTCACTGAAAACGTCACCTTTAGAGGCTTTGATCAGACTGAATGTCTCCGCAGCAGCTCTTCTGTAAGGGCAGGAGGGTTTGTGCCACACCAAAATATGCACTCCCTTGAAACAAATGATCAAATCAATCAGATGATATGCACTGTAAACCCCTTGGGTACGATTAGTGGTGTGGGGTACGAGCGTATTACACGCAATAAACTTTGTATCACTTGCACACAAAAAAAATGCATGTCATATGCACATAAAACTCATTTTAGCATATAAATTGCACGATAAACACAATGCGTACTACAGAGACGCATTTCATGAGATGGGGCTATTGAGACTCTTCCACTTGTTTTACGTTACAGACACTGCTTAATGCATTGGCGAGTTCAACAAAGCAGTCATCGAAACATTTGCTAATATGAAACAATGGCAGGCCAAATTATAACTAAATCACCATTGAATTGTTGAAAGTATACATCCTTTATTTTAAATGTGTTCTTAAAGGAATATCCAGTGTGAACAGCCCGTAAATAAATATCTAGTTCAGTCATGAAACTCTAGAGGGTGCCGGCTGATCGGTCCCAAACAATCACATCATTAGCTCATGGCTCAAGCTGATTGGCTCAGCTGATCTGCAGCCAATGAGATTTGAATAGTCTGGTTGAGTGTTTTCTGTTAGAGCTGCTCTGAACCCTCCACCTCCCCAGCTCCCCCTGCCTAGATCTGATCATCATAAGATAGCCATAAAGCCTACGGTTCGACACAAATCTGCCCCAACTAAATGTACGTGTAGTTCAGGCGCTGCTACTGATGTCAGCCACTATCAGACATCATTTCTGTTTGTGTGTCTCATGGCCACGTTTCCTGAATGCCGTCAAAACTAATTGTGATGCATCTATGGCCCTGTTTACAGTTATGTTGTGTTTTTGGCCCTTTCTTTAAACTGGCAGGCATGATGACTGAACATGAGTTGTGTGAAGATTCTACAGAATGTCTTTTTTGTGTTCCACAGAATAAAGAAAAATCATAAAGTTTGGAACAACATGACGGTGATTAAATAAATGACAGTATTTTCATTTTTGTTATCTGAAAGTGTAAATCAAGTTCCATGATCTATTTTAAGTGTCAGAAATGTAGAAAACATCTAAACAATATCATAAAAAGAGTGGATGCACAGCACATTATGAAAACTGCTGAAATCTTCAGAATTTCATACAAGAATATAACAGGGAATGCATTACCACTACCATTTGATTAGAATTAGAAATTAGATTAAATTCGAATATCTCACAAAAGTAGCATGAGTAGAGTGTAGAGTGTAAATATGGCTAAATATTATGCTTTATTTTCATTAATATAATATTCAACTGTTATCAAAATTGGGAACTAAATGCAATACAAACACCTAATTGTTATGTGTTTTTTTAATTGTACATTTGAAGTAAAGAAAAAAAATGAAATACAAAATATTTGTAAAATAATAATTAAAAACTGACATAATGGGAAGCAGGGTCTCACATTTAACCTGAATTAAGCTGTCACTCAGTTTGGGACAAAATGTTTGTTTTTAGTTATTTAACTATCTTATTTTTAATCATTGTAACTTATATTGCCTATGAATTAAAGACAAAAGTCTTGCAATGATCTGAGTAACAGGGAAATCATGTTAAATTTGAAACACATGTATAAAATGATTTCCTCGTCTTCCTGCCATGCTGTAAAGAGTCCAAATGAGGTTCAGTTTTGGATACAGACATAGATTTCTGCAGGAACGTGAGATTGACTTTGCATCAGTTGAAAGTGCCAAAACTGACATCTTGCAGATGAAATCCCCAATCCAGCACTAACCAGCAGAGACGCCTGCACTTGCATGGCAATGTATGCTGGTCTTTTTGGCAGAGACGGTCGTCTTTTATACAACACAGACTCAACAGAGCCTTAGGAAGAGCAAACCATCATTTTCTGTGTGTTTCCAGTGGGCATCGTGTGGAAAGCATCGCGTCAAACCCAATGCAGACATAAGTTTACCCGTCATCTTACAGGCAGCATTAATATTTCAAGCAGTTTTTTCCTCTTACCTTTTATAGATTTTTTAAGTTCTGAAAGACTATCGATGTTAACAGCGTTAAGTGATTTAGTTTTAACCCTGCTGTGTTTGAAATGCTAATGCCACTCCTAAAATATGACGTGAATGTCAGAAAGACTTTGAGTGCTGGTTTTCAGGTTTAAGACGCATACAGTCATGGCTGAATAAAAAAGTTGGATTTAAAAAAGGGAAGGGGATATTTTTGACATTAATTTTGCTGTAACACAGTGGTCGGGTGAAAGAACAACTGCACGGTCTGAATTATACAGGTGAAAAACTCGAAAAATTTGACTGTGTGGCTTACAGCTTATGAAAGCCCCAAATTCAAACTCTAAGAAAATTAGAATATTACATGAAATCAATAAAAAAATAAAATTTAAATACAGAAATGTCAGCCCTCTGAGAAGTATAATCATGAATATGTATACAGTTATACAGGTCCTTCTCAAAAAATTAGCATGTTGTGATAAAATTCATTATTTTCCATAATGTAATGATAAAAATTAAACTTTCATATATTTTACATTCATTGCACACCAACTGAAATATTTCAGGTGTTTTATTGTTTTAATACTGATGATTTTGGCATACAGCTCATGAAAACCCAAAATTCCTATCTCAAAAAATTACCATATCATGAAAAGGTTCTCTAAACGAGCTATTAACCTAATCATCTGAATCAACTAATTAACTCTAAACACCTGCAAAAGATTCCTGAGGCTTTTAAAAACTCCCAGCCTGTTTCATTACTCAAAACCGCAATCATGGGTAAGACTGCCGACCTGACTGCTGTCCAGAAGGCCATCATTGACACCCTCAAGCAAGAGGGTGAGACACAGAAAGACATTTCTGAACAAATAGGCTGTTCCCAGAGTGCTGTATCAAGGCACCTCAGTAGGAAGTCTGTGGGAAGGAAAAAGTGTGGCAAAAAACGCTGCACAACGAGAAGAGGTGACCGGACCCTGAGGAAGATTGTGGAGAAGGACCGATTCCAGACCTTGGGGGACCTGCGGAAGCAGTGGACTGAGTCTGGAGTAGAAACATCCAGAGCCACCGTGCACAGGCGTGTGCAGGAAATGGGCTACAGCTGCCGCATTCCCCAGGTCAAGCCACTTTTGAACCAGAAACAGCGGCAGAAGCGCCTGACCTGGGCTACAGAGAAGCAGCACTGGACTGTTGCTCAGTGGTTGCATGTCATTCGGAAATCAAGGTGCCAGAGTCTGGACTTCAGGACTTTTGGCATTTCCTTCTCCCCAGTCTTCCTCCAGTGTCAAGTACCCACAGTCAGTGATGGTCTGGGGTGCCATGTCAGCTGCTGGTGTTGGTCCACTGTGTTTTATCAAGGGCAGGGTCAATGCAGCTAGCTATCAGGAGATTTTGGAGCACTTCATGCTTCCATCTGCTGAAAAGCTTTATGGAGATGAAGATTTCATTTTTCAGCACGACCTGGCACCTGGTCACAGTGCCAAACCACTGGTAAATGGTTTACTGACCATGGTATTACTGTGCTCAATTGGCCTGCCAACTCTCCTGACCTGAACCCCATAGAGAATCTGTGGGATATTGTGAAGAGAAAGTTGAGAGACGCAAGACCCAACACTCTGGATGAGCTTAAGGCCGCTCTCGAAGCATCCTGGGCCTCCAGAACACCTCAGCAGTGCCACAGGCTGATTGCATTGAAGCAGTCATTTCTGCAAAAGGATTCCCGACTAAGTATTGAGTGCATAACTGACCATAATTATTTGAAGGTTGACTTTTTTTGTATTAAAAACACTTTTTTTATTGGTCGGATGAAATATGCACATTTTTTGAGACAGGAATTTTGGGTTTTCATGAGCTGTATGCCAAAATCATCGGTATTAAAACAATAAAAGACCTGAAATATTTCAGTTGGCGTGTAATGAATCCAAAATATATGAAAGCTTAATTTTTATAATTACATTATGGAAAATAATGAACTTTATCACAATATGCAATTTTTTTGAGAAGGACCTGTATATACTAAATATATTAGTTTCACCTTTTAATTTGAATAACTGAAATACACAGACTTTTGCATGATATTTTAATTTTTCGAGCTTCACCTGTATCTGCATTAATAAACCTGCTACAGCACCATGGCTCTGTTGAAAACAAGCTCTCAGACATTAAATAATGCAGTGATAATAAAGACGTCATTCTTTATTATTCCTTATAACCGATCTCAGATGGCGTACACAATTGCTGCTTCAGCATCATGGCTCCTGATGAAAGAATACATGGATAATTGCAGGCCAGGAGTGAGACCCGAATGAAAGCGAGTGCAGACAGTCCATCAGCCCAACAGAGCATGAGTAATCAAGGTCTTTGACTCTCCTGACCGGCGCGTCTTCTGATGCAATGCAAACTCTTATCAAAGGGCATGTTTTATGGACATCTGACTTTTAGCCCCTCAAAAATTATGAATGCATTTGATCCGACATGAAAGAGACAGAAGGCCAGCTCTTCTGCTGGAGAACCGCAGACAGATGATTAATAAGTTAAAGACGGATTTTTACCACTCCACCATCCAAAGTTTTAGACTTGTCATCTTCAGATTTTAAATATAACATGGTCAGACATGTGGCTTTAGCTGCAGTGCATTTCTAGACTGATACAATGCCAACTTCCTTTTTTTTTTCATGAAGATATTTCATAAAAAAAATTCTAATAACTTTACAAAACTTTGAAGCTATTTATAGCTGTTTTTTATGATGACAATAATTCTAAATTTACAAGAAAAAGTGTCAGCTTTCACATGAGATCATACTTGTGCTTTTAGTGCAAAGGCTTCATGAATTGTATCTGTTTTAGTTTGGGGTTATGCCATTTCTTGAGATTTTCCAAAAGTGGGGTTGCTGGCGACAGGTTTCTGATTAGCATCCTGAGCCTGAGTCTGCGATGAGGTTTGGGAGAGTCACTGAATACGCATTTATTTTCATGTAAACGGCTTAGTTGGTCTATTCTAGAGGTTACTGCCCTGGACTTTGACATGATCAACTGTAAGAAAAATTCCCATAAAGCTGCAAAGAAACTTTCTGCCTAAAATATATTACAAAACTGCCAGAGTAGAAGATGTGAATAGCGTTATTTGAATATATTTTACTTTCAGTGCTGTCATGAAAACCCCTGATTATGTGCTGCAGTTTATAGAAACATTATATATGGAAGCACTTTCAAAGCCAAATCTAGACTGAATTACTTTTTTCGCTGAATACAGTGCAGCTTTCGAAAAATGCTATTATCTCAAAATGTTTCAATATCTTATAATACCACGGCTAACACTGCAGTAAAGCTCAACACACAGGGGCAAATTCACTAAAAACCTGCATCATATTCATTAGCTGAAACCCAGTTGAACCGGGAGCTATCTGTGCTTGAACAGTTCTACAGCATGTGGAATTCAATAAAACTTTTGTCTCGAGGAACTCTTTTTTCTTCTTATGTCTACATTGTTACCCGATTTCCATAATTCCTGTTGAATAACACAGATAATGTGCAAATACGTAACACTATCAATTCATTCATTTTTCCCACAGTATGTACTGTAAATTAGCATAACAGGCACAAAATAAGATGATCATCAAAGCATGTATTATGTTGACTTTGTGCTGAACCATAATGGCCATCAGGGACATTTTTTTAAGAAGAAAATTATCCTTCAGAGAAGAAGGGACTCCCGGGGAAGACGGTCCTTGAGCAGAAAGTGTCTTTATCCTGCAAAAAAATAAAAAATCTTTAGATTAAAAAATGGTTATTTTAAGAACTGATTACTGAAGAGTTCTTTGGGGAATTTAAAATGGTTCTTCTATGGCATTGCTGTGAAAAAAAAAACACACATTTTAAGAGTGTATGTGGCTTTTTTGTTCATAGACAAACTTGAATGGTTTTCATCCCACGATAAAAATGATATTTATTCTTTTCTTACGGCTACAGGTATTTTTTTTGTTTTTTGAAAATATCCATGTTTATTCCAACCATCCGGCCAGTTGACGTCGGATTCATGCATTAATGCAGAGAGTGCACAATATTTGATTCTTTCCTCTCTCTATGGCATTGAATCATTCGAGCATGTCGGCTCGCACCGGAGCAGTTGTCATAAATTATTGAAAGTGAAGGCTTGTGTAAACCAACATGTTCCCTCGCAGGGCCCTCATCAGAAACACGCGTCACACCCGTGATAGAGACACAGCTCAGATTATGTAGTCCAAGAGCCCTGCTCATGAGGATTCGAGTCCTTCCCACCAAGCAATTACGCCGTGGAAGTATGGCTGGAGTACTAACAGGACCATGAGGGAATATGTGTGGAATATGGGACAAACACGAGCACTGAGGGAGAAGCTCAACCAATAGCACAGATGGTGCAAAGTATGAGTGTGTGGCGCTTTACCTCTTTAGAAGGATGGAGAGCAATTACCAGAAGAGTTGAGAGCGTGTTACATAAGGAACTACATTGAAATACTCTGAAAAATAGTCTGTTTTATAAGTGGTGGGGATTTATTCAGTAGCCGCGTTTCCATTACCCTTAAAATTGCGTAAATTGAAATTGCGAATTGAAAACACACCTAAATGAGTGAGGGAGAACCAAAGTGGACAGTGGGACGTCCCTCGAGACGCAAACAGATCCACTTCCATTGGTCCAAACCTCTGCCATATCAACTCCACCACCTCTGGATGGAGTCTCCATTCCCCGGGCCTCAGCCCCTGCCTCGACGGGATGTCTGCTCCCTGATTCAGAACCCCCGGGACAAATATTGCTCCTATAGATAATATTTTCCCAATGGACCATAAAATAATCTGATGTGCCAATCTGGATAGAGTGTGCGATCTGAGTAACCCCTTGTCGGTTCATATAAGCTACCACTGATGTATTGTCCGAACGTATCAAGACGTGGTAACCTTTGATGTCTGGGAGGAAGCTCCTCAAAGCCCTGAACACAGCCAACATCTCTAGGCAGTTTATATGCCGAGAATGATGATGGTCCTGCCACAGACCCCTTGAAAAGTGGGCGTCCATGACCGTGCCCCAGCCAGTAAGGGAAGCGTCTGTCGAAACGGTTTTCCGGTGACATGATGCCCCTAACACTGGCCCTTGGGACAAGAACCAAGGTTTCTTCCATATTAATAGGGAACGAAGGCATCTGCGCGTAACCTTTATTATACTTAACGGAAACCCCTTGGCTTTGAGCCACCACTGAAGGGGCCTCACGTGAAGAAGGCCCAAAGGAATTATGTTGGATGCCGCTGCCATGAGGCCCAGCAGTCTTTGAAATTGCTTTACAGTGATGGCCTGGTCTAGCTTTATCCCGGACACCATGGCCAGGATGGATTTGATACGTGCGGGACACATACGTGCCCACATCGTAACCGAATTCCATACCACGCCCAGAAAAGTAGTTTTCTGAGCAGGCTCTAGCACACTTTTCTTAGTGTTGAGTCTCAACTCCAAGTTCTGAATGTGGCCAAGGACGAGATCTCTATGCCGAACTGCCATTTCTTGAGACTGGGCCAATATGAGCCAGTCGTCAGTGTAATTCAGTATACGGATGCCCTGAAGCCTCAGTGGAGCCAGAGCTGCATCCATACACTTTGTGAACGTGCGGGGAGAGAGTGCTAGGCCGAACGGAAGAACCCGATATTGGTAAGCTTCGCCCCCGAAAGCGAACTTCAGGAACCTCCTGTGACATGGAAGGATGGAGACATGAAAATAAGCATCTTTTAGATCTATCGGGACAAACCAGTCCTCGGATCTGATTTGGTTCACAATAATAGGAATAGTAAGCATAATGAACCTGAATCTCAAATTCAATCTCCTGAATTCAAATGCCTTAGATCTAAAGTCGGCCTCAGCCCGCCATCCTTCTTTGAAACTATAAAGTACCGGCTGTAAAACCCGGACTCCCTGTCTGGTATGGGAACACTTTCTATGGCCCCTTATCCAGTAGAGTCTGTACCTCTCATTCAATAACCCGAGCCTGTTCTGGAACCACTGCAGTCGGTACCACCCCAGCAAACTTGGGAGGTAGGTAACCAAACTGCAGTCTGTACCCATATTTTATAATATTCAGGACCCATATAGATATGTTCGGAAGGCGTTGCCATTCTTCTACAAAATCTACTAAGGGAACCAGCCCCTCGAGACTGGCCTCGGGTGTTTTTCGAGCACTATTATCGACCTCCTGAAGCGGAGGACCGGCAGAAAAAACTCGAGAAAGATTTTGTGACCATAGTCGGTGCCCTGTTGCAAGCTTTTGAGGCGAACGCCACTGTGTGCGGAAATTGATGTGGCCCGAAGCGTCAAGGACGGAGCGGAGCGTCCAACAGAAAAGATTTATCTTTCTCTTTAATACGAGATCAATTTAGCCACAGATGTCTCTCCGTAGCCACCATAGCTGACATAGAGCGGCCTATGGTGCGTGCCGTCTCTTTAGTGGCCCGGAGAGACAAATCTGTGGCTCTTCTCTACTCCGGCCAACCAGTGCAGAGGTGTCCCTACACGGTTTGCTGGGCAGTGCCGGGGCTTTAAGCGAAGATGCCGCTTCAGGAGAAAGATAGCTCATTAAAGCTTCCTCCATCTGCGGCATCTTGCCATAACCCGCCTCTCTCACACCCAACACAGTCAAATAATCATATAACGAATGTAATGAGATATGTGAAGAGTGGGGTTTTTCCCAGGATGTAGAGATCTCTTTATGAAGATCTGGGAAAAACGGTAAGCCCCGGCGCTGAGGTTGTGATCTGTGCTGCAGGAATCTTTCATCTAACTTGCTTCGACGAGTATCATCCTTCTTATCTTGTGGCCAGCTGATGTTGAGTCTGGCCACAGCACGCGTCACAACCTCTACCAGCTCCTCATAAGCGGGAACATGAGCCAGCGAGTGTGACTCATGTTCCTCGCTCCCGATGCTGAGCACATCCACTTCCTCAGAAGCAGATAGCTCGAGCATCGGGCACTCGTCACGGAGCGTTATAGAATCTGCGGATGGTGAACGAGAAAGTGCCTCGGCAGTCTCGTTCTCATCCGCGAGATCCTTCTGCGATCCCCACGATCTAAGCCACCTCAACGGTGCGGGTCCCGTGAGCCTGGCCATCATCAGAAAAAATAGCCAGGCGGCGGGAGCGCAGCACTCTAATAGGAAGTGCTTCATGGTGTTCAGCCCCCTCGAGAGCTGCCTGTGCGTGCTGCGCTCCTAAACAATACACACAACTGATGTGTGTCCCCGTCCGTGATATATCTAGGCCAGGGGTGCACACAATTAGTATATAGTTATACACCATAATATAGTTTTTGCAACAGACAAAACAACACCAAATAAGACAGACAGTTTCAGAGAGAACGCTTGCTGAAGAGCGAAAGCTAATGTGTGTGTGTGCTGGCTTCACTTTTATGCATCCGGTTATGCCGTCACATGTTACGTCATGACGCAACACCAATCAGGAGTGGATTAGTTTCATTCATACTTCAGAGGCGCACGCTAAGGGAGCATCCCCAAAGAGTCTTTTTCAACGATGCAGTGTTGAGTTCCAGTGTTACAGTCTCCTGACGTCGATGACGCAGTGTGCTTGAACAGAATACGAGACAGAGTTCTTTATTAAATTCATAAAAGACGAAAGAATTACAGGAATACGGGGTTATAAACCTCAAAGAAATGCCACAATCTCGAGCTGGAAGCAGAAATGAGTGAGAAACAGCAGAAACTCATACAAGCCCCTCACAGTATAAGAGTCTTTCCTTGCATTAATGCTAGGATAACACACACACACGCGTCTCCTTCCATTAATAATATTGGCCAGTGCAGCGGCTGGGATATACATAAACCCACCAACATCCGTCACCATGATTTTTGGAATGACTTATCGCAAGAGGAAAAAATTAAGTTTTAGTCGCATAACATCAGTTAATGACAACGCAGTCATTTCGCAATAGTTTTTTTATTGACATTTAGAAAATATTGCAAAATTTGTGTGCAAATCTGTAATGGAAACGCGGCTTGAGTTACATCAGTAGGTGGCGAGATAATGTGATTCTTTCCAATAAAGAGAGTAAGGACTTAATCGCAGTAAGATGTTTACATGACATAATTAAACCTCTTTTTACATGCAATTTTCATTACCATCATTATTCACATACACAGCACAAATGATGAACTTACATTCAGAAAGTGTGTTGCTGTCCCATGTTCTAATGCAACACAAATGTCTATGGACGAATTAGATTGTTTTCAGGGATAGAGCTAATGTCTTCATCTATGTGTTTGATATCGATATATTGCATCATAATCACTTCATGCAACGTTGTCAACATGAACTCAGTTTCTTCACCTCTATATATTTACTAATGATCCGTGTTCACCTCAAGCACATGCACACTTTGGTCAGAGTGGAATAGATGCCATTACAGTGTTTACATGCCTGTTTATTGCAAATTAAAATCAACATTCGCCACAGATTTTACTAATGTTATGGTTACTACAATTATGAGCAATTTATCAATTTATTTGAAATATTGTGTTTACATGAGGTAAAGGTTAATCGCAGTAATACCTAAACCTTATTAAGAGGGTGCATTTAAACACAGTCATTGAATCATTTACTCGACTGGATTGTTACGAACAGTGTAAGTTACTCAAGCTGCTTTATATCGCAAACTGCCATTTGTTAACATATTATTTTTTTTAAAAATCTGTGATTATGAACACATTGGTTTGAAGCACTGAAAACGCCGGCTGGTCAGAACAGTGTAAATGCAGCGAAAACTCAGCCCAAACATGCACAAAAACACCCTTTGTAAACCAACTGTTTTAATGAAGGTGTAATGTAACGTGTCTTTAATGTAAAGTGTCTTTATAATATGAATTATTTTATTCATTTTTAGGGTTTGTTTTGTTTGTCTTATGTATAGCTGGGTTAATCAGACTTTAGCTCCGACTCTTTTTATTATATAAACGAGTCATTAAATGTCTACACATTTATAACATTGATCTGAGATTAGGTATCATATATAGGTATTCACAGATGAACGATGGAAATTGTGAAACGTCTTGAAACAGTTATGACATCTTAAAGCCTTGTTTACTGAAATCATGTGACTTCGGCAGTTTGATAAGTTTGACATCGTAATGATGCGTGACGCTCTACTCGTTATGTTCTATAATTGTGCGTTTTTATGGCAACTCTATCAAGCACTAAATGAATGTGCACCGGTCAGTGGTTCAGTCGTCACAAGTAGGAGCTCTCAGAAAATTCACAGGTTACAAGTTGTAATTACGAGTTCTATAAACACATGAATGCTTTTTATAAGGTGGAAACTGGTAATTACGGTAATTGCGACATGGTGTGAATGCACCGACTGCTTTGAAACAAGTGATTCGCAAAGGTTTCGAAGCCTCACGAAGCTTGTTAGCATGAAATAAAGCAATGCAAAAGCAGTGGACTGTTGTTTAACGACTCATCAATCCTGTAATCGCTGAAGCGCTGCAGAATTACCAGTGATTATAATTACGATCGGTCACATTAACAGTATTTGAAACAAATTCGCTCTGTATCTCCCACTGAGAATTGTTTTAGCATAAATTAAGCAATTATTTGTGCAGCGCCTTGTGTACCTGTTGGAAATTAGTAGCAAAGTTAAATTGCAAAAGAGCTGGTGAATATGATTCATTTCAAAGAGTCCTTCTAAGTAAAAGGGTCATTCTGTTTGAACAAAGAAGTAAATAATCTTTGTATTTTAGGTTCTCATGAATTTGTAATACCTAAATATTGTCAAGGATTTCATTCTACAATCTATTTCAGAGGTCAATCCAGCAGAAACATTAAACCTGTGATAATAATTAAGGGAAAAGATGCCAAAACAACCAGCCAAATGACAGTTAATGGGACATGATTAACAGTTCTCCTGATTTAATAAGCTCCAAAATCACAAAAAGCATAAACAAAACCATTAATGCATGATATACGTAGCCTGATTTGAGCACTATACAGTACTAGAACAGTATATGCAGAAAATGTGTCATTATAGAATTCTAGTGTTGTTGTTTTTTTTTTTTTTTAAGCATATTGTTAATGAATGCTGAGTGGATATGAGTAGTTTCCTTTTATCATTGATGATGTTGAAAGCTGAAGGGATTGTAACTTTCGTTATCTAAACGTCCAGGTTAAATCCTACATTTTCCCATCAGTTCTAAGAAAGACTTTTACCTTAAAAGGATAAGAGTTTCAAGAATAACAACAACTTTAATTAAATGGAGTCAGATTAATAACTGGGTTATGCACGTGATCCCTCAACTGCTCTTTGTTCTAATTTTTGGTTCAAAATAGCAGCGAAAGCTTCAGCCTTACAATATTATTCAGTGTCCTGCATTTTCTTTCCACTTTTCATCCTTGCTTTGACTCCCAGCTCAACGCAGACGGCTCTCCTGTTCTCCACGGCTCTTGCGGAGAGTGTTAACCTGTGGCCTCGTCTGCATGCATGGCTTCACCGGCGTTCCCCGCGGAGGGTCCGGCTCCGGCACGACGCACGCGGGAGCCCTGAGGTTTACTGTAAATGTGGGATTCCACCTCACACATTAGAGGAATGTCAGGCCGGAACAAACACATTAACATCACAGCAGAATCTCTCCTCCTCTTCCTCACACTTTCAGATCTGACGTTACAGGGGCAGTTTTTAACAGAAAATGTTATGACAAGTAAATGGCTTTAGGGATAATGGACAGTCGGCTGATCATAATCCCATAATAAACCCTTTCAGTAATGCAGCGCTGATATGAAATATATACAGTAAATACTGTTTTTCTCTATTTTAAGATCTTTGTATCTGTTATCGGTGTATTCATCTTCTAGGGCCAGACCGTTTGTTCGTATTTTTGCTTTAAAGGTGCAGTGTGTGATTTTTAGCGACATCTAGCGGTTCGGTTGCGAGTTGCACTAATGGCTCCGCCCACCCCTCCCTTTTGAAGAAGCTACGGTGGCTAAAGCGGGACAAACATATCGTCGACTGAGACAGCAGAGAATAGCCAGAGTAAGCCGAGAGTGTGTAACATTGTCACTGTTTCTGTACCACAGTCCATTATAAACCACATCATGGATAAAGTTTACAAAGCCATAGTCAGGTGAGGGTCTTAATATATAATATAATAATCAGCTGATTGTTTCACAAACGTAACCAGCATATTTCTCCCCACATAGCAAACCCATAATACAGCGAGGGAGAAGAACCACATAAACTATGCAACTATATTTTTTCTAACAGGGTAGTAAAAGTTTAGCTGGCTAATATGAGCTGTTACTATGGCTGAGCTGGTCAAAGCGTAAAGCCTTGTTTAAACTCGTCCGCATGAGCCCAAAGGTGCGCGCGGCAAAAATGACATGATTGTAACAGCGCGCGCGCCTCCGCATCCCCTAGACACCATTTACTACACACAATAGGCTTTTTTTCTCTGATTTTGAAAACTCTTCGCGAACGACTTGAAATGCTTCCAAAATCGACTTGTCGCGATCGACGGGTTGGTGATTCCTGTAACATACTGTTTTACGGTCAATGAAAAGAGTCCTAATCAGCTGTCTCACGAACGCAACCAGCTCATTTATCCCCACATAGCAAAGCCATAACACAGCGAGGGAGAAGAACTAAGTTACATGAAACAATCCAACTACATATTTTACACCACTGACAAGGGAAAGTCACTATCACGGTGTCTATCTGGCTTCTAGCTTTCTGCGGCTTCTCTTTCAAGGCAGTGACGAAACGCGCTCTGTAGCGCTGTGTGTTCGCTGTCGGCTACGGTAGAAACATGACGTCACAATATGGCAACCTTCATAGAAGGGGATTCCCGCGCCTATGTAGATATAAATGCCTCATTCTAAGGTAATACAAACTTAACGGTTTATTAAGTAAGGTCTTTATACACCACTAAACACATAGTTATGGATCTTATATTGCATTTCTGTCAATAGATCCACAGAAATATTACACACTGCGCCTTTAACTGGAGATTCTAGTCATCATATAAAAAGGTTCCTGCTAACATCTGATTGGTCAGACCGCCTGTCAATCAAACTCCCGGCGAAGGGTGAATTGCCAGGTGAACTGTTAAATATGTGCATATAATA
The DNA here is from genome assembly GCA_030578275.1 of Meda fulgida. NCBI lineage: Eukaryota > Metazoa > Chordata > Actinopteri > Cypriniformes > Leuciscidae > Meda > Meda fulgida. The sequence goes on from CM060639.1 coordinate 26,565,701, forward strand.
AGTATTCTGGACCATTTCCTTAAGGACACTAATTCTACTGGAATCACTGCTGAACAAGATTATTCTATATATACCATCAAATTAAAAATGACTCATAAATTACCACTCTCATGTGAGATGCGTTTTTACTAGAATTGATCCAATCACTACAGCCAAAAATATCATGTGATCACTCTATATTATGTAGCAGGGAGGGAACTGTCCACCGCAGGAAGGAAAGATCTTACGCATTAATGAATGAAGTGCTCGTTCTAAAATAGCCCCGGTCTACTGACATTTGTTTTGACGTCCAAACATTACAATGCTCATGATAACTTTCTTTAACTCTACATTAAGTGAATCCACGTCACCAGATAACTGATCTTCGACAGCGAAGCCATAGAAATATATAGAGCTAACGCAAAAGCAGAAGTTCAAAGACAGTATTATACAGATGAATGAGAACTTGTTTCTCTTGGGCATAAGGTATAATATTATTCTCTAAAAAATTATACAAATAAAATATATGAACTGTCACTGGTGAAAAATATACTATTTTTTTATTATATTTTTGCTGCTGGCAAAAATAAATAAATAAACATATAATATTTACAGCAATTATTCTTGTTGTACCTGGAGCTGGTTTAGCGTGTAAGGGTGTAGTAAGGGTGTAGTAAGGGTGTAGTTTTCGCCTCCACCAGCAGGGGTGGTGACAAGCTAACAAACCATCACTGACCAACTGGACTAATGAACAAACACAACTCTAGAATGCTGTGGACTATACACTTGAGATTTATGTTGAAAAATATGGAAATAAAACAATATACTCACTTCTAAATGTACTTTTCTTTAAATGATTTAGCCTACTACAATAAATAATCATATTTGAATTATCATAAAAACAAGCATATTCATCAAATGATGTTGACTAAAACATGGACTGAAAGTTTTGTCAAAATGTGAATAAATGTGACACATTGTAACAATATTGCTATATTTTTATGTAAATATTTTTACATGTTATTTATGTATGGTAACACTTTAGATCATGGTCCAATTCTCACTATTAACTAGTTGCGTATTATCATCCATATTACTAGGATATTGGCTGTTTATTAGTACTTATAAAGCAGATATTAATGCCTTATTCTGCATGATCATATTTTTCATCCCTCATCCTATCCAGTTCATAAGAACCACCTTATTAACTATTAATAATTAGTTTGTTGAGGCAAGGTCGTAGTGAGAATTGGACCCTAATCTAAAGTATATTTTTATATTATATAGAATAATAATATTATGTTGTTTTTATTTTTAAATGTTTTTTTTATTACAATCTTCAAAGTCTTTTTTAAAATCTCTTCTAAAAACCCATCTTTTTTCTTTGGCCTTTAACACCAGAAGTTGATATTTTGTTTATTTTATTGTTTTTTAAGGCTTGGCTGTTTTTTTTTTTTTGTTGTTGTTTCTTAATTTGTTTTATATTGTATCTTGTGTTTTGTATGAGTTATGTATTGTGTGTTGTGTTTTTGTAATTCTTCTGTACAGCACAGTCTACTTCGGTCGTTTTAAAGTGCTTTATAAATAAAGTTTGATTTTATTTCTTTTATTTGATATTTTCGGATAAATGCATACGCATTCAAATTCATATTTCACACTTTAAATTTGCAAGCGACTCTCATATCAGTACAAAAAACACTTAGCACTCATGCCTTCTAAAATAATTTAGAAATGTGTGCTTTGTAACTTCCATCAGGGTACCGAATGATGCTATTTCTGCCTCTGGGTGCAGCATTAAGCTTGCAGATCTAGAAGTGAAACGAACTAGAGAACAAGTTATAAAACAGAAGAAACATTGTTATTGCATAATGAAACAGCAGAGCAAGCTCACTAATGCTCCTGATGCACTCAACACTTCTCTTCCTCTCACAAATCGCTGATTATGTTCAAAACAGCCTTGATTTGTTAGATATTCACATTCTCTGATTATCTGCTCAAATTCTCTGATTATCTGCTCAAATTCTCTGATTATCTGCTCAAATTCAACTGCTTTCAACATATCTTTACTCTTAACTCAACATATCTCTACTCTTTACTCAACATATCTCTACTCTTAACTCAAAATATCTCTACTCTTTACTCAACATATCTCTACTCTTTACTTAACATATCTCTACTCTTAACGCAACATATCTCTACTCTTAACTCAACATTTCTTTACTCTTTACTCAACATATCTCTACTCTTTACTTAACATATCTCTACTCTTTACTTAACATATCTCTACTCTTAACTCAACATATCTCTACTCTTTACTTAACATATCTCTACTCTTTACTCAACATATCTTAACTCAACATATCTCTACTCTTCACTCAACATATCTCTACTCTTAACTCAACATCTCTACTCTTAACTCAACATATCTCTACTCTTTACTCAACATATCTCTACTCTTAACTCAACATCTCTACTCTTAACTCAACATATCTCTACTCTTAACTCAACATATCTCTACTCTTCACTCAACATATCTCTACTCTTAACTCAACATATCTCTACTCTTTACTTAACATATCTCTACTCTTAACGCAACATATCTCTACTCTTAACTCAACATTTCTTTACTCGTTACTCAACATATCTCTACTCTTAACTCAACATATCTCTACTCTTAACTCAACATATCTCTACTCTTTACTTAACATATCTCTACTCTTTACTCAACATATCTTAACTCAACATATCTCTACTCTTCACTACACATATCTCTACTCTTCACTCAACATATCTCTACTCTTAACTCAACATATCTCTACTCTTTACTCAACATATCTCTACTCTTAACTCAACATATCTCTACTCTTAACTCAACATATCTCTACTCTTAACTCAACATATCTCTACTCTTCACTCAACATATCTCTACTCTTAACTCAACATATCTCTACTCTTTACTCAACATATCTCTACTCTTAACTCAACATATCTCTACTCTTTACTCAACATATCTCTACTCTTTACTTAACATTTCTTTACTCTTTACTCAACATATCTCTACTCTTAACTCAACATATCTCTACTCTTAACTCAACATATCTCTACTCTTTACTTAACATATCTCTACTCTTTACTCAACATATCTTAACTCAACATGTCTACTCTTCACTCAACATATCTCTACTCTTCACTCAACATATCTCTACTCTTAACTCAACATCTCTACTCTTAACTCAACATATCTCTACTCTTTACTCAACATATCTCTACTCTTAACTCAACATATCTCTACTCTTAACTCAACATCTCTACCCTTAACTCAACATATCTCTACTCTTAACTCAACATATCTCTACTCTTCACTCAACATATCTCTACTCTTAACTCAACATCTCTACTCTTAACTCAACATATCTCTACTCTTTACTCAACATATCTCTACTCTTAACTCAACATATCTCTACTCTTAACTCAACATATCTCTACTCTTCACTCATCATATCTCTACTCTTATTTCAACATATCTCTACTCTTCACCCAACATATCTCTACTCTTAACTCAACATCTCTACTCTACACTCAACATCTCTCTACTCTTTACTCAACATATCTCTACTCTTAACTCAACATATCTCTACTCTTTACTCATCAAATCTCTACTCTTAACTCAACATATCTCTACTCTTAACTTAACATATCTTTACTCTTTACTCAACATATCTCTACTCTTAACTCAACATCTCTACTCTTTACTCAACATATCTCTACTCTTAACTCAACATATCTCTACTCTTTACTCAACATAGCTCTACTCTTAACTCAACATATCTTTACTCTTTACTCAACATATCTCTACTCTTAACTCAACATATCTCTATTCTTTACTCAACATATCTCTACTCTTAACTCAACATATCTCTACTCTTAACTCAACATATCTCTACTCTTTACTCAACAAATCTCTACTCTTAACTCAACATATCTCTACTCTTAACTCAACATATCTCTACTCTTAACTCAACATATCTCTACTCTTTACTTAACATATCTCTACTCTTAACACAACATATCTCTACTCTTAACTCAACATATCTCTACTCTTAACTCAACATATCTCTACTCTTTACTCAACATATCTTAACTCAACATATCTACTCTTTACTCAACATATTTCTACTCTTTACTCAACATATCTTAACTCAACATATCTCTACTCTTTACTCAACATATCTCTACTCTTAACTCAACATATTTCTACTCTTTACTCAATGTTGTGAGCTTTTTCTTCTAAAGTGTAGGAACTCAGAAGCGAAGACCAGGAGACTTGATTAACTCTTAAGAAGGTTTCTTTATTGAGAACACGAGCTGTTCGTTGCTGTAGTCTTCCAAGCTCGTGTCTTAACCAAGTCTGACTTAACTAAAATACAGACCGTTTATATACATTACAAGGGGAAGGGGCTACCTAGAGGTGGAGACTATCATGGATTATCATCCATATTACTAGGATATTGGCTGTTTATTAGTACTTATTGTGGCGAACAGGACGGCCGAGGGGCGTGAGAGAACGGCGCGAGGCCGGTGGTGCGATTGCTAATGAGCAGCACCTGTGAAGCACACCGGTCTCGCATCTCTCACGGAGGAGCGGAAGCATAAAGGAGGAGCGACGACGTTGATGATCGAGAGAGGAACAGGCCTGTATTTTAGTTGTGTTTTGTTTTTGTATTTTATTTTAGCCAGCAGTCATCCGCGAGGGGCTGCTGGCAGTTCCTTATGTTTATTTTCGGTAGCCAGCAGTCGTCCGCGAGGGGCTGCTGGTGGTATTTCGTTTGTTTGTTTTATTTTAAATAAATTATATTTTGATTCTTCGCCGGTTCCCGCCTCCTTCTTCCCTGAACATTGCTACACTGGTGCCGAAACCCGGGAAGAGGGAGGAACGCGCTGTCAGAGAGTCCTCGCCGGTGTGGGGAATCCGCGGTGCCATCGAGCATGGTGCGCGAGTCGCCGCCGCTCGCCGTGGGCCGGAGCCTGCTGCCATCCGCCGAGCGAGGGGAGGAGCAGGGAGCGGGGGACTCGCGGCCACGGACGCTCGAGGCGGTGCGCTGGAGTGAGTTGCCGGTGGGACGGTCGAGCTCGCTGCCGGCCGCCTGGGTATTGGAGGGGCGGCTGCCATCCGGGAGGGAGAGGAGGAGTCGCCGCCGCTCGCCGTGGGCCGGAGCCTGCTGCCGTCCACCAGTGAAGGGGAGGAGCAGGGAGCGGGGGACTCCTACCGTCTGCCCAAGGCACCCGAGGAGCCGTCGCCGTCCACCGGGCGGCGGAGGAGCGTCGAGCCGTCCACCGAGGGCTACCCAGCGTCGCCGCCAGGCACCGCGGAGGAGATCGCCTAGCTGGTGGGGGACCAGATGGCAGCGCGTTGTGGGAACCGGACCAATTTTTTTTTTCCTCTCTCCCCTCTCTCGATCTGTCGCTCCTCATGCTTCCGTCTCCGTTTCCCTCGGTTTGTCTGTCCATACCCCCCAGGGATCGCCGCCGCCGGGGGGGGAGTAGGCACAGGCTCGTGAGTACCCCCCGGCCTGTGAGGGGCGATGGGGGTATGTGGCGAACAGGACGGCCGAGGGGCGTGAGAGAACGGCGCGAGGCCGGTGGTGCGATTGCTAATGAGCAGCACCTGTGAAGCACACCGGTCTCGCATCTCTCACGGAGGAGCGGAAGCATAAAGGAGGAGCGACGACGTTGATGATCGAGAGAGGAACAGGCCTGTATTTTAGTTGTGTTTTTTTTTTTTTTTTAACAGTCAAAATATAATTTATTTAAAATAAAACAAACAACCAAAATACCGCCAGCAGCCCCTCGCGGACGACTGCTGGCTAAAATAAAATACAAAAACAAAACACAACTAAAACACAGGCCTGTTCCTCTCTCGATCATCAACGTCGTCGCTCCTCCTTTATGCTTCCGCTCCTCCGTGAGAGATGCGAGACCGGTGTGCTTCACAGGTGCTGCTCATTAGCAATCGCACCACCGGCCTCGCGCCGTTCTCTCACGTCCCTCGGCCGTCCTGTTCGCCACACTTATAAAGCAGATATTAATGCCTTATTCTGCATGATCATATTTTTCATCCCTCATCCTATCCAGTTCATAAGAACCACCTTATTAACTATTAATAATTAGTTTGTTGAGGCAAGGTCGTAGTGAGAATTGGACCCTAATCTAAAGTATATTTTTATATTATATAGAATAATAATATTATGTTGTTTTTATTTTTAAATGTTTTTTTTTATTACAATCTTCAAAGTCTTTTTTAAAATCTCTTCTAAAAACCCATCTTTTTTCTTTGGCCTTTAACACCAGAAGTTGATATTTTGTTTATTTTATTGTTTTTTAAGGCTTGGCTGTTTTTTTTTTTTTTTTGTTGTTTCTTAATTTGTTTTATATTGTATCTTGTGTTTCGTATGAGTTATGTATTGTGTGTTGTGTTTTTGTAATTCTTCTGTACAGCACAGTCTACTTCGGTCGTTTTAAAGTGCTTTATAAATAAAGTTTGATTTTATTTCTTTTATTTGATATTTTCGGATAAATGCATACGCATTCAAATTCATATTTCACACTTTAAATTTGCAAGCGACTCTCATATCAGTACAAAAAACACTTAGCACTCATGCCTTCTAAAATAATTTAGAAATGTGTGCTTTGTAACTTCCATCAGGGTACCGAATGATGCTATTTCTGCCTCTGGGTGCAGCATTAAGCTTGCAGATCTAGAAGTGAAACGAACTAGAGAACAAGTTATAAAACAGAAGAAACATTGTTATTGCATAATGAAACAGCAGAGCAAGCTCACTAATGCTCCTGATGCACTCAACACTTTTCCTTCCTCTCACAAATCGCTGATTATGTTCAAAACAGCCTTGATTTGTTAGATATTCACATTCTCTGATTATCTGCTCAAATTCTCTGATTATCTGCTCAAATTCTCTGATTATCTGCTCAAATTCAACTGCTTTCAACATATCTTTACTCTTAACTCAACATATCTCTACTCTTTACTCAACATATCTCTACTCTTAACTCAAAATATCTCTACTCTTTACTCAACATATCTCTACTCTTTACTTAACATATCTCTACTCTTAACGCAACATATCTCTACTCTTAACTCAACATTTCTTTACTCTTTACTCAACATATCTCTACTCTTTACTTAACATATCTCTACTCTTTACTTAACATATCTCTACTCTTAACTCAACATATCTCTACTCTTTACTTAACATATCTCTACTCTTTACTCAACATATCTTAACTCAACATATCTCTACTCTTCACTCAACATATCTCTACTCTTAACTCAACATCTCTACTCTTAACTCAACATATCTCTACTCTTTACTCAACATATCTCTACTCTTAACTCAACATATCTCTACTCTTAACTCAACATCTCTACTCTTAACTCAACATATCTCTACTCTTAACTCAACATATCTCTACTCTTCACTCAACATATCTCTACTCTTAACTCAACATATCTCTACTCTTTACTTAACATATCTCTACTCTTAACGCAACATATCTCTACTCTTAACTCAACATTTCTTTACTCGTTACTCAACATATCTCTACTCTTAACTCAACATATCTCTACTCTTAACTCAACATATCTCTACTCTTTACTTAACATATCTCTACTCTTTACTCAACATATCTTAACTCAACATATCTCTACTCTTCACTACACATATCTCTACTCTTCACTCAACATATCTCTACTCTTAACTCAACATATCTCTACTCTTTACTCAACATATCTCTACTCTTAACTCAACATATCTCTACTCTTCACTCAACATATCTCTACTCTTAACTCAACATATCTCTACTCTTTACTCAACATATCTCTACTCTTAACTCAACATATCTCTACTCTTTACTCAACATATCTCTACTCTTTACTTAACATTTCTTTACTCTTTACTCAACATATCTCTACTCTTAACTCAACATATCTCTACTCTTAACTCAACATATCTCTACTCTTTACTTAACATATCTCTACTCTTTACTCAACATATCTTAACTCAACATGTCTACTCTTCACTCAACATATCTCTACTCTTCACTCAACATATCTCTACTCTTAACTCAACATCTCTACTCTTAACTCAACATATCTCTACTCTTTACTCAACATATCTCTACTCTTAACTCAACATATCTCTACTCTTAACTCAACATCTCTACCCTTAACTCAACATATCTCTACTCTTAACTCAACATATCTCTACTCTTCACTCAACATATCTCTACTCTTAACTCAACATCTCTACTCTTAACTCAACATATCTCTACTCTTTACTCAACATATCTCTACTCTTAACTCAACATATCTCTACTCTTAACTCAACATATCTCTACTCTTCACTCATCATATCTCTACTCTTATTTCAACATATCTCTACTCTTCACCCAACATATCTCTACTCTTAACTCAACATCTCTACTCTACACTCAACATCTCTCTACTCTTTACTCAACATATCTCTACTCTTAACTCAACATATCTCTACTCTTAACTCAACATATCTCTACTCTTTACTCATCAAATCTCTACTCTTAACTCAACATATCTCTACTCTTAACTTAACATATCTTTACTCTTTACTCAACATATCTCTACTCTTAACTCAACATCTCTACTCTTTACTCAACATATCTCTACTCTTAACTCAACATATCTCTACTCTTTACTCAACATAGCTCTACTCTTAACTCAACATATCTTTACTCTTTACTCAACATATCTCTACTCTTAACTCAACATATCTCTATTCTTTACTCAACATATCTCTACTCTTAACTCAACATATCTCTACTCTTAACTCAACATATCTCTACTCTTTACTCAACAAATCTCTACTCTTAACTCAACATATCTCTACTCTTAACTCAACATATCTCTACTCTTAACTCAACATATCTCTACTCTTTACTTAACATATCTCTACTCTTAACACAACATATCTCTACTCTTAACTCAACATATCTCTACTCTTAACTCAACATATCTCTACTCTTTACTCAACATATCTTAACTCAACATATCTACTCTTTACTCAACATATTTCTACTCTTTACTCAACATATCTTAACTCAACATATCTCTACTCTTTACTCAACATATCTCTACTCTTAACTCAACATATTTCTACTCTTTACTCAATGTTGTGAGCTTTTTCTTCTAAAGTGTAGGAACTCAGAAGCGAAGACCAGGAGACTTGATTAACTCTTAAGAAGGTTTCTTTATTGAGAACACGAGCTGTTCGTTGCTGTAGTCTTCCAAGCTCGCGTCTTAACCAAGTCTGACTTAACTAAAATACAGACCGTTTATATACATTACAAGGGGAAGGGGCTACCTAGAGGTGGAGACACTTCTGAAAACAAAGCATGTAAATGAGGTATACAGGTTTTGGAACCTGCTCAGCATGAGACACGAGAACAGGACGGGGCAGGACTTCTCATACTGAGACAGGAATTCCCACCTCAGTAATAAAGTAGCAGGTGTTCAAACCCGGCCCAGCATGCATCCCCACCCGCGGAGACATGAGAACAGAAATGGCAGGAAAAACAATTAAGAGTTTCTGTAATTTGACCAGTACAGAAAAACAGGATTGGCCAGATATCATCACCATCCTAACTTTAAACCTAAAATTAAACATTTGACAAATTTGTATTCCTTCATCAACATACCTCTACTCTTAACCCAACATATTTCTACTCTTTACTCAACATATTTCTACTCTTTACTCAACATATTTCTACTCTTTACTCAACATATTTCTACTCTTTACTCAACATATCTCTACGCTGACTCAACATATCCCTACTGTTTACTCAACATATCTCTACTCTTAACTCAACATATCTCTACTCTTAACTCAACATATTTCTACTCTTAACTCAACATATCTCTACTCTTTACTCAACATATTTCTACTCTTTACTCAACATATCTCTACGCTTACTCAACATATCCCTACTTTTTACTCAACATATCTCTACTCTTAACTCAACATATCTCTACTCTTAACTCAACATAACATAATATTTTCAGAATGGTATTTGAGAATGCCTGACAAACACTTCTCAGAAACTTGAGTTTTTTTTATTCTATTTTTTACGGTGACTCAATTATATGGAAATGGCAGAGTTTGCATTCGATGCTGATCAAGCCTGAACTTCCTCCTGGAATAAACAAGGCTGTTTCTACCAGCAGTGATGAGTGTGTTTCTCACGTCACACACTCTCACACACACGCTTACACATGCTCACACACTCTCTCTCACACACACACGCTCTCTCACACACTCTCTCACACACACACGCTCTCTCACACACACACACACACACACACACACACTCACTCTCACACACACACAAACCCGACCCCTAAACCTACCCGTCTCTCACACACACACACACACACACAAACACACACATACACACGCTCACACACACACACACACACACACGCTCACACACACACACTCACACACTCTCGCGCACTATAATCCTGAACGCCTGAGGGACTTTTAGCCTCAGCTTCAGGACGACAGAGGAGCTTCACTGTCACTCTCTTTAAGATACCAATCTATTTGACATTGTGTGTTATACAAGTTTTTCTCCATCCATCCATCCATCCATCCATCCATCTATTGTTCTTTGTCTGGTTTGTGACATCATGTCCTGAAGAGTAGTGTCCACGTGCTGCTGCATCTGCAGAGACTCGAGGTTCAGTGTGACGCCAGAGCAGGAGTAAACGGAGAGAACAGTAAATAAACAGGAGAGGAGAGATGCTACTGTAGATTAGCATCTGAGACGCGGCGTATCTCAGTTAACTCTAATGTTGTGAGACAGCTATGATGCATTACTGGTGGGAAGCAGAAGTACCTGAAGGCGATCAATCTTCACTTTAATTCAAAGCTGCTCGCTTTATCATATTGTCAGCGAGCGCAGGTGAGTGGGTTTGAGCGAAGCCTGCTGATAGCGAAAGCAGGAAAAAGATGATCGATTAGCTAAGCCGAGCCATTGGAATCTTCTCATTTGTTAGGATGCTAATGACGAGTTTGATTTATCGCTGTTGACGGCGAGCAGAAAGTTTTCTCACTCGTCATGGATCGTCATTGATATTCAAGAGGAAAGCTTCAGCAGTAAGATGGAGCTCAGACCCATGTGATTTTTCCATTTCTCCCAGTCTGCAGGAGAGAGTGAGGAGACTCGTGCGATCCAGGGAAGATACTCTGAGGCGAACAGCAGGCCATCAGGGTCTCAACACACACTTCAGCTAATGACCTCCATGCCCCTCAGGAGAAGCCTAAGCAAATCGTCACCTTCAAATGAACCCAGCCCAGGCTCATTACAAAACATACATGTGGCAACGATTTAAAAACGCTGAACGTGTAACGCTTCACTCGTTTAACTCCATGCATTGATTGCACATCTTGAAACGTATTTTTGAATCGTGAATCGTTTATTTCAGTCAATAATCGATTTAAAATGCAAAGAATCAAATTAATCGCAATTCGATAGCGATTCTGTCACGATCCACACACGGGAAACAGGGAGATCCAATTGTAATAAGAATTTATTGGGGAATCCAATATCATACATCCAGTCCAGGCAGGGGTCAAAACCGAAGTAGCAATCCAAAATAAACAAGAACAATACAAACGGGCAAGAAGGCAGCACTCAGAAGTGGGGTGATGAAAAACAAGGACTCCGTAACAAACACTAAACAGGCAGGGTATTTATACACACAGAACAAACAATCATGATGGGGAACAGCTGGGTGCAATGAACAGTGATGAGTGCAGACAAGGATTGTGGGGAATATAGTTCCGATGTAAAAGACACCGTGGGGAAGAGGACCACTAGTGGACACCCAGGGAGACATAAACCAGACACTGTGACAGATTCAGGCTCATTAGAAAAACTTACATGTGGCAAAACATTTTTTTAAAACGCTAAATACTTTATTACATAATTATTAAAATAAACACTGCAATATAGTTGCTGAGTTGCTATTCAATAATGCAAATTTTATTAAACAAAAAGCTTTTTTATATTTTATCAAAATTATATTTCCTTTTTAACTGTGTATATCATTTGTCAATATATATTTTTTGTCTATACATTTTGTCAGTATATATTATCTTGTTTAATTATGCCACATTATGACAATTCCATGATTCAGTTTCACATTATTTGATCAATGCATTTCCCGTCGACTTTAGGCTGCATAACAGAATAGTGTTTGTTTTGAAAGATCACGCAAGAGAAAGTGCTGATTCATGCCTTCAATTATCCTGCCTTTTCCTTGGACTGATCAGAGTGCGATATCATAAAGCAGAGGGAAAATATGCAAAACGTAATTCCATTAAGTTCGGAGGCATAACGGAGCAGCATTATCTTGCAGCTAGAGATGTGTGTGTTACGATCACATCTATTAAACAGGAGCGTTTGGCTATTTCTCAAAAACTATAGAGGAAGAAAGGTGTTTTTTTCTGTAGATCACATAAATAATGTCAGCAAAAGTGCGGGAACACCAGCTAGATTATCCTGAGAGAGTGTTTAGCGCTCGTTGTCGGATCTGCGGAGAGGAAAGGCCATCATACGCTGTTATTCCCCCTTTCACCGACTCCAGGGCTTCCCTCCTGGGCGAGAGGAGCTCCATACACGGGATCAGCGGGATCAGCGGGATCCGCGGAGCGATCTCCAGATGGGACGCTCATCTCGCTTTGACTTTTGTGCTCGTATTTGATGTTTGTTTTAGTCTTAGATTTCATCTTTTGTCAAAAAAATGAAGCCCATCATTAATGCCTATTAATACATTTAAGTCCATTTTACTCGCACTAAATAGCATGTAGTTTGTTTATAAAATAATATTTAGTTGATGATAATGTGCAAAATTATGGACATGCCTGTCAAACTGTGACATATTCATTTGTGATACATATTTTCACCGCATAAGATAACCGCATATACCAACCGGAAAAAAGTTTTCTCTTAGATATATAGCAATCATGTCATGTGTGATTTTCTGTTATAGAATCAGAACGTCTCCGGTTACTTGACTGTAACCTTGTTCCCTGAGAAAACGGAATTAGATGCTGCGCTGCTCAGCGCATTGGGAACATATTTTATCGTGACCAGCTGTGAATATTGTGTTTAACAGGTAATATAGCCTCGGTCGTGTCACGGTAAGACACGGAGATGAACCCAAACGCAGACAGTATACAATAAGACACGGTTTAATGACAAAAACAGGAAAACAAAACCCATGAGAGGGCAAAACAGATGGAACACAGAATACCTGACTGACTAGACTAAACTGGGAAACAAATGAACAAGAAAACAAACAAGACTTCAAGAGATGCTAACAATGACTAGATGTACAGAGGGTACTCACGATCAACGTATAACAATGAACCGACGCAAGACAGCAAACACAAGGGGATTAAATAGGAAGACTAAATCAAACATAACAGGTGACACGGGTGAAACACTAATGACAGAATCAGGATAACAAGGGGGCGGGGTAATGAGACGAGACAACACAAGCACATGACCAAAACACAAGGCCATGTGCTTGCACACAGAACATGGGTCTGTCATGATCCTGCCAAAATACTAGAACTCACAGACCTGATGGCAGAATCATGACAGTACCCCCTCCTTAAAGAGCGGCTACCAGACGCTCCCCAAGGAGACATTAAACGCGGGACAAGACTGACAGAGACATAGACCAGACCCAACAAAACATGACAAATAATAACAGGGGCATACAAGCGTGAACAATGACCGGGTTAGGGTGAAACATCAGAAAAAATAAACAAGGAAGGGGAGGCGGAGGGACAACAGAGTCTTTAAGCGAGAGTCCAGGGTGGGTGGGCGGGACGGTGATCTTGGAACTACAGGGTGTGGGCTTAGGACGGGGGACCCGAACGGACTTGGGTGGAGTGGTGTGAGTAGACGGAGAAACAGTCCTAGGTTGAACCATGACGGGGGAAACAAACGGGAGTCCGGGGACAGTAGAGACAGGGACACACGAGGAGACAGTCCGGGGACTTCTGACGGGGAACATGGTTGGTGACGGGACAGGACTGGGTGCCGCGCTCACGGCGACCGGCTCTGGAACAGCGCTTGCCGTAGAGGGCTCTGGAACAGCGCTTGCCGTAGCGGGCTCTGGAACAGCGCTTGCCGTAGCGGGCTCTGGAATAGCGCTTGCTGTAGCGGGCTCTGGAACAGCACTTGCCGTAGCGGGCTCTGGAACAGCGCTTGCCGTAGCGGGCTCTGGAACAGCGCTTGCCGTAGCGGGCTCTGGAACAGCGCTTGCCGTAGCGGGCTCTGGAACAGCGCTTGCCGTAGCGGGCTCTGGAACAGCGCTTGCCGTAGCGGGCTCTGGAACAGCGCTTGCCGTAGCGGGCTCTGGAACGGGCACTGGGTTCAGCTCCGAAACACCGAACACCGGCCTCTCTAAGATCCGAGCCAGACGCTCCAGATAGTCCCAGCTCAGGAAGGCAGACGGGGCGTGAACAGTCTCTAGCTGGACAGACGGGGCGTGAACAGTCTCTAGCTGGACAGACGGGACGTGAACTGGCTCTGGCTGGGCAGACGCAGGTCTCCTCTTCCTCCTCCTGATTCGCGGAGCCGATGATGCCTCGGGAGTCGAACTGGGACGAGTCTGTTCTCCAAGCCTCACGAAGCCTAACCTCAGATCCTCCGGGATCACCGGCAGACAGGCAGGAGGTAATGACACCATGGGACCCTGTGACTCCCGACGAACCAAGCAGTCCACCATGTCCCGGAACGGGCGGTGGGCCAGCCTCTCCCGTTCCGCCAGAGGTGGAGGAACTTTGAGACCCGCGATGAGGTAACGGTTAACCAGGCTCTCCGGTAAAAAATTTCTCTTTGCCTCCACGGCCTGAGCATATCCTCTCAGGGACCTCTCTCCCTGGGGAGGGAAAGGAAGCTTGCCCAACCTGCTGTCGTTGATAGCTGACTGCCACCATAGTTCCTGGTCAGCCGATTGTTGTCTTAGTGGGGATGACATACTGTCCGCTGGGTTCAGAATGGGTCGGTTCATTCTGTCACGGTAAGACACGGAGATGAACCCAAACGCAGACAGTATACAATAAGACACGGTTTAATGACAAAAACAGGAAAACAAAACCCATGAGAGGGCAAAACAGATGGAACACAGAATACCTGACTGACTAGACTAAACTGGGAAACAAATGAACAAGAAAACAAACAAGACTTCAAGAGATGCTAACAATGACTAGATGTACAGAGGGTACTCACGATCAACGTATAACAATGAACCGACGCAAGACAGCAAACACAAGGGGATTAAATAGGAAGACTAAATCAAACATAACAGGTGACACGGGGTGAAACACTAATGACAGAATCAGGATAACAAGGGGGCGGGGTAACGAGACGAGACAACACAAGCACATGACCAAAACACAAGGCCATGTGCTTGCACACAGAACATGGGTCTGTCATGATCCTGCCAAAATACTAGAACTCACAGACCTGATGGCAGAATCATGACAGGTCGGTGCCGTCATCGGCACGCACCCACGACACGAGGCTATAATTAGATGAGCCGCAGGTGCATCGCCAGATATTTTGTCTGAAGAGCAGTCCTGGGACATCTTCAGCACGGCAAAGCAGCGCAGCATCTCGTTCCGCTTTCTCAGGGAACAAGGTTACAGTCAAGTAACCGAAAATGTTCCCTTTCGAAAGCTACAATCGATGCTGCGCTGCTCAGCGCATTGGGAACGAGAATACCCACGCCGCCGTGCTTGAACATGTCTGGACCCCACGGTTGTGCAGGTGTGTTTCACAAGAACGCAAGAGAGCCTAGACATTAGCTTGTGATGTCGACTCAAGGACATGAGAGCCCGGAGTGGCAACAACATCCAAACTATAAAATCTTATGAATGTGTGCGGAGAGGACCAACCTGCCGCATCACAAACATGTTGTAGGGGGGCACCCCTTGCCAAAGCACTAGAGGCGGCGACCCCCCTGGTGGAGTGAGCCCTAAGACCTATAGGCGAAGCTTGGCCGCGCGCCTCATAAGCAAGAGCGATAGCATCCCTGACCCAATGAGACATAGTCTGCTTGGTAGCAGCTCCTCCTCTGTTGCTGCCCCCATAACAGACGAACAGTTGCTCCGACTTACGCCACTGGCTAGTGCGGTGGACATAGGCCTGAAGAGCACGGACTGGACACAGTCTATGAGATCTCTCCTGCTCCGGCCCTGAGAACGGCGGGGTGCAGAAAGTCTCAAGAGTGACAGGATATACAGCTGAAAATGGAACCTTAGGCAGGTAATCAGGATGTGGATGCAAAATCACTTTCACCATTCCTGGGGCAAAGTCTAAGCAGGATGGCGAGATAGACAGAGCCTGCATATCCCCAATTCTTTTCAATGAAGTTATTGCCATTAGAAAAAACATTTTTAGAGTCAGAAGTTTATCAGACGCTGATTCTATAGGTTCAAAAGGGGTGTCAACCAGACCCTCGAGAACTACGGCTAAGTCCCATGAAGGGTCCAGCACTGAAGCAACCTGGCAGTTAACTGGATCCACATTGTGTTCAACACACCCCCTTAAAAACACCCCATTTACCAGCATAACTTTTCCTAGTGGAGGAAGCCCTGGCACTCAGAATGATATGTGAAAATATGCGTCCTTCAGATCGATCGTAACGAACCAATCGCGATGTTGAATTTGCGACACGACCGTCTTGACGGTTAACATCTTGAACTTGAGCGCTTTCACTGTACGGTTTAAGCCTCGAAGATCTAAGATTGGACGCAACCCCCCGTCCTTCTTGGGAACTAGGAAGTATCTGCTGTAATAACCTGACTCCCTCTCTGGAAGAGGAACATATTCTATGGCCTCTTTGCTCAGAAGAGTTTGCAGCTCTTGCGACAGTACATGCATCAGCTCCGGTTTCACGGAAGTGAAAATCACGCCGTTAAAACGCGGAGGACGATGAACAAATTGGATTCTGTATCCTATTTGTACTGTGGTTAATACCCACGCAGAAACGCCTGGCAGAAGTTTCCACGCTGCCAGGCTTTCTGTGAGTGGTATTAATTTTAATACTTCCTCTTGAGGGGATGTTAGATTTTCCGCGTCCGGAATGACAGCCGGAAACAACGGAACATCTAACATTTCGCTGGAAACCGCTGCCCCCCGAAGCACGAGAGGTGGCGGGGATGGAGAGGTTTTGTGAGGGTAGCGAGAAGGGGCGAAGAGATCTTGAACGCGCCCCGTCCCACGGGGGACTACCCCCACCAGATTGGGCGCCAGACCATCAGGACTTTCTCTTTTTATTGATAATAGTCCTGAGGTCTGGCTTGGGAGGTTGCTGAGCGCGGCGAACCTGTCCCCAATCCCTGCGGGGGGAGCACGGTCCGCTACGCTCTGCTTCTTTACCTCCCTGGGTTTTGAAAGACCGGGGCGGGGCTGGGTGGCAGACGGCCCTCCCCTTGAGTGCGGCGAGGAAGAAACTGAACAAACGCTTCCTTGTGTTTCTTAACCTCCTTAAAGCGGGTGACAACAGTGTTCACTGAGTCACCAAACAGCCCAGATGGAGAAATAGGAGAGTCAATCAGAAAATCAGAATCTTTTTCCTTAATCCCTGTCAGATTAAGCCACAGATGCCTCTCCGTGCTGACCAAAGCAGACGGCCCGTGCCATTGGCCGTTCAATGTCTGCTTTGGTCAGCACGGAGAGGCATCTGTGGCTTAATCTGACAGGGATTAAGGAAAAAGATCGTTTGAGAGACAGATCTGTGGCACGACGAAGCTCAGAGAATGACTCTTCGTCGATCGTACTGCACGCACTCAAATCCTTCAACAGGTCAGCCTGGTACGCCTGTAACACTGCCATAGTGTGCAGCGCAGCACCAACAACTCTGACCTGCAACTTGATAAGCTTTTCCCACTAAAGATGATGTTATACGACAGGGTTTAGTGGGGAGGGTAGGTTTCTTAACAGTGAGATGCTCACAATGCTCGCACTCGCCTTTCTCTAAAGCCAGTACTGTGTGCTCTTCCCCCAAACACACAAAACAATAACTGTGTGTATCCAGCTCAGACATGGGACGGATGTAAATTAATCACTGTTGATCTAATCGGTCAAACAAGTTTGCAAAAACTTCTGAAATAGTTAAGTGCGATTCATTCGGACAGTTTATAAGACAAAAAAAAAAGTTGACAAAATAAGAAAAAATCATAAATATTTTCCGTTATTTTGTCATTTTAGTTTTATATAATGCTTGAAAATGTATATAAGACAAAGAAAAGTTCTTAAAGTCATTTTAAGGTGAAATATCTTGGACATTTAGAGCCATTTAATATACACATATATAAAAATGCTTTGATTTGTGTTTGAGGTACTTTGTGAAAGTGTGCAACACTGAGGAAAGATGTTTTCTCCCTCATCATCGCCAGCTTTTGATGCTTTCATTGCAGCTCATCAGTGAACAAATACCTGAACGAACACAATCAACAAAGAAATTAAGAAATTACCGCTTTTGTTACATCTCGTTAAGCTGATGTTTTTCACGTTCAATGTTCTTTTATCTCAACTCATTTTCATGTACCACAAATAGGCGACATACTTTCAAAAGCATCGCCCAGCCTTTGAATCGCTACTAATGGGTTCATTAGATTCTGCTTTAGTCTTCACACTCTCTGTGGAAGTCCATGTCAGACTCACTCTGATGAAGGTGTTGTGTTCGAGACGACACTCGAGCTTCTGAGTCACTGACTGGCTTTAACACACTCTTTGTTTTTGGTTTCCTGAATTTTGAGTTGGTTTAAAAGTGTCCTCACCAAGGCTGCAGTTATTTGATCAAAAATACAGTAAAAACAGTGAAATATTATTATAATGTAAATCAGCTGTTTTCTGTGTGAATATCTAGTAAAGTGTAATTTATTCCTGTGATCAAAGCTGAGTTTCAGCATCATTACTCCAGTCTTCAGTGTCACATGATCCTTCAGAAATCACTCTAATATGATGATCTGATGATCAAGACACATTTATGATTATTATCATAAGCTTCTAAAGGCCTTCACTTCTCTCTGTTGAAATCTAGGGGGTCGCTGTGTCCATTTCTTTTACTGTCTATGGTCACACACAACTTTTCTTCACCTAGAAAGAAAATCTATTCACTTGTGTGAGCCAGAACTGCACAGAAAACCTGAGAGCTTGAAACATTGGTGAAATGCCATTAAAAGCCAAGAGAGCGATGCACCGATGCATCATAATTGGACTTGGAGTGTAAACCGGGGAGTTGAAAGTGCATTCACACACTTCTTGTAGAGCTAAAGTGTGTGTGTGTGAGCAGCTGAAGGCCTGAAGACACACACACACACACACACACACACACACACACACACACGCTGCTCTCAGTGATCGTGGGACGCCTGTGTAAAAACATGCTAGATTTAGGTTTGACCAGTGAGCTGCGGATCCCTGAAGTGATGGACCACGTTCTCTGTGTGTGTGTGTGTGTGTGTGTGTGTGTGTGTGTGTGTGTGTGTGTGTGTGTGTGTGTGTGTGTGTGTGTGTGTGTGTGTGTGTGTGTGTGTGTAAAACTACATCTGAAGCATCTACACACCCAACAGGGAACGTTCTCTCGACGTTTGAACGATCGTTCTTCCAGTAACATTAATAGAATGTTTGGGCAAAGTTGTCAGGTCTTGAATAATGTTCTCAAAACGTTAAAAACAATATTTATACATCGTTCATGAAACTGTTTTTCTGAGTCGGATGTTCGTCTGGCGTTTTTTAAAAATGTTTCTCCATGTTTCAGAAGGATTAGAGATAATTAAAGTAACTTTCCAATGATGTTTGAAGAATAAATGTTCCCTTAACGTTCACATAACCAATAAAACATTTTCAAACATTTAAAAAAACGTTCAGAGCACATTCAGAAATAACGTTTTTTTATGTTATTTAGATCATATTTCTAAATAATAATCATATTTTTGTTACCTATGTTTTTGTGTGACTCTGTACAAGTTAGGAACCATCTCACACTTAAATATTACGCTTTAATTAAAGTTCTTTCCTTTAAGCTTCACTTCAGCCAGATTAATAGGTCGATGCATATTAGACATGAAGCCTTTGCTGTGGACATTAATAGGCAGTTTTTCGGCCCTGCAAGAGGCAGACACTTAACACAATTAATGAAGAATTTAAATGAATGAATAGAGATGTTAGCAAATCTATCAAGACTGTTGTCCTGTGATGAACTTTGTCTTTAAACTAGACAAACTACTTTGCACGTTCTTTATTCAGTCCATTATGGAAATGTACAGTAAGCTATATTAAAGTAGAAGCTGCACTGTAAATTAAGAAGCTAATTTAAAAAAGTGCTCTATAGATGAGCTCTGACCCTCGGTGAAAGCAAGCAAACTGTGTTTGTGTGTGTCAGGCCGCAATTAACAAATGAGCAACAGTGCCAAATATACACACGCTCATAAATACAATGAGAAATATGACTTGTGGCTCACTTTAACACACACGTGTCGGTAAATCAGCTTGATTTTCTTATTGTGTGTGTGTGTGTGTGTGTGTGTGTGTGTGTGTGTGTGTGTGTGTGTGTGTGTGTGTGTGTGTGTGTGTGTGTGTGTGTGTGACTCAGACACAGACTCTAACACAGAAACACCTGCTGATAAACGATCTATATCAGTCAAATCTGAGACTCATAAAATCATAAATATATGACGTTCCAGGAACCCTCTTCTAGGACTCAGGCATCTACTGCATCGCTGCAGACGCAAATCATGCAAATAGAGACGTTTTGACTGATGCAACATGAAGACAATATATGATATGGTTTAATAAGAATAAAGTACAATGCAATATACTGAATACTATAAAATAAAATATTTTCTGCCTCATTCTGTGATAAGAAGCCTCATCACATCAAGATCGCGCATTAAAGCCCAAAATGTGGATAATTACATTTAAACCCTCTGGGCCAATGTTGATTCGTTATAAAATACTTATAGGTTGTGTGCAAGCATGAGCAATAATAATATGTTTTGGATTCATTAAAAGAAGGTCTGTTTTTTCTGGCAGATGCATAGTCTATTTATCTGAGTGAAAATTAAAAAAAAATCAAGACAAAGTACAACAGACTGAGTTCATATCATAAAATTGATTAGAAAGTATGTCATATATCATTGTCTGCTGTAACATGACTTCCCATACTTTGGGGTTTTAAAGACATTAATATTCAGATATTCAGTAGTATCATGGATTTGACAGCAACAGATGAGAGCAAAACTTGAACTGAATGAGCAGAATAATGACAAGAGATAAAATTCTTAATTTTGTAGAGATGAAATTTAATTTGTTTTCTGCAACATTAGAGGCAATCTGCACTGAACTTCACTTTATTCTTAAAAGCAAAAAGAAGGTGGGAAATATCATTCAATTTTTGATTTCAGATGATCTCCCTCACAAACTCTCTGAATGATGTTTACATAATCATATCTGTGACCGTGTGGACACCGATGCTCATAGCGCCCTGCTGAGGGACTGAAGAAGGAAAGCGCATGTGTTTACAGCCGCAGTCACACATGGTCTGTAGTTCTTCATTATTAATGCACAGCTTGGTTCTGAAGATGCTGCATGTATGAGCTTTTGAATCCTGCTGGATTAAAAGCACTGGTGAATGTGGAGGAAAATAATCTCGTGAAGGAACGAGTGTTTCATTGGTTGTCATTCTCGTTCTGGCCTGTAGATTGGAAGCTTGTTCAGTCACACTTTATAATAATGCTCTTATAATAAAAATCACTTGCACGGT
Organism: Meda fulgida; assembly: GCA_030578275.1. Taxonomy (NCBI): domain Eukaryota; kingdom Metazoa; phylum Chordata; class Actinopteri; order Cypriniformes; family Leuciscidae; genus Meda; species Meda fulgida. Next base: position 26,587,581 of record CM060639.1, read on the forward strand.
GTGATATATTTCCTGCAGTTGTGTTCTTACAATATCCCAAAAGTTCCCAAAGATTTTTAATTTTAGAGAAATTCCCATTTTAAATAATGGCTAATAGCGTCCGCGGCTAACTTCCACTCGACAGAGAGCTAGCGTCCACGGCTAACTTCCCCTCGACAGAGAGCTAGCGTCCGCGGCTAACTTCCACTCGACAGAGAGCTAGCGTCCGCGGCTAACTTCCACTCGACAGAGAGCTAGCGTCCGCGGCTAACTTCCACTCGACAGAGAGCTAGCGTCCACGGCTAACTTCCCCTCGACAGAGAGCTAGCGTCCGCGGCTAACTTCCACTCGACAGAGAGCTGGTGTCCGCGGCTAACTTCCACTCGACAGAGAGCTAGCGTCCGCGACTAACTTCCACTCGACAGAGAGCTAGCGTCCGCGGCTAACTTCCACTCGACAGAGAGCTAGCGTCCGCGTCTAACTTCCACTCGACAGAGAGCTAGCGTCCGCGACTAACTTCCACTCGACAGAGAGCTAGCGTCCGCGGCTAACTTCCACTCGACAGAGAGCTAGCGTCCGCGACTAACTTCCACTCGACAGAGAGCTAGCGTCCGGGGCTAACTTCCACTCGACAGAGAGCTAGCGTCCGCGGCTAACTTCCACTTCTACTCGATAGAGAGCTAGCGTCCGCGGCTAACTTCCACTTCCACTCGACAGAGAGCTAGCGTCCGGGGCTAACTTCCACTCGACAGAGAGCTAGCGTCCGCGGCTAACTTCCACTTCTACTCGATAGAGAGCTAGCGTCCGCGGCTAACTTCCACTTCTACTCGACAGAGAGCTGGTGTCCGCGGCTAACTTCCACTCGACAGAGAGCTAGCGTCCGGGGCTAACTTCCACTTCCACTCGACAGAGAGCTAGCGTCCGGGGCTAACTTCCACTTCTACTCGATAGAGAGCTAGCGTCCGCGGCTAACTTCCACTTCTACTCGACAGAGAGCTGGTGTCCGCGGCTAACTTCCACTCGACAGAGAGCTAGCGTCCGGGGCTAACTTCCACTTCCACTCGACAGAGAGCTAGCGTCCGGGGCTAACTTCCACTTCCACTCGACAGAGAGCTAGCGTCCGCGGCTAACTTCCACTTCTACTCGATAGAGAGCTAGCGTCCGCGGCTAACTTCCACTTCTACTCGACAGAGAGCTGGTGTCCGCGGCTAACTTCCACTCGACAGAGAGCTAGCGTCCGCGGCTAACTTCCACTTCCACTCGACAGAGAGCTAGCGTCCGGGGCTAACTTCCACTCGACAGAGAGCTAGCGTCCGCGGCTAACTTCCACTTCTACTCGATAGAGAGCTAGCGTCCGCGGCTAACTTCCACTTCTACTCGACAGAGAGCTGGTGTCCGCGGCTAACTTCCACTCGACAGAGAGCTGGTGTCCGCGGCTAACTTCCACTCGACAGAGAGCTAGCGTCCTCGACTAACTTCCACTCGACAGAGA
>CM060639.1:26594051-26621551 GCA_030578275.1 Meda fulgida
GCAGGCGGTGAATGTTGACGCTGGAAAGGTTATGAGGGAAGAGAAGTGTTTCAGTGATGAAGAAGATACGCACAGACTCCTGTATGACTCCCTGTCAGAGGCAAAGGCCTGGAAATTGCTTTTAAACCCCAAGGTGCATGCGTATTTCAGTCATGTTTAACAGCCAAGAACCCAATCCTTCTGACTCAACAACAGCTGAGAGGCTAACGCTGGTGGTCGCTGTGCCGTGTGCGAAGAACATATACTGCCATTTATTTATGGCCAATACATTAAATGGTTTAAATATATAGAAAAATATATGGACTAATATATTACAATATATTGAATAAATGGCTCTTTTCATATATTGAAAAGTATGTGACAGACAAGGCTTTCATAGACCAAGCTTAAGATATTATCTGACTTATATGACCTTAATATATCTTAATATATATCAGTGTCATTGTTTTGTCACCAGTACTGTTTTTTTTATATATTTTTTTTAAGGAACATTTATAAAAGATTCTTAAATGTAATTGAACCAAGGCCTAGCCCTGTTTGTGAAACCAGGCACTTGTTACACTGATGTGTTTTAATGTGAGTTATGTTCACTCAGACTTTGCTACACAAAGCATTTGAGTTGAGTTACGAGGAAAGGTGTGTTGGTATTACTTAAGGGTGCGTGTTGAAAACATGTAACGTCTAATTGGTCAAACACAAATTAGTTGAGTCCAAAATACGCAAAATTCTGGAGTTTTTATTTAATTAAACCAAGGCAATATTTTACAGTGTGGAAACTGATTTCCTTACATTTCTTAAGCATGTTTTACTCATAATTGTAAGTTGTTAATATAAAGACATATAAAAGAGTTGGGACAACAATAGTCACCATTATGGTGATCAGTTTTGCTTTAGTTGGGCTCTCGACCCTAGACTTGTTATTATCAGTAAATAATCAATAAAAAAATATTTGGCTTCCTTTGTCACAAAACCTGATTTCACCAAGTGCAACGACAACATCATTGTTGATCCTGGAGCAACATTCCAATTAACCAATCAGATTTGAGGGACAAGTTTACAAGTTTAGGCTTACAACCAGGGTTAGGTGCTTCTACATCAGTGTTATTCACCATCATTTCCCTCGGATTTTAGGGAGAACTTATGGGTAGGGTTAGGTTTAGGAATATGGTTAGGGCTAAATGTTCAGACCAGAATGTTGTTCCAGGATCAGTAAGATATGCTGACCTAGGAATGTGTCCAACTCGGCACATTACACACACTCAGCTCCAGCAGCCAGAGCCCAACCCAAGCAAACACTGATCACAGTAATGGTGACTTGAACCAGCCTATCTAAACACTCTTTCACATATTTAAGTATTTTATCTCATTCATTATTTAATGCAATATATTATTCCATAGATTTTTCAATATATTTAAGCCATTTAATATATTGATCAAAAAAATCGATAAAGATATATTTTCTGTGTGTAGTGGAGAGGCCACTGTATACATGCGGCTCTAGTCCCACAAGTCGCATTCAACATACAGTAGATAAAAGGAGCTCAAGTTGTCGCTTCTATTAAGTTAAAAAAAAAAAAAACACACACCAGGGTAACATTAGACTGCTTTTACATTCTCAGGGAAGGTTTTTAAGCCTTGTTCCACGCAATTCTTTCTAATTTTCTTTTTTGACATAGACGTCTTGGGAAATGCAAATGATGGCAGAAAGAATTGCTTTGGCTGTTATAGAAAGGGTAGTTTCACAGGACAGTCTGTTTTATTGCAAATCCAAAAACCTTCGACTTCAGCTGACAAATGTACTCAGTTAGTCTGTGCACTCTGGTTATGTATGACTATAAATATAGGTGCAAATTTGTGGATCATGTCCTTGTATGTTTTCACTTTGCTAATAAATGTGTTGGTTTCTGAGCCCTTCTGCCCTGTTTTATCTGCTCGTAAGCGCATCAGGCTTCTGACTCCCAAAAGCAGACGCCTGGCATTTGGAAGTGCCTTTCAAATAACTTATTAAATGAATAACCTTGCTTCTCTGTTGATGCTAAGAGTGGGGCAAGGTGAGCCACCCTCTCTAAGAAACTCTTCACAATACAGGGATGGCCAAGGTAGGTGTCATTTATGAATACTTCTGGCTGGCATTGAAATAGTTTGCATAAATACTGAGGAAGCGTTCGTTGTTGAATAGACATTTTCCTGTAATTCATGTAACATGTAATTTTGATCACACTTTAGATTAGGGTCAAATTCACACTATTAACTATGCCTCAATAAACTCCTAATTACTGTGACTTAATAGTTAGTAGGGTAGTTGTAAAGTTTAGGTATTGGGTATAGAGATGCAGAATATGATCATGCAGAATAAGCCATTAATATGTGTTTTATAAGTAATAATAAACAGCCAATATCTTGGTCATATGCATGATAATAGGCATGTTAATAGAGAGAACTGGACCCTAAACTAGTGCTGTTATGGAGCTGTAGTTTATCATTGATGTATTAGTCATCAAGTCGTTATAATATCATAATGGCAATTTATGGCATCATAAACGGCATTATGATATCATCAATCGAATTCATTTTGGCATCAAAATGACCATTGTGATAATTAGTAATTTTTTAGGACTGGTTCATGTATTTACTGACCTACAAAGTCCCAGGATTGAGAGTTGCTGATACATGGACACATTTATCAAACTAAAAGTTACAGGTTTGTTTTGAACCAATCAATGTGTTACTGAAACTATATAAAAATGATTTCAGACATTTTATTTTACCTGATTAAAATCCTTGAGAAAAGCTTTAGTCATCATTTTGTCATCACAATCAGCCCATCTGTAACCCTGCATCCCCAAACCCACGTGCAGACACACACACACACACGCGCGCGCACGCGCATACACATAGACACACACACACACAAATACACACACAAATACACACACACACACACACACACACACACACATACACACACAAAAGCATACACACACACACACACAAACACACACACACACACACACACACACACACTTTTTTATGTTTTTTGCCTGTTAAAGAGTTTTATGTCAAAACCAATTTCCAAATAGATAACATTTTCTGAATATCTATATCTATAATACCTCATACGCACTGTAATACATCCCACCACAGATCTTTACGGGGAAGATGAGGTCTGTAAAGAAAAGGAAGACGGTCTCGCCGAGACTTGCTCGTAGTGAACTGTGAAAGCACGCACAGGAAAGGCAGTGGCTGAGAAATGCGGCCGTTGAGTCTGAGTTTGAGGAATCTGAGGAAAACAACTCGGTGTGTTTGAGGTGTGCAGAAGAAGCACTAGAAACACTAGTGTCTGCACAAAAACAGATTCAACTGCCTCACCCTTGCTAGTTTGTAGTGTACAAGCATTAGTCCTTTTTTTCACTCTAGAAAATCTACAATGTATGTAATTATATTCAAGGCTTCTCTCAGTTTTATTGTTAGTCCTATGTATCCCCATGAATCTGTTCACTGGCCATTCATTTGTTTGACAAGATGTCATGCCTCCATGGAAAAAAACAAGCCAAACATGTGGAAAATTGAGCCACTTGTCATATTTTATATGCAAAATTGAGTGGAGACAACGTGAAATATAATTAAGTGCATTCCTTTTCAGTGCCGGCTCGTCAGGAGAGGCCTACTCAAACCTTTATGTGCCAGAGAACGTGCTTTTCCTGTGTGTACCTTCATCTCTGTAAGCGTAAAGACCTCACGGAGATGTGAAACACGAGTCTGATGGGATCGAGCAACGGAGAGGAAGCAAATCCATAACCGGAGACTTGTGCCTCCGTTGGTAAAAATTAAACAATTAGCCAATCAGCATTGAGTATTTCACTTTCAGTGATTAGGAGTGTTGAGAAAAGCAACATGGCTAACTTCCCTTGGTTTATCCAACGCTATCTCACAAATAATTCTTACAAATTTGTAAAATGTGGCGTATTTCATAATCGCCTAATTCGACTCATTCGTACGAATTCGTAGGATTTGTCCAAACCCCAGTGGCGGGTAGTTTTAGGGGCGGGGTCAGGTGGAGGTCACTCCACGAATTGGGCAACTCGTAAAATATGAACCATTTAGCAAAAATTGCATGAATTCGTACGAGTGACATCGTAAAATTCGTACGAATTGCCGTGAGATTGGGTTGGTATATCAACCAATCATCGACAAGACATAAATAACGTGATATTAGTATGAACTGCTGCCGCTGATGTAACTAGAGTAGAGATATTGAATATTTAATAGCAAACAAATTTACCAAACTACCGTTCAAACAACAGCTATAAACCATATAGAAGTAAAGGAAGCTCGCATGCCTTCGGTGGATACAGCTTCAGCTTCACTGAACGAGCAGACCGCTCTTACAACACGGACATCTAAAAGCACAGGATGGACCTTTGCTTTAAGTGATAGGCCAGGACTAGGTGAGTGAACTTATATTTATATAGTCTTGCTATATGTGCCGTTTTCTATAAATATTCAGGTATATAAGTTACCAAAAAAGTTATAAACCAGACCGCTAAAATGTAGTGTTCCTCATCTATGTCATTTCTCGAAACAAAGGGAAACGGGCTCGTTTGATCCCATGAGTGTGTGTCACTGACCCAGACTTCACTATTCTGAGCAGTGACTCAGCCTGATCTTCTGCTTTCCTCTGGCAGCGTTCCCAGCATGCTCTCTGTTCCCAGCATGCTCTCCTGCTGCGAGGGAGGACCTCCCCACGGCCCTCGGGAGCCAGCGCTGATCACATTAGCCGTGCTGTTCTGCAAGCCTGATGGAGACTCGAGCTCTCGGTGTGCATTTAACACCTGCAATGAAACTAATATGTACTAAATATTTTGGTGGTTTTAGCAACAACAAAAAAGCTATTAAATGCTAATATAAAAATATGCTAAAATGTAATTAAAATCAAAGGTTGTACTTGTTAACATTAGTTAATGCACTGTGAATAACATGAACACACAATGAACAGCTGTATTTTTATTAACTAACATTAACAAAGATTAATAAATACTGTAACAAATGTATTGCTCATTGTTAGTTCATGTTAGTTAATACATGAAATAATGTTTTTATATGGCTCTGTGGAACACTTGATTCTGATTGGTGAACGCACCATTATTCCCAGATAACAGCAGAACACAGAAACACACACTCATCCGGGTCTCTACACACTCGCTAGGAGCCGCTTTTCTTCGTGGAAGTTTTGCGTTTGGTGAGCTAATAAAATATTAAAACTCAGTTAAATCAATATTTTGTGTACAGTTATATAATTATGCCATCCAGTGTCGTGGACTCGCTCTCTCTAGTTTCATACAAACTTTGCGGCGGCCATATTGTGACTATTGTTGTGTTCACTGTTGGATTATAAGATACAAACAGGGACGATTGTGACTGTATACCGTATCTCTTAATGTCCGTCTAGTTTGATCTTGCGCTGAAACTGCTCTCTCCGCACAAGCTTTGCGTTTAAAAAGCTAATAAAATATTTGGACTCATATCAATATTTCATGTCTAATTATTTACTGTGAAAAGTATCCATGTATAAGCGGGATAATGTACATCCAGTCGTTTGTTATCTCAGAATAAACCCCCTTCAGGTGTGTGTGTGTGTCATGATCATTTGCATGATACATGTGTTTAATTGCAGTAATTCATCATTTTATACATTTATATACAGCTTACTTACAGCTTACTGAAACGAGTGATGACAAAATGAGACAGAGTCCATTTAAAATAAGCAAAGCTTTATTGAAATATTTTTTATGTAGTTTTCATTGCGTTTTTCATGGACTCTTGTTTCAGCCATGGAATAAAAAAGTATTTTTTCTTTTAATTCCGAGTTTCCAAGTTGCAAGAAACTTGCAACTCCAATAAGAATTTTTTTTTTAATTCCAATAGAAGAAACAAGTTTTCATAGTTTAGTGTAATTCATCTAGAACTAGTTTGAGCAACTATTACAGCACAAAAACAATTTAGGGAAACACTTTATTTTACAGTGTCCTTGTTACATATTTTACATGTACTCATCACAGTAAATCATGCATAATCACATGCAACTAACCCTCAACCAAACCCTAACCCTATAGCAAGCACATGCAGTTTATTAATATTACTCAGTACTTAAATATATAACAATGACACCTCAAAATAAAGTGCAACCCAAATCAGTAAATAAGTGAAACACAAATCTCCGTGAATACGAATGAAACACAATGACTGATTACGCATCATCATCATCACGAACTCTTCTGCTGGTTCAGTGCCGTTGTTGTTCCGAGAGCAGCAGTCTCCCCGTACATGCAGCTAATGATGGGTTACAGCGTTCTGCTGCTCCCGCTGAGAAGAGTCTGGCTGGATAAACACGACGCCTGATTCCTCAACACGCCTCGGACATGGTTCTGGAACTTTCTTCCCAGAAAGGTGTAAAAAACGGGGTTGATGCAGAAATAGAGGCGAGCGATGTTCCCGGTGACGTACTCGGCGTACGGAAGCACACTGTCGCACTCGGTGGGATCTCGGTGCTCGTTTATCATGAGGATGATGTTATGCGGGCTCCAGAAACAGAAGAACATCAGGACTATGACGAAGATGAGCCGGACAGTGCGATGTTTCCTGATCATCCGCGTGGCTATGACTGTTAGAGTGATCCTGAAGTAGCAGTAGATGAACACGCTCAACGGGAAGATGAAGAACAGAACGAACTGCTTGTAGAAGCCGAACACTTTCCACCGGGAGTCGCTCGAGTCCTCGCACACAAACCCGTACTTCGGGTACTCTTCAACGGTGAAGTGGATGATGGGATCGAGGCTAGCGAGAAGGCTAATGCTCCAGACCACTGAAGATAGAGCCACGGCGTAGCATGTTCTGCGCTGTTTGCTAGCGGCCACACAATGGACCACGGCCAGGTACCGGTCGAACGCCATGAGAGTCAGAAACAGGATCGAACTGTAAAACCCCAGGCAATCTGCGCTGTTCACCAGCTTACACAGCGCTTGCCCGAAGATCCACTGGTCGGAGTGGTGGACGGCCTGGAACGGCAGCGTCAGCGTGAAGATGATGTTGGACGCCACCAGGTTGAGGAGGAAGATATTCGTGACCGTGCTCAGCTTCTCGAACTTGTACAGGACGAGCAGAACGACTCCGTTTCCCAGGACGCTGAGGATGAAGATGATGTAGTAGAACGGAGGAAGGAAGCTGTGGGCGAAGTCGTTGATGTCGATGGTGTTGCACACGTACCCGGCGGCCGCCGTGTGGTCCCCGTAGATGTAGTCCACTGTTTCAGCGGGCGTTCCCGTCGCCAGCGCCGCCATCTGCACCACACGCTGCGTTACTACACTGCAGGACTGCTGACACGTCACAATAATGGTCCGTCAGTACTCAGCAATGCAGGACTAATGTAAACACATCCACGAGATCAACCTCTTAGTTAACCCACACATGTACAGGGTGCACGACCCACAAGTAACCTTAATTAATGTTTACATTTCTTTTCATTCATTGCACACTTTCTTTCTTTTTTCGTCTCTTTTTTGTGCTATGGTGTTTTCTTTTAATATTCTTTATATTTTTGTTATTCTTAATCATTATTATTGTGTTCTAATTTTGTTGTTTCACATCGTGAACTGAATGTTGAAATAAAGCATTAAAATAATAATAATAATAATAATTGACTATTGATAAGTAGTACATTAACCCTTCAGCTTCTACTATTAACTAAAATAGAAACAAGCTTAACTAACCAAGAAATATCGAGTTTAGGACTAAGATAGTTCATTATTAGGTCATCAATAATTACTTAATGAGATTGGCCTCATTAAGAACTATGACAAATTATACAGAATTATTAATCACAACATTAACATGTCTGGGATGTTAGCAATTATATATTTTTTACGCCTAACGTGGTCATAAAATGCATCACTATTACTCAAGTATCACTCTTCAATGACCAGTGATCTGGACCATTATTTAATAAAATATGTTTTTCTCCATAAAATTAATGGTCCAGATGAGAAGTAGCTCCTGTATAGTGACTAGGCAACGCTTGAGTAATTAGTGATGCATTTTATGGCCTCGTTGAGAGTAAAAATGATCATTACGGGTCAGAAACACGATAATGTTCTTTATCAGTTAGTTAATAGTTATTAATGAGGCTAATTCCATTAAGTAATTATTGATTACCTAATAAGGAATATATGTTATATTACTGACTGGTTAGTTAAGCTTGTTTCTATATTAGTTAATAGTAGTAGTTGAAGTGTTAATAGTAATTCTCATTAGTCCTGCATTACGTCCCGCATAGTTATTAATGACGGACCATTATTATACAGTGTTACTGATAAATCATTCAAATTGTGAATTTTACACTTACCATAATACACTCTTCACAGTTTTCCTAGCCAGTTCATCAAAAGAAAGAGCAGAACAGCGATGTGTGTGTGTCTATCGCTGCAAAAATCTGAATCATACCTTAAAATAACCCTCCCTTCCTTTTTATGTGATGACATCAGAATTACTCAAGACATTTACAACATCATAGATCGTAGACATGAAACCACAGATCAACAGGGTGTATTCTCTTTTATTTGAACAAAGCCATTCTCAGCAAATCATGTGGATTTTTCAAAGACAAATTAGACTTGCATCATTTAGGAATTTCCCAGAATTCCTGCAGCTTTTACATAAAAAACAACAAAACACTTGTTGATACACACGCGTTTACAGTTTACATGGATTCACTAATAAATGTAAAATATTTAAAATAATTACATCTGTCAGATTTGTATCTCATACCTTACACATCTTAAATATTTTACTGCCAAAAGAGAAATTTCTTGAACACACAAAATGGAATAAATAGTTATGTAATGGAATAATAATCAATGAGTTTTGTGTGAATTTACCTTCCCTTCAGGCAGTGTAGATAACATAAAAAAGTATGCAAATACGTAAATAATATAAATGAATAATAGTCAGCTATTTAAACTACAATTATTAATTCAATCAAATGTGAAATGATGTTAAAAAAAACTGTCCAATCAAAATATTTTCAGGAAAATCAAGACATACTTTTGCCAAAAACAAACAGAAACAGTTTCCTCATTATTTTGAATGCATGTCTATGAAATAATAAAAGGCCCTTTATTCCTAATCTTAGCACCAAATGACGAACAAACTAATGTTTTTCATTATGAATCTCAGATCATGGTGCAAAAGTCCCTTGTTTGGCAACAAAACAGCCATGTACTTTATTAAAACTTAATATGCATAAGTAATGGTGATACATATTAATGTTAATTGCCATGTTTATGACATGTTAATATCTATCCACTTGCAGTATTATTTCACAAATGACCTTATGACCATGTGTTAATGGTGTTCACAAAACCCGTTGTGGACTGAAAGGCAGGATTATAAATCTATAAATGTCAGTTATTATTCATCCAAAGACCACTTATGATTCATTGCAGCATCGCAGTGCACAGTCCAAAGCTATGGCAGTCCAAGAGCTGAGCCTGTGTGTGTGTGTGTGTGTGTGTGTGTGTGTGTGTGTGTGTGTGTGTGTGTTTGTGTGTGTGTGTGTGTGTGTGTGTCAGAACTCAGGCCCTTTCCTGTAGTGCTCGTCCCTGAGGTTGTAGGATTGGTAGCAGATGGACATGTCACACACTCCGGTCGGCCCCTGAGGGCCCGGTTTCCCTGGAACGCCTGGAGTCCCGGATTTACCCGTTATTCCCGTAGGACCCGGAACACCCACGCCGTCACTGCCGCGAGGACCCTGGATCCCTGTGGATCATGTGGAGGGAACACAAGACTCATTCCCATGCCAGAGACTGTGTGCATATCCACGACAAAGCACGTATAAAGCACACGCTTCGAGGCGAATATCATCACAACAATTGAACTAATAGATATCACCTATTGGTTGATTACATTACAAATTGCAAATATTTTTTGTATGATAAGTTTTATGAATAATGCTTAAATATGCAAATTCAGTAGTATCTAATTACTTCATTTCATTTATGAATATAGCACATTTAATGCAACAGCTGTTGCCCAAAGTGCTTCACAGGCACTAAAAAAACATGTATTAAATATCCACTTATCTGCATACATTTCCAGAACAGAAATCTGAACATTGATTAAAGCCAGATTCAAAATTCTAGTTTTGTTTTGTTGAGTAGAGTTAACGGTCTCTTTTTATATCAATCAGAAAATACTGTCAACAGACAGAAACAAATACATTTTCATCATGTTTCAGGAATTCAAATGTTAAATGATATGAACATATAGATATGAACATATAGATATGAACATATAGATATGAACAGGGCTGTTTCCCGATGGCGTTGTCTCTCGCAGACTCAACTAAAGGTGAAGCAGTTCTAGGCCTGTTCCCCGAGCCATACCTTAGGAAGTTGCGCAATTTTGCGTTTAAAAGACGTCTAATAGCCGCCCAAACACAGCCCTGATGTCTAGGATAAAACAAGGCTGTCAGTGAACATTTAATAGACACCCAATAATAGACTACCGTAAAACTTCAAATAACAGCCGAGTCCCGAATAGACGCCGTCTAAATCACACGAACAAGGTACAACTTACGGTGTCACTGAAGAACATGTGCCGTGCAGAAACTGTTCTTAACCCGCAGCGGGCGGGACACACGCACTAGCGGTCAGGTACAGCTTACGGTGTCACTGAAGAACATGTGCCGTACAGAAGCTGTTCTTAACCCGCAGCGGGCGGGACATACGCACTAGCGGTCAGGTACAACTTACGGTGTCACTGAAGAACATGTGCCGTGCAGAAACTGTTCTTAACCCGCAGCGGGCGGGACACACGCACTAGCGGTCAGGTACAGCTTACGGTGTCACTGAAGAACATGTGCCGTACAGAAGCTGTTCTTAACCCGCAGTGGGCGGGACACACGCACTAGCGGTCAGGTACAGCTTACGGTGTCACTGAAGAACATGTGCCGTACAGAAGCTGTTCTTAACCCGCAGCGGGCGGGACATACGCACTAGCGGTCAGGTACAGCTTACGGTGTCACTGAAGAACATGTGCCGTACAGAAGCTGTTCTTAACCCGCAGCGGGCGGGACACACGCACTAGCGGTCAGGTACAGCTCACGGTGTCACTGAGGAACATGTGCCGTACAGAAGCTGTTCTTAACCCGCAGCGGGCGGGACATACGCACTAGCGGTCAGGTACAGCTTACGGTGTCACTGAAGAACATGTGCCGTACAGAAGCTGTTCTTAACCCGCAGCGGGCGGGACATACGCACTAGCGGTCAGGTACAGCTTACGGTGTCACTGAAGAACATGTGCCGTGCAGAAGCTGTTCTTAACCCGCAGCGGGCGGGACACACGCACTAGCGGTCAGGTACAGCTCACGGTGTCACTGAAGAACATGTGCCGTGCAGAAGCTGGACTTAACCCGCAGCGGGCGGGACACACGCACTAGCGGTCAGGTACAGCTCACGGTGTCACTGAAGAACATGTGCCGTGCAGAAGCTGTTCTTAACCCGCAGCGGGCGGGACATACGCACTAGCGGTCAGGTACAGCTTACGGTGTCACTGAAGAACATGTGCCGTGCAGAAGCTGGACTTAACCCGCAGCGGGCGGGACACACGCACTAGCGGTCAGGTACAGCTCACGGTGTCACTGAAGAACATGTGCCGTGCAGAAGCTGTTCTTAACCCGCAGCGGGCGGGACATACGCACTAGCGGTCAGATACAGCTTACGGTGTCACTGAAGAACATGTGCCGTACAGAAGCTGTTCTTAACCCGCAGTGGGCGGGACACACGCCTTAAACATTTCTGAAATACATAACCTCTGAAAACAGATCACTCTAAACTGTAATGTGGACTCATGCATTTTCTGTAAAGCTGCTTTGAAACGATGTATGCTGAAAAGTGCTATTCAAATAAATATGAATTGAATTGAATTGCATAAATTAAACACTCAAATGTTTATGTTTGGATGTTTTTATTACTCTGAAATAACATGTTATGAAAAGCCAAATAGGCCAAAATCTCAAAAATGACCAGTGCATGAAAACATGTCTTTCCCAGCAGGGTTGTGTCATAATAATGCAATAATGTGCCAGTACCCGTGTCTCCGGGGGGCCCTGGGTATCCCGGTCTGCTCTCTCCTTTAGTGCCCTTAAACCCCCGAGGGCCCGTGTCCCCTAAAACAGTGACAAACATATTATGCAATTAAAATACAAAGCCAGAGTCATTTAGATGATTTGGACGTGTTAGAGCCGGGATCTCGTCACCTTTGACCCCTGGCGGCCCCTGGACCCCCGGGGGCCCTGAGTATCCCTGAGCCCCGTGTGTGCCGGGATAGCCCGGGGCCCCGCTGGAGCCCTTGGGCCCTGGAGCGCCGGGGTGTCCCGGGGGCCCTTTAATGCTGTCGCAGGGCTCACAGCGCTGAGGGCCCATCGCCTGCAGGAGCCGGGCCAGCTCCACTGAGGAACACACACAGGCATTACTGAGGGGACTTCTCATGCTCTGGACTTTACTCTGAACACACACAAGAACTTCCTCCAGTAATATTTCGTCCAAAGGAAAAGCTTTTAAAGTCGACATCTATCTATATGCATATGCATCTTATTGGACTGATTCATGCATGTTTTGTTTTAAAAAGCAAAAATTATTGCATAATTATGACATAAAAAGTCAAAATGATGACATACTGATTTTAAGTCATGATTCTGACACACATAATTCCGAAATTATGAAAGAAAAAGTCGATTATGACATACTAAAATGAAATTATGACTTAAAGTCATTGTTATGACATGAAAAAGTCAAAAGGAAAAAAAAACAACAAAGGTTAAAATTATGAAGTTTATTTAAAAAAAATTGAAATCTCATAATTGTGACTTAGTATTTCATACTTCCAGCTTTTTATGTCATAATTTTGACTTTTTTGTAAAGTAAATTTGTTATGTACTTTTGTCGTTTTTATTAGTGTGCGTGTGTGTGTGTGTATATATATATATATATACATATTTTTTTATAATATAATATTTAAATTGATTTCTTTATTTTCATAAATATATACTATATAATTCTAGATATACTTATTTCAGTTAGGTGCCGAGGCAATTCTTATTCTTATTTTACTTCAGCTTTTTATCAGTTAATGAAAAGTATTTTTATTAGTTTTACAGTTAACACTTTAGTAGTTAACATTTTTAACACAGTAACTGATATTTACTAACAATGAACAATTCATTTGTTCGAGTATTTATTAATGTTTCTTTATATAGTCAAAAGGAAAAAAAACAACAAAGGTTTTTCTAAAAAAATTGGACTTTTTGATCTCATAATAATTTTTGTCTGGGTATGTCAAATTATGACTTTTTGTCAGTTATGACTTTTTATGTCAAATTGACTTCTCATAATTATGAATGTAAATCTCATAATGACTTAGTATGTCATAATTTTGTATATTTGACATAGTTTTTACTTTTTATGCCAACATTTAGACTTGTATTTCACAATTATGACTTAGTATGTCAATTTTGACTTTTCATCTCATAATATTGACATCATAATTTTGATTAATAATAACATAATTAGGTAAATTTTAACTTCTCATAATTATGACTTGCTTGGTGATGATTTTGGATTTTTATCTTATAATTATAGCATAACAAATTTTGACTTTTATCTCATAATATTAACTATGTGAATTATGATGTTTTATATCACAATTATGACTGGCTTAGTATTTCCCAATTTTGACTTTTTATCAGAATTATGTTGCCATAATTTAAAATTTTCAACCACATAATTATGACTTACTCTGCATGTCATAATGTCGACTTTTTATCTCATAATTATGACTTAGTATATCATAATTTTTCCAAATGTTGCAGAAATTAGCGCCCTCTTTAATTCAAAGCAAACTGTAAAAACGGTGATAGCTCAGAAAGTTTGTGTAACAAAAGCTCCTTTCTAGTGACTTGTCTTTCATCTATCGGCGCTAACTGGGCGCGCTGCTCGCGGGCTGCGTGTTGAGCGGGACAGCTCTGCTGCGGGGAGAAGGCCACACACTCACTCCTCAGGACGTCTCCGCAGAGCTTCAGTAAACGCTCCTCTGAGGGAGGCTTGCCCTGAAACACACATCCACACACTCAGCACACGCATGAAAACACACACAGCTTTCAAGCTCAGTTACACAGTGGCGACCTCAGGCCGTGCGTCTCGTCCTGACATTATCGTTGGTTTGGTTATCATTTGTTTATTTCTTATGGGAGGAAAACCTGCCGGCTATAACAACGATTTTAATTGCTAGATGTGAGAAATGTAGGAATACTCACGGGCTTCCCTGGATATCCCGGAGCGCCGGGTTGTCCCGGTAAACCGTCCTGTCCCGGAAATCCTCTGGCCCCGATCACGCCGGTGTGACCCGCGTCTCCCTTAGGCCCGGCGTGACCTCTGACCCCGGTCTCGCCCACTGAACCTTTCTGGTGGAGTAATCACATGATCAACACGTGTGTGTGTCTCCATCTCATTATTTCCTGTCATCGGACATGTTTTGTAGTTCTTTGTAGTTTTCCATGTTGATCCGTCTCCATCTTGTTTCCTCATTAGTGCAGTCGTTTACTCTGCGTGTTTATAGCGCTCGTTTCAGTGTCTGTTTAATGTGCTGCTTTATTAAAACAGGATCTCTACTTATTCACGTCATTTATTATATGTTTCTGAGCAGGATTATCATATATGGGACAATATAATTAGAATAAAAATAAGTGAATACATGTTTTATTACTGTAGTATAATATACAGTGTTATTTTAGTGTTAGCCTATTTATACTATTTAGTAATAATTTTATGTTTCTATATTTTCAGTTTTTTAGTTCATTGTGATGTAAATTTGTTATGTACTTTTGTCGTTTTTATTAGTGTGTGTGTGTGTGTGTGTGTGTGTGTGCGAGTGTGTGTGTGTGTGTGTGTGTGTGTGTGCGAGTGTGTATGTGTGTGTGTGTGTGTGTGTGTGTGTGTGTGTGTGTGTGTGTGTGTGTGTGCGAGTGTGTGTGTGTGTGTGTGTGTGTGTGTGTGTGTGTGTGTGTGCGCGCGTGTGTATATATATATTTTTGTTTTATATAATATAATATTAATATTGATTTCTTTATTTTCATAAATATATACTATATAACTCTATATATACTTATTTCAGTTAGGTGCCAAGGCAATTCTTTTTTTTTTTTTTATCTAATATTTATATTTTATTTTACTTCAGCTTTTTTATCAGTTAATGAAAAGTATTTTTAATAGTTTTACAGATAACAATTCTCATTAGTTAACATTTTTAACACAGTAACTGATATTTACTAACAATGAACAATTCATTTGTTACAGTATTTATTAATGTCTCTTTATATAGTTAGTAAAAAACTGTTAATTTTCACTCAGGTCCATTACATAATATTAACAGATACAACATTATTGCATGTGTCTTTAATGATGTATTAGTAAATGTTGAAATTGACATTAGCGAAGATTAATAAATGCTTTAGAATGATGTAGTGTTAGCCAGTGTTAGATGTTAATGTAAATATCCTGATGTAAAGTAGTTTCAGTTTTAGTAAACAACAACAACACTGATAATATTCCACAATATTCAAGGAGACTGAAACACAATCAGGAAGCTTGTTGTTGTTAAGCAGCAAAATGAAATGGTAAAGATTAAATCACAATCACAATATTTGTCCAAATAATCAAACCGTGCAGCTCTAGTGGAGTAAACACACAGAACGGAAATATTGAATAAACCTCTGGAGGAAAAATGCATTCTTTTACAGAGATTTGCATATGCTTCTGGAGACTTTGCCCACAAGCGTGAACTAATAAACACAGAAAGTGTGGTCTAGTTTCCACAGCACTGACACTGCACGCTTCTGTCACTGGAAATAATCAACTGGTTTGAGTTGGACAAACTTAAACTAATTAGTTCAGTCAGATTCACTTTTATGAGTATTTAGCACTTTCTTTTTCTTTCAAGGTCACAGAACTGATATATTTTAAGTTAACTGAACTGTTTCATTGTTTTGAGTTTCATGATATTATTTCTTTTAATTTAGAGGAACTTAAGTTCAACTGAAACGGCTGGGATGTCTATTTCCCAGCATGCTTTGCCGATGGCACTCGAAAGGGACAGTAAATGCTGAAATGAAGTGTAATATAATGGGGGTTTTTGTGCAAGATTAGTGTTAAGTGGGAGATTTAGTAGTAGATTCATGTTTTGTTATGCTAATTTAGAAGAATTGCTGTTAATGTTGGTTTTAGGAGAGTTACCATCATGGTGACGAGTGGTGCATGAGCTTGATTACAGAACAAATAAAACCTTTATAATATTGCTGCATTTATACAGCAAGTGCTACAGTATAGCATACTATTGTTAACATGTTAATAAATTAGTATGCTACCAAACTAGCTTGTTAAAGGAACAGGCAGACTTTTCAGGACTTTAGCTTATTCACCGTATCCCCCGTTAGATATGTCCATACATACCCTTCTCATCTCCATACAAACCCTTCTCATCTCCGTTTCTTTCTTTCTTTCTTTCTTTCTTTCTTTCTTTCTTTCTTTCTTTCTTTCTTTCTTTCTTTCTTTCCTTCTTTCTTTCTTTCATTTTGGATAGCCCCTTGAGAAAAAGACCAAACGCAACAAGACATCATTCACAGCATGCCCCCCCCCCCCCCCCCCCCCGGGGACATTAAATCCCTCCGCAGAAGCAGTGCTTCACCTTACAGAATATAGTTCCCAGTATGTGCGGTTAGAAGATGCCTGTGTCTCATATGACCTTGTTATTTGTACACACTATAGCTATACAAATCACAACATATAAATAGGAAAATATTGGCGTTATTTTGTCACTTATTGGGAGCAGTATGCTAGCTGGAGCCATTTACTTCCAGTCTTTGTGCTAAGCTAGGCTAGCGGTGTGTGTGTCAGAGAGTTACGGCGCGCACGGAGAAGAGAAGGGTGTGTGTGGACTTATCTAACTCTTGATACTAATAAAAAATATCACATTGAGATTACATGAAAGTTTTGAGTTAGATGTATGAATTAGTGTCCTCAAACATTTCAAGTTAGGAACAATTAAATGTATAAATCCAAAATAAAAATCTGCCAGTTCTGCTCACTTCAACATTGATTTTCTTAACTTAAAAAATGTGAGGCAACTGATTCTGGTGTGAACTAAGATGGAAGGCGTGTGCTTGTACAAACCTCTCCTTTGCCTCCCCTCGGCCCGACTTCCCCCTGTGCAGAAAGAGGAGCTCATGATCACATCAGAGGCTGTAGTCCTCGCAGAACGAGCCTCAATCACGCTGACAGACCTGCACCTTAAAGCCCAACGCTTCGGACGACCATACTGGGGCACACTTTATTTGAAGGTGTCAGTGTAATTATATATTTCAGTACTGAGTGATATGAATTAACTACATGTGCTTGGTTTTGGCTTGGCTTGAGTGTTTGGTTTAGGATTAATTGCATGTAATTATTACAGTCATCACTAACTGCGTGTAACGTGTGTAATAATGACACTGTAAAATAAAGTGTTACACACTACAGTCTGTTCATACAAGCAAGCAGTGAATGAGCTAAACACACACACTACTTACACATCTATCTTCACAACTTCAAGATTCTTAGTCATAAAGCACTATAACACACACATCTGTGCCAGATAAATATTGCTCTGATTGTAGATATGAGTTTTATAATCAGTTATATATTCCTCTTAAATGTCTTTGATGTTGTATATCATAGATCAGGGGTCGGCAACAGGCGGGCGATATTTTCTGGCCCGCCGGATTATTTTGGAAGTTTTTTTTATCAGACTATTTTTATTTTTATTACCTGATAACAAATATTTTCACCGCCGCATACTGTGTGAAACGCCCATGAGCAATCATGCGGCGCGGGATTAGAGTATGAAGTATGAAGACGGCAGCGACTGACAACAGCCCACTCCCGCCATCTCTGGACAGCGTATCCGCACTTCACTCTGACCACAGTACACCTGTAGCTCTGAGGAGCTGTTCACTGAAGCCACTGTCAGTCAACAACTGTCTTCTTTTGCAAGGATGTTTGAAATAGTTTGGCAGAAAATAGCCTTCTTCATTTGTCAGTAGGGCAATATGGTTCATCCATTTATGTTATTTCTAGTTTTTCTCTGACAGTAGGCCTAGGCTACAATGTTAAAATAATATTTTATATTGACACAAACACAATTTTTGTATAGCATTTATAATTTGTATAGGCTACTTAATCTTTCTCTTTCCATTAGAGACATTTGAATGTGAGATTCTGGAAACGAGATGTAGATGTTGCGGACCCGTCCGGTCGGGAAATGAAGCGGACGAACACAGAGTGAACTTTAAGCGGTTGCTGAACAGAACCTTGTGGGAGCGGGACGAGAAAAACAGTCCCGCGCAGACCTCCTTAAACCTTAGGTGTGTATGTGTGTGTCCCGAATAAATAATAATTTAAAAAAAAAAGGAATAAAGCTCAAAAGTCGGACTGTAAGCGAATGAGGCATGGTTGCTATTCACACCTTTATTAAAATGCCTGTAATCTGTTACCAATATACTTGATCTGTTTAAAATAATTTCGTTGATATATGCCTACTAAGGTGTTAAATTAAAAATCAAAATGAAAATTTGTCTAATCCAGTAATTCATTTGTTCTATTTTTGATCTGAGCACACAATCAGAAAATCAGAAAACCTGTCGCTATTCGTTTTTTTTTTTTTCATTTTAGTTCAGGAAATAAATAATGGAAAAACAAGTCGTTTTCATTGTTTTATTTTTGGTTTTAATTTGAAAAAATGATTGAACGAATGATACACGGAGCGGATAAGCAGTTCATTAAGAGTATTTAATGTGGATCCATGGCCTACTCCGTGTAGCCGCCCGCCATCTACCGGCTAAAGAAAATAAAGTTACTTGCCGACCCCTGGAGGACTGTAGATGTGTGCATGTTATTTTAGAAACTCGGCTCGAGCTCTGAAGAGTTCTCATGCGGCTGCATTGTTCTCGGACACAAGCGTGTGAGTCAATGTTTGTGACTAACGTTTCTGCTCAGCTTTTCCCCAGAAATCAGGAGGATCTTCTGCAAATGACGGAATGATTCAACAGGATAAACGCATCCGGATGTGGCGAAGAACGGTCACCGTGATTTTGCCAAGTAAGACGTGTTCCTGGATCAACATTCCTGTCCCAAATTGTATTCCTTATTCAATCCCTACCCCTATACCTAACCCTACCCATAACTTTTCCCTAAAATCAGAGGGTAATGATAGGTGAATAACACTGATGTTTAAGTACCTCACCCTGGTTCTAAGCCTAAACTTGACACAAACTGTAAACTTGTCCCTCAAATCTGATTGGTTGATTGGAAAGTTGATCCAGGAACATGTGGTACTTGGTGAAATCACGTTCACCGGCGAAGAACTCAGTGTTCACTCTTAGAAAAGCTTCTGTGTGGATCTGTTCATATGAAGAACCTTTCACTGCTTCCCAAAATGGGCTCCTTTTATGGATTTAAATTTAATGAATTCATTTTGTTTGAATCTCTTTAATTTTGATTACATTTTATGAATTAAACAGCTCGTAAACACACTGTACCACTGGAATGTGAACATGCAAATGTTTAAAACATTTCTCCTAGAACATTTTTGCCAGTTCTGTGTTAACAAACATGTATTCATTATTTCAATGAGCTCATTGTTTCTGCATTAAATTATTACATTGTTTAAATGAATACATTATTAGCTAACTGTGATTTGTATATGCACATTTCTGAAATGCATAACTGGCACAGATCAGACCACTGTAAAGTGTAATGTGGACTCGTGTATTCTCTGTAAAGCTGCCTTAGAACAATGTGTATTGAGAACAGCGCTATACAAATAAATGTGAATTGAATTGAACTGTATAGAACCCAATTGAACTTTTTTTTCTAAGAGTGTACAAATTAATGTAGTTATTAAACTTCCTCCTGAAGCCATCATTTAATTACTTTATCATTCAGAATTGAATGGTTGCAAGCAGAAATATAATGCAAGTATGAATGGAATGAAATCAAAGAAATGCACCTGTATAAGTGTACTTTCTAATAATTCACTTCATTGTTTTGGGGATGTGATATTTATTGAGTATTTCCAGAAAGGTTTATGATGTGATTATCTATATGGCAAAACATCCTCTGCTGTTTGAATTCATTTGAACTTCAGTTCTGTGAATTCCTCTTCCAGCAATTCCATTTCATCTGATCTGAGCCGCTTCTTAATCTCTGAATCTTTCCATGCTTTCAAATGTTCTATAAGCGCTGTAAGTGCATATTATATAAGTTCTATAAGGTTCTATAAGTTCTGTTCTATACGGTTCTATAAGTTCTATAAGGTTCAAGCGCTATAAGTGAATATGTTCTATACGTTTTATAAGGTTCTATAAGTTCTATACGGTTCTATAAGTTCTATAAGGTTATTTAAGTGCTATAAGGTTCTATAAGCGCTATAAGTGATATGTTCTATAAGTTTTATAAGGTTCTATAAGTTCTATAAGGTTCTATATACGGTTCTATAAGTTCTATAAGGTTCTATATACGGTTCTATAAGTTCTATAAGGTTCTATATACGGTTCTATAAGTTCTATAATGTTCTGCAAGGTTCTATAAGTTCTATAAGGTTCTACAAGGTTCTATAAGTGCAGTGCAGGGCTATAAGAGGTGGCGCCCCCTGGTGGATGAAGGTGTTTCAACACTTACTGAAAAGCCAGGAATCCCGGGAAAGCCTTTGCTGCCCTTTTCCCCCTGTGAGTGAGAGCGGGTCTGTGTTAGCAGGGGTCTCACTCTCTAAAAGGTTATATTAGCATTCAAAATCAACGGGTGGTTCTTCTAACCTTTACAAGACTGTACCACATCCCGTTTACTGACAGAGACTGAGCTAACTATACTTAGGGTGATGTTCCCTACAGAGATTATTACGGTAAAGTACACACATTACACTGCAGCTGCAAGCAAAGATATTAGCCTACTGTATTATATTATGTTTGATACGCAGTTTTAGGACTTTTAAATGATCAACTTTGCTGTTACACTCAATCCAGTGCTTCTGTGTCTGACTGATACTTTACACTCTTTTATCAAGTAAAAGTCTGTTATAATTGTACAAACTTCCTTCAGCTCGAGCTTCACGAGTCCCTGTGTCAATCTGACATGATTTAATCAAGGAAACCTGAGAATAACTTTGATATCGTTAATAATATTTCAGCTGGACTGAAGCAGCTTTACTTGAATATCCAGACATCATTTATTATAAAAATCATGAGTATCAAATGTATTGCATTACATTATATGATTTAAATTGTAAATCTGAGCATTTAAATATCATCTTACTAAGACATATTTTTGGCAGATATTGATATTTGTTGTATATGCATTTTATGTAAATTATAAAGATCAAATTGATTCACAGAATTTCCTCTTAATTTAACAGGGTGTTAAAGTGATAAAGTTTAACTTTTCCATCAAAAATCCACACTAAAGCTGTTATTATGCTTTGAGAACATCACGGTTAGAGATTAATCTGAATTTGTGTTAAAACCAAAACCACAGCTTTGATAATTCACATTCAGTATTAGTACAGAAGCAGTTTTTGAGGAACTGTGTAGGGATCTTCACCTGAATGCCTTTGGGTCCCGATTCTCCTCTCTCTCCCTGAGAAATATCAGCAACAGGAGAAAAGTGTCAAAAACTGCATTACATGAGCAGAAAAGCCTGTATATCAAACATATATTCAGTCTTTAGCAGAAACTTTATCCAAAGTCACTTACTGTACATTTGCACTGTCACCTCTCATACGCAACGTAATACTGCATATATGAATATGCATGTAAAACATATGAAATGTCATTAGCTGGATCAAACTGGTTTAGGTGGATGATCAGAACTGGAAAAACCAGATCATACCAGCGTAAACTGGTTCAGCTGAACAAGGTAGCAGGTGCAAGAGTGTTTACCACGTCCTAAAGCGCAGTTACCGCATTATACAGTATATATACATGCTATACTATGTATTGTTTGAACTTGTATGAAATATTGGACTGAAAACTATCCTAGTATTCAGACTCTGTAAGAGCAATGCACATTAAATGAGCCTAAAAGTGTTTTAGTGACCCGTATCATGTGCTCTCATGATCTCTTACCGTCTGGAACAAGTTAAACACGGAATAGGTTAAAAACTCTTTTGTACCGCTATCAATTAAACAGCGGAACAAGGATCAGTGACGTATACATCAGGTGTTGGCGAAATGCTGGCTGTGGAGTCCATTATATATATATTTCCCTGTCAGGGACAATCAGGTGTGTTTCATGTTTATTAATATGTTGCAGAAGGGAATTGCGTTCCTTTATTGAGCTCGAACACTCGATGAACAAACAGATGCTGCGCTATTCACTGCACAGACACTTTTATCCGAAGCGGGTCTGAGACCTCGACGCCGTCAGTCATGTTCAATACGAGTGCAGATCTCGCTTAGTTCATTAATACTTTTACTCATCAAGGAGACATTACATTGATCAAAAGTGACATTTATAATGTTACAAAATATTCTATTTCAAATATTGTTGTTCTTTTGAACTTTCTATTCATCAAAGAATCCTGAAAAATAAAATGTATGACGGTTTCCACAGAACAACTGTTTTCAACAGTGATAATAATCATAAATCATTGATCAGAGCATCAGATCATCATATTAGAGTGATTTCTGAAGGATCATGTGACACTGAAGACTGGAGTAATGATTATGAAAATTCAGCTTTGATCACAGGAATAAATTACACTTTAATATATATTCACATAAAAAAACATCTATTTTACACTCTAATATTATTTCACTGTTTTTACTGTATTTTTGATCAAATAAACGCACCATTGGTGAGCAGAAGAGACTCTTTGACAAACATTAAAAATCGTATCAACCGCAAACCTTTGGAAGCTTATAGGTCATGTGGAGGCTCCATCGTGTCTGTGGAACGGCAGCTTTTCCTCGTACGCGTCGCATGAATTAACCACCTCGTAAAAAGCGTATGCAGCGTAATGCAGTTGGCTTTACCTGGTGTCCTCTATATCCATGAAGACCCATCGCTCCGGGAACTCCTGGAGGTCCGGGCTCCCCCTGCTCTCCCTGTGGGATTCACAACACACCCGCGGATGAACAACAGATCTCTGCATGCTAACGCACCATTGCACACCCCCGGATGAACAACAGATCTCTGCATGCTAACGCACCATTGCACACCCGCGGATGAACAACAGATCTCTGCATGCTAACGCACCATTGCACACCCGCGGATGAACAACAGATCTCTGCATGCTAACGCACCATTGCACACCCGCGGATGAACACCAGAGCTCTGCATGCTAACGCACCATTGCACACCCACGGATGAACAACAGATCTCTGCATGCTAACGCACCATTGCACACCCGCGGATGAACACCAGATCTCTGCATGCTAACGCACCATTGCACACCCGCGGATGAACACCAGAGCTCTGCATGCTAACGCACCATTGCACACCCGCGGATGAACACCAGAGCTCTGCATGCTAACGCACCATTGCACACCCGCGGATGAACACCAGAGCTCTGCATGCTAACGCACCATTGCACACCCGCGGATGAACACCAGAGCTCTGCATGCTAACGCACCACAGCGCACCCGCGGATGAACACTAGAGCTCTGCATGCTAATGCACCATTGCACACCCGCGGATGAACACCAGAGCTCTGCATGCTAACGCACCATTGCACACCCGCGGATGAACACCAGAGCTCTGCATGCTAACGCACCGTTGCACACCCGCGGATGAACACCAGATCTCTGCATGCTAACGCACCATTGCACACCCGCGGATGAACACCAGATCTCTGCATGCTAACGCACCATTGCACACCCCCGGATGAACACCAGAGCTCTGCATGCTAACGCACCATTGCACACCCGCGGATGAACACCAGAGCTCTGCATGCTAACGCACCATTGCACACCCGCGGATGAACACCAGAGCTCTGCATGCTAACGCACCACAGCACACCCACGGATGAACACCAGACCTCTGCATGCTAACGCACCATTGCAACCCCGCGGATGAACACCAGAGCTCTGCATGCTAACGCACCATTGCAAACCCGCGGATGAACACCAGAGCTCTGCATGCTAACGCACCATTGCACACCCGCGGATGAACACCAGAGCTCTGCATGCTAACGCACCATTGCAACCCCGCGGATGAACACCAGAGCTCTGCATGCTAACGCACCATTGCACACCCGCGGATGAACACCAGAGCTCTGCATGCTAACGCACCATTGCAACCCCGCGGATGAACACCAGAGCTCTGCATGCTAACGCACCATTGCAACCCCGCGGATGAACACCAGAGCTCTGCATGCTAACGCACCATTGCACACCCGCGGATGAACACCAGACCTCTGCATGCTAACGCACCATTGCAACCCCGCGGATGAACACCAGAGCTCTGCATGCTAACGCACCATTGCACACCCGCGGATGAACACCAGATCTCTGCATGCTAACGCACCATTGCACACCCGCGGATGAACAACAGATCTCTGCATGCTAACGCACCATTGCACACCCGCGGATGAACACCAGAGCTCTGCATGCTAACGCACCATTGCACACCCGCGGATGAACACCAGAGCTCTGCATGCTAACGCACCATTGCACACCCGCGGATGAACACCAGACCTCTGCATGCTAACGCACCATTGCACACCCGCGGATGAACACCAGACCTCTGCATGCTAACGCACCATTACACACCCGCGGATGAACACCAGAGCTCTGCATGCTAACGCACCATTGCACACCCGCGGATGAACAACAGATCTCTGCATGCTAACGCACCATTGCACACCCGCGGATGAACACCAGACCTCTGTATGCTAACGCACCATTGCACACCTGCGGATGAACACCAGAGCTCTGCATGCTAACGCACCATTGCACACCCGCGAATGAACACCAGAGCTCTGCATGCTAACGCACCATTGCACACCCGCGAATGAACACCAGAGCTCTGCATGCTAACGCACCATTGCACACCCGCGGATGAACACCAGAGCTCTGCATGCTAACGCACCATTGCACACCCGCGGATGAACACCAGAGCTCTGCATGCTAACGCACCATTGCACACCCGCGGATGAACACCAGAGCTCTGCATGCTAACGCACCATTGCACACCCGCGGATGAACACCAGAGCTCTGCATGCTAACGCACCATTGCACATCCGCGGATGACCACCAGATCTCTGCATGCTAACGCACCATTGCACACCCGCGGATGAACACCAGAGCTCTGCATGCTAACGCACCATTGCACACCCGCGGATGAACACCAGAGCTCTGCATGCTAACACACCATTGCACACCCGCGGATGAACACCAGAGCTCTGCATGCTAACGCACCATTGCACATCCGCGGATGAACACCAGATCTCTGCATGCTAACGCACCATTGCACACCCGCGGATGAACACCAGAGCTCTGCATGCTAACACACCACAGCACACCCGCGGATGAACACCAGAGCTCTGCATGCTAACGCACCATTGCACACCCGCGGATGAACACCAGAGCTCTGCATGCTAACGCACCATTGCACACCCGCGGATGAACACCAGAGCTCTGCATGCTAACGCACCATTGCACACCCGCGGATGAACACCAGAGCTCTGCATGCTAACGCACCATTGTGTGGCTCGAAGACTCTCACCTTTTGACCGGCCGCGCCAGGATCTCCAGCGATGCCCTTTTCTCCCACTCCACCCTGAACACACACAACAAGACGATCTCAAGCACTTTCTCCATTATAACTTAGCTAGAAGAAGCTATTTGTTTTTAGATAACAAGCTCAGTAATCACTGTAAATATTAAAGCAAATTCTGGTACAAAATTATTCTCCTAGAATCCATTTGATAAGGGCAGACAATTCCAGGAACGGAATAAATGTAATCTCAGCATTGCTATTCCCTCCAGATTCAAGTCAAGGTTATTAGCATAATTGCTAGCGGTGCTGTTGGTATCGGACGAACCTTGTGTCCGTGGGGTCCGTGTGCTCCAGGGGCCCCCGGAGGCCCCGACGCGCCCTGGAGGGTTTAATCACACACAACACAGAGTTAAACACGCACTGCTGATAACACACAGCCGACTCGTGCTGCTAATAAACCTTCAGCAACTTCTGAAGATACCAGTTCGGAAATTAACTCACTCAAGTTAAAAAGCGCAATCAGAAACTGCAGAAATAAATGGCATTGGAAACTATGATGTTACAAACAGATTCTACTCTTAAAAAAAGTTTTTATGCAATGAACTTCTCCAAGTAATTTGTTAAGGTCAGCACACATTCATTAAACCAATAATGTTGGTTAATGAACCAACTTAATAAGCCAACTTAATAAATGTAAGTTCCTGTGTCATACTGACGAGACTGCATCCCAATTCACACACTCTCCGTCCCAACCGGTTAGAACCCGAATATTGCTAATATTTCCCACAACCCATTGCGAGTTGGACGAGGATTCGATGAGAAACACAAATAAAAAGTGTTTATGTGTGCGAGACGGCGTTTAACCGCCGGTGCTGCTCGTGTGGCGCTCAAGAATGACAGATTTTTTTTGTTTATTTCAATTAAATGAATATAGGCAACTATATTTTAGTTATATAATGTTTTTTATGTAGTATTTTTGATGGATTTTATGGTACTGAATTATATTTATGGAATAGTTATGATCTATTTATTACCTGCTAATCACTTTTTGAGCATAGACCTGAAAATGAAATTTCCAACTTTCCAAAAAATTTTCATAAATCTTGAATGCTTTAAAGCACCGACTGAACTTTGGTCTCTTTTTAAAGAAGACAAGTGAAAAAAAAAGTTAACTTACAAAATAAACATTTATATATATATTTATTATAGACGTTATAGACATTTAAATTTATTGTTCTGAAAAAAGCATAAAAAGACTAATTTAAAATTTTATATGAAATTTCAAAACATGTTTTACTCTAAAGCCATAAATCTGAGCTTTCAGTGAGTGTGTGTGGCCGCAGTACCAAACGCTTCCACTAGATGGCATGCATCTCCCATTCGTTTATGCACTCGAACAACACAACTGTGGCTCTCCCCAGCCTTTCCAATCATGTCCACGATTATTTTTATATTCACACCGCAAGTGCCAAAACCGTTACCGAGTCTCGTAACATTCCGATGAAGTACAAATATTCTAAAAACTAAAACGTAACCTTTTTCGGTATCACTATAATCAGTATCTAACCTGACAAGGGTATATTTATTCAATGTTATCCACATTATATTTCATCTGCAACAACATTGTGAACTTTTATACACATGTGT
>CM060639.1:26626551-26689051 GCA_030578275.1 Meda fulgida
GCAATGCTTTCAAGTGCAAAGCTAAATGATCCCAATATAACTGGTGGGTTCAGCAGAACCAGCTCATTACTGGCAAAGGATGGTAATCATTATTTATAAAACAGAAATAAGTAAAGCCATATGGGTGAACCTCACAAAATCTGTCAAATCGTGTTTGGGGCGCATTACACCTTAATATAAAAAAAATATATATATATACAATTATATTTTGCATGAAGAAAAATATGCCTTTATTGTTTTACTTTGTGACAATATTTAAATAAAAATATGTATTTGAGCAAAGAAAAATCTCATTATCTAATTTATCTAAAATACTACTATTACTTATTATTTAAATCAATATTGAGGCCTCGTCACGTGTGTGCTTCAGTGCAGGAGGATTGAGGTCTCGTCACGCGTGTGCTTCAGCGCAGGAGGATTGAGGCCTCGTCACGCGTGTGCTTCAGCGCAGGAGGATTGAGGTCTAGCACACGCAGGAGGATTGAAGCCTCGTCATGCGTGTGCTTCAGTGCAGGAGGATTGAAGCCTCGTCATGCGTGTGCTTCAGCGCAGGAGGATTGAGGCCTCGTCACGCGTGTGCTTCAGCGCAGGAGGATTGAGGCCTCGTCACGCGTGTGCTTCAGCGCAGGAGGATTGAGGCCTCGTCACGCGTGTGCTTCAGCCCAGGAGGATTGAGGCCTCGTCACGCGTGTGCTTCAGTGCAGGAGGATTGAGGCCTCGTCACGCGTGTGCTTCAGCCCAGGAGGATTGAGGCCTCGTCACGCGTGTGCTTCAGCGCAGGAGGATTGAGGCCTCGTCACGCGTGTGCTTCAGTGCAGGAGGATTGAGGCCTCGTCACGCGTGTGCTTCAGCCCAGGAGGATTGAGGCCTCGTCACGCGTGTGCTTCAGCGCAGGAGGATTGAGGTCTCGTCACGCGTGTGCTTCAGCGCAGGAGGATTGAGGTCTCGTCATGCGTGTGCTTCAGCGCAGGAGGATTGAGGTCTCGTCATGCGTGTGCTTCAGCGCAGGAGGATTGAGGCCTCGTCACGCGTGTGCTTCAGCGCAGGAGGATTGAGGCCTCGTCACGCGTGTGCTTCAGCGCAGGAGGATTGAGGTCTCGTCACGCGTGCGCTTCAGCCCAGGAGGATTGAGGCCTCGTCACGCGTGTGCTTCAGCGCAGGAGGATTGAGGCCTCGTCACGCGTGTGCTTCAGCGCAGGAGGATTGAGGCCTCGTCACGCGTGTGCTTCAGCGCAGGAGGATTGAGGTCTCGTCACGCGTGTGCTTCAGCACAGGAGGATTGAGGCCTCGTCACGCGTGTGCTTCAGCGCAGGAGGATTGAGGTCTCGTCACGCGTGTGCTTCAGCACAGGAGGATTGAGGCCTCGTCACGCGTGTGCTTCAGCGCAGGAGGATTGAGGTCTCGTCACGCGTGTGCTTCAGGCATTGAGTGGGAGCAGCGCTTTAGTCAGACTGTCTGACATACAGTGCTTTATTAAGTGTTTGGGTGACATTAACAAGCAAACCAGGCTTGTATATTTCTGTGCTCTGCTGCCATTTTAATAGTCCACTCACTGGGGCTGGATGTTCATTTGACATGCAATTATTTAATCTCGACTGGATGTATGGATTGAACGCAGATGTAGATCAAACATAAAATCAAATTTTCTCTCATTTAAGCAGGCAAACAAAGCTAATGGTAATTGATTACAGATGTAAAGCTGCCCACATCTGAGGCTGTAATGTGTAAGAAACTATAATGTGAGGGTTCTGTGGAGGATGCTAAATTGCCACATACTCAAATAAAATATTTTTTTTTTGTCAAATGAACAGGATGTTTTGACAGGAAAACACTTGGCTGTTGTAGATGTTGAGTGATGGGAATGTCAGATTCCTCATGCTGGCTCTCTCTCCATCGCGCCGCAGATCTGTAAACACTGCGGTGGATGCAGGGCTTCGCACAAACTCATTTCGAGAACTGACATCTCTTTATTGTCTTTTTCTTTATCAGGGTATACAGTTTTTACAATGAAATTTGAGGCTTTATAAATGAAATAAAATATCATATGGACGGGTTAAGCAACTCTATGGTGATATAATAAAAGTGCAAACAATATTGGTTTTGACAAAAAATAATTTAAACATCTATAAACCTCACATTTTAGCCTTTGACCAATTTGTTAAGAAACAGGATTAGTCCATTTAAAATCATTATATTTTTATATTAATTTAAAACATGTTATTCTCTTATTATGTTGAGATTTTAAGAATCCACATTAGCTTCTTTTCGATCCACCGGCTGAATGGAAATGCAATTTCACTCTCTGAGAAATGCTGGAAAAGTAGAAACGCAACGGCTTTGCCATTACACCATTAAAAACACCATAAATTAAACTTTGTCATAATTGAATGCCTGAGGAAGATGCAACAGCACCACGTTTTTACTGTAAAAACATTAAGGGCTTTTAAAACATTTATTTCAGTAAATCATCGCCTCTTGAAGTTTAATAACTCCAAATTCAAATTTAAGACATCTTGAAATAATAATTAAGACTATTCTAATATGATTTAAGACTTAATATGGCCTTAAATTTGATACAGCTGAATTAAGGACTTTTTAAGGACCCTGTTACTTTAAGGAACCACTGCTAAGGGATTGTCAGATTTTGGACACTGCTAATTATGAAGGACTCAGTTAAAATGTGCTGAGGATGTTTGGTTGGATAAAAAATAAGTATTGAACTGCATTTGAATACATGTGCCACATATTTAACAAAAGCAGCTTTTTTTAAGCAGGATAAAAGAGGAAAGCAGCAGAAGCGACTCACTGGAACGCCTTGCGGTCCATCTGCGCCTGGCAGCCCGACGTCTCCTTTCTCTCCCTGAGGAACACACAGCAGATTAGTTGATCAACAATTCATTATCTCAGATCTGAAACACTTTAACTGTGGTGCTCAGAAGCACTTTAAAGATGAAAAACACGCTTAAAACACTCAGTAAAAAGTTAATGCTCCATGAAGGGTTTGAAGTTAAACGAGAAGCGGATTCAGACTTGAATAGCGTATATGACTTTATATTAAAGTGGCTTTGTGTTTGTTTTCCTACAGAGTGCCAGATCTCACTGGACACATAAAACAGAGCATGCCTTAGCAAAACAAGCTGGCAGTGCTGTAATTGAAAATATTTATTCTCCATAACATCTTATGTCTGTCTTTTCAGTTTTCTCAGTGTTTCGTTCTAATAGGATAGACTACTAAGATGCATAAATGCAAAACACATCAGATATATGTAATTGAGAAGCAAAACTGTGCAAGACAATAAGAAAATATATCTTAAGTTTAGTTCATTACCACCAGAGGGCACTCCACCCAGACTATTGTCATTCCCTAATGAAACTACATTTCCCATAACTCTCTGCCTGGACTCCTCCTCCCTGATTGCCTCCACCTGTGTCTCATTACTTTGTTTAACTCACCCTATAATAGCCTGGTTTTCACATGCAGGCTTATGAAGGCTATATCTTTAACACCAAGCATATCTGCTGACTCTGTTGATTTTTTCCTTGATTCTTTTAACTCAAAAGTTAAGAGTGTAATTGATGATATTGCTCCTGTGAAAGTCAGGAAGAAGAATGGCAGACAGAAAGCACCTTGGAGAAACTCAACAGCAGTGCAAAATATGAAAAGACAATGCAGAAAAGCAGAGCGCATGTGGCGGAAGACAAAACTTGTAGTCCATTATAACATCTACAAAGACAGCATCCATGCTTTCAATAAGGAACTAGGCAAAGCTAGACAGACTTTCTTCTCAAATATTATAAACAGCAATATAAACAACACACGCACTCTTTTTGCTACTGTAGAGAGACTGACAAACCCCCCAAGCCAGATTCCCAGTGAAATGCTCTCAGAGAGCAAGTGCAGTGAGTTTGCTTCTTTCTTCTCTGAGAAAATCAATAATATCAGAAAGGTGATCAGCTCATCCTTGAGCCGCACTGGGGTCAGACAGATCAGACAACAGCCTGAGAAAGTAGTCACTATGTCTGATTTCAAAGAAATTGATGGCAAAATTTTGGAAGAAATCGTACAGCACCTTAAAACATCAACCTGCGCCCTTGACGCACTTCCCACATCTTTCTTCAAAACTGTGTTACACAGCTTAAAAGCAGATCTCCTAGAAGTGGTAAATGCCTCACTTCTCTGTGGGAGTTTTCCGAACTCCCTGAAAACTGCAGTTGTCAAGCCCCTCCCGAAAAAGAGCAATCTGGATAAGACCATATTAAACAACTATAGACCGATCTCAAATCTTCCTTTCATAGGCAAGATCATTGAAAAAGTTGTCTTCAATCAGCTGAACAAATTCTTAAGCTCGAATGGATTCTTTGACTACTTTCAATCTGGTTTCCGACCGCATCACAGCACAGAGACAGCGCTCATAAAGATAATAAACGATATTCGCTTAAATACTGACACAAGCAAATTATCAGTTCTAGTACTACTCGACCTCAGTGCTGCATTTGACACTGTCGATCACAACATACTTCTTGACAGGCTGGAAAACTGGGTCGGGCTTTCTGGGATAGTCCTAAAATGGTTCAGGTCATACTTAGAAGGTAGAGGTTATTATGTGACTATAGGAGAGCATAAGTCTGAGTGGACATCCATGACATGCGGAGTCCCTCATGGCTCAATTCTTGCGCCACTCCTATTCAACCTGTACATGCTCCCAGTGAGCCAAATAATGAGAAAGAACCAAATCTCTTACCACAGCTCTGCAGACGACACACAGCTCTACTTAGCCCTATCGCCTAACGATTACAGCCCCATTGACTCCCTTTGCCAATGCATTGATGAAGTAAACAATTGGATGTGCCAAAACTTTCTTCAGTTAAACAAAGACAAAACTGAAGTCATTGCGTTTGGAAACAAAGATGAAGTTCTCAAGGTGAATGCATACCTTCAGTCTAGGGGTCAAACAACTAAAAATCAAGTCAGGAATCTGGCTGTGTCTCTAGAGTCAGACCTTAGTTTCAGTAGTCATGTCAAAGCAATAACTAAATCAGCATACTATCATCTGAAAAATATTGCAAGAATTAGATGCTTTGTTTCCAGTCAAGACTTAGAGAAACTTGTGCATGCTTTCATCACCAGCAGGGTGGATTATTGTAATGGACTCCTCACTGGCCTTCCTAAAAAGACCATAAGACAGTTGCAGCTCATACAGAACGCTGCTGCCAGGATTCTCAGCAGAACCAGAAAATATGAACACATCACACCAGTCCTCAGGTCTTTACACTGGCTGCCAGTTACATATAGAATTGATTTTAAAGTATTATTACTGGTATATAAATCATTCAATGGCCTAGGACCTCAATACATTGCAGATATGCTCACTGAATATAAACCCAACAGATCACTCAGATCACTAGGATCACATCAGCTAGAAATACCAAGGGTTCACTCTAAGCATGGTGAGTGTGCTTTTAGCTACTATGCCAGCCGTAGCTGGAACCAGCTTCCAGAGGAGATCAGATGTGCTCCTACAGTAGAGATCAGATGTGCTCCTACAGAAGAGATCAGATGTGCTCCAGAAGAGATCAGGTGTGCTCCTACAGTAGAGATCAGATGTGCTCCTACAGTTGAGATCAGATGTGCTCCTACAGTAGAGATCAGATGTGCTATCAGATGTGCTCCTACAGTAGAGATCAGATGTGCTCCTACAGTAGAGATCAGATGTGCTCCTACAGAAGAGATCAGATGTGCTCCTACAGTAGAGATCAGATGTGCTCCTACAGTAGAGATCAGATGTGCTCCTACAGAAGAGATCAGATGTGCTCCTACAGAAGAGATCAGATGTGCTCCTACAGTAGAGATCAGATGTGCTCCTACAGTAGAGATCAGATGTGCTCCTACAGTAGAGATCAGATGTTCTCCTACAGTAGAGATCAGATGTGCTCCTACAGAAGAGATCAGATGTGCTCCTACAGTAGAGATCAGATGTGCTCCTACAGTAGAGATCAGATGTGCTCCTACAGAAGAGATCAGATGTGCTCCTACAGTAGAGATCAGATGTGCTCCTACAGAAGAGATCAGATGTGCTCCTACAGTAGAGATCAGATGTGCTCCCACAGAGGAGATCAGATGTGCTCCTACAGAAGAGATCAGATGTGCTCCTACAGTAGAGATCAGATGTGCTATCAGATGTGCTCCTACAGTAGAGATCAGATGTGCTCCTACAGTAGAGATCAGATGTGCTCCTACAGAAGAGATCAGATGTGCTCCTACAGTAGAGATCAGATGTGCTCCTACAGAAGAGATCAGATGTGCTCCTACAGAAGAGATCAGATGTGCTCCTACTGTAGAGATCAGATGTGCTCCTACAGAAGAGATCAGATGTGCTCCTACAGAAGAGATCACATGTGCTCCTACAGTAGAGATCAGATGTGCTCCTACAGTAGAGATCAGATGTGCTCCTACAGAAGAGATCAGATGTGCTCCTACAGTAGAGATCAGATGTGCTCCTACAGAAGAGATCAGATGTGCTCCTACAGTAGAGATCAGATGTGCTCCTACAGTAGAGATCAGATGTGCTCCTACAGAAGAGATCAGATGTGCTCCTACAGAAGAGATCAGATGTGCTCCTACAGAAGAGATCAGATGTGCTCCTACAGAAGAGATCAGATGTGCTCTTACAGTAGTCACATTCAAATCCAGACTCAAAACACATCTGTTTACCTGTGCACTTACTGAATGAGCACTGAGCCACTGCTCGTCCGACTGTTTGTACTGTATTTTATTTAATGTTTTAATTATTCTAATTTTATTTGATTATTTCTGTATTTTATCTTTTATTCTAAACTGTTTTAATTTTTCTGATTTCTTTTGTTTTAATTTCTTCTATGTAAAGCACTTTGAATTGCCATTGTGTATGAAATGTGCTATATAAATAAACTTGCCTTGCCTTGCCATGCATGCATTCATTCATTCATGTATGTCTTACGCAGTGGTTATGATCTGGCATAGATTCCGGAATATGTTTATAATGCAGAGGGAACTGAGCAGACGGGAGATTCCCTTTCTCTCTTGATCCTATGATCACAAGCAAACTAATTATGTGTGTTGGCAAGACATGGTTTTATTATTCTTTTTGTATTTGAGACTATTCTAAAGTGAATATTCAGCCTGTCATTCAGACCGTGTATACGTGTCTGGTTTCTTGGCTGCATTTAATTTTGAGGAATGTAATGAAATATGTGTCTGGCTTTCCGAAGTTATGCCTGTATCAGTGGTGGCTGCTGGACTTTCAAAGAGGGAGAAGCTCATTTTCGGCTACGTCATAAAAACTGTCCATTTATTTATACGTAAATTTTGCCCTACGTTTCTTTTCAAGAAAATGCTGCGATCCTGTCGTACCAACTAGCCGACATTTCCAGTGTTTTCCCGGTTTGCGTGGCGACGCCAAAGCGAAACAATTCTGTATTATAAATTTTAAGGCCAGAGAAGTAGTTTGTTGAAGGTTGTTTTTTTAGGGAAGGACTACATGCCTGCGCACATACATTCAAACGTGCATACCTATAGAAGAACTCTTAATGAACTCTTAATACGCATGTGCACGCCATCAGCGTTCTCACTGTGCCCGTTTATAAAGTTTGCGTAGAGAGAACTTAAGAGTTTTCTGTTAGAGCCGTGTGTTAGCGGCCACTTAGTTAATAACTAATGTTCGTTGCGACGGAAGTGAATCAATCAAAACTAACTTTAGCTGGAAAATAATTTTATTCTAGATCTGCTATAAAGCCAAAACAATCTCTGTTACGGTAATCTCCTGCTATCACTGTAAAGCCGCTTTGGAACAATCTACATTGTTAAAAGCGCTGTTTAAATGACTTGACTTATAATAGGGGTATCCCTACAAGAGGTGTGTGACGTGACGGCTGGGCCAAAAGGTTTTACGAGCTAGATTTGGTCCCAGATGCTTCTGTCTTGATTGTCCTCGTCTGATTTCACACAAGACAAGCAGTTTGTTCAACACAAGGTTCTGGAGACTGGCATCCAGTTCAACAGCTTTGGCCTGAAGTAAAGAACAAATGTTTGCCCTCCATGAAAGCTTCAAGTACACTTCGGCTTTGTGGAGCGGTTTGAAAGGCCAGGAGAGAGAGAAACGAAAAGCTTGGCCTTCCAGGACACATAAAAACATGTAAGCAAGCAAACCTTTCATTAGAAGAGCAGTGCGACTGCAAGAGAAAACATAAATGTGGACTGTGAGCTGGACCCAATAACTACTTTAACTCTGGCCTGACATCTGTAGGTGTGTTTGGCCACATTAAACATGTTTTATGGTGAGCAAACATTCAAGTGTACGGTTTGTGGAAAAGCTGTCTCACAACTACACCGTCCAAGTCCAGCGTTAACACATGCAGGACATCAAAACGTCCACGTGTGTGTATGAGCCTTTCTGATATTGAGGTATCATTCTCTTTACACCCGGACACATTGCAAATACATGCATGTGCAAAATG
The DNA here is from genome assembly GCA_030578275.1 of Meda fulgida. Taxonomy (NCBI): domain Eukaryota; kingdom Metazoa; phylum Chordata; class Actinopteri; order Cypriniformes; family Leuciscidae; genus Meda; species Meda fulgida. Next base: position 26,635,045 of record CM060639.1, read on the forward strand.
ATATTACATCCCTTCTTTCTGCAGTAATTGAGGCTGAAAGTGTGTTCAGTCTTATCTGAAACATGTGAATGTTCGTGTCGCGGCGGATCAGAGATGAAGTGTCCGGTGAGTAGAAATAAAAATGAACAACGCAGTTTTCTCTTAGTCTTATTAAAATATTAAGTGATATTTGAAGAGACGCCTGTGAAGAGACGACTCGACGCCGGCGATATGTTATGCCCTAAATTAATACATGATTAACTAACTGTATTTTTTCTATGTACATTTCTGATTTGCACTTTCTGTAAAGCTGGTTTGAAACAATATGTATTGTGAAAAGCGCTATACAAATAAATTTGAATTGAATTGAATTAAGTGCAACAACATCAAAGTACTCTCTGTAAGTGCAAATACAGATCAAAGTTTTAGCTAAGAGAAGGTTACAACTACACAGCCCAGCTTAAGATCGCTTTCATATGTGAGATATTCGCATGCATCTGAGCCGCTTTCAAAATGCGGGATATTGAAATTGCGTTTGAATGCGCGTTCGCTTTTTACTTTTGATTTTGCGATCGAGTTTGTGAGTAAGAGCAGCGGCGGTGCAGGACACCAACAGATAAGACACATATCAGACGCTTATACGTCAGCGAATCCCCCGCCATGGTCTCGCCAGTCATTTCGTCTCACTCTCGTCATGTGATCAGTGAAGCCTGACCGCGTACGACTCTCGCGGTGGACGAGCTATTATACAACTACAGAAAGTGCTTTTTATTTCTATAATGAAAATATGGCGAGACAGCATTTCATCTCAACGAGAAATCACGGCACATTTTAATCTTGCGAGGCGAGACGAGGCTTACGTGTGCTAATGCGCTGTGGCAAGCTTTGTGCATGCATTTGAATGCTTAATTTATATTGTAAAAGCTCATTATCATGGTTTAGTATTTCTCTGTAATGTAGAACAATGTCAGTAATGTAATATTCTTTCTCAGCCCTAAAACTCAAACCGTTTTCTGATGCCACCCTCAAATATATATTTAAGTGATTCAATTAATTTCATAATTGTATGACTAGAAAATCTTTAGTCTGTGGCATATTATTTAAACAATAATTTTAATATTTTTTTTATTAATTAATAAAAATACATTTTATTATAAATTAACTTCCTTAACTTAAAAAGATTTTAAAAATACATAACATCAATAAATCATATTTAATTAAAATAAAACCCCCTTAATTATTGCTTCTGTTATATATATATACACACAGTATATATGAAACTTGTGCTGGATGTCAGGGTTGTGTGCAGGTAGCTGAAGACGAGGTCACAAGGCGTAGAGATAAAGTGGATTTATTTACAAATTAAACTTTCTAGAACATACAGGAACAAAAGAACAGATACCAGGACTTCAGGGAAAACACAACCTTACAAAGACGACGACCAACAAACACTGAGGGAAAACCCAAGCCTTAAATGAACAGGGACTGATGGGATAATTAACCAAACACAGGTGAAGGGGATACTAATCAGACATGGCGGGAAAACGAACAGGACTGAACCAAAATCACAAACACAGGGGAAACCAAGATCACAAACAGGACTCAAACACATTGAAACATGAAAGTACCTCCCCCCTCCCAAAGGCGCGACATAGCGCCGTATAACATCCAAAAGGGGTGGGAGGGTGGGCGCTCTGGAGGCTGACGAGGACATGGCGGTGCAGGGACGGGAAGCCTCCAGAGCGGAGCTGGTAGCTCAGGGAACCAGGGTGGAACAGGCTGTGGGCGTGACCAGGGCGGAGCAGGCTGTGGGCGCGGCCAGGGCGGAGCAGGCTGTGGGCGCGGCCAGGGCGGAGCAGGCTGTGGGCGCGGCCAGGGCGGAGCAGGCTGTGGGCGCGGCCAGGGCGGAGCAGGCTGTGGGCGCGGCCAGGGCGGAGCAGGCTGTGGGCGCGGCCAGGGCGGAGCAGGCTGTGGGCGCGGCCAGGGCGGAGCAGGCTGTGGGCGCGGCCAGGGCGGAGCAGGCTGTGGGCGCGGCCAGGGCGGAGCAGGCTGTGGGCGCGGCCAGGGCGGAGCAGGCTGTGGGCGCGGCCAGGGCGGAGCAGGCTGTGGGCGCGACCAGGGCGGAGCAGGCTGTGGGCGCGACCAGGGCGGAGCTGTCGGACCCTCGGGCGTCCAGGGCGGAGCTGTCGGACCCTCGGGCGTCCAGGGCGGAGCTGTCGGACCCTCGGGCGTCCAGGGCGGAGCTGTCGGACCCTGGGGCGGCCATGGCGGCGAGGACCCTTCGGGCGGCCATGGCCCTTCGGGCGGCCATGGCGGCGAGGACCCTTCGGGCGGCCATGGCGGCGAGGACCCTTCGGGCGGCCATGGCGGTGAGGACCCTTCGGGCGGCCATGGCGGTGAGGACTTCTCGGGTATACCCCCCCCAAAAATTTCCATGGGGAAATTGACAGGAAAGAGGGAGTCCAGGGGCCAAGAGGATCTGAGATTGGGCAGGAACAGCGGAAGATCAGTGGGTTTTGATGCAGGGTCAGTGGGCTCTGGCGCAGGATCAGCGGGCTCTGGCGCAGGATCAGCGGGCTCTGGCGCAGGATCAGCGGGCTCTGGCGCAGGATCAGCGGGCTCTGGCGCAGGATCAGCGGGCTCTGGCGCAGGATCAGCGGGCTCTGGCGCAGGATCAGCGGGCTCTGGCGCAGGATCAGCGGGCTCTGGCGCAGGATCAGCGGGCTCTGGCGCAGGACTGGACAGGACCGGCACATCATGTGACTCGGAACTGGACGGGACCAGCCCATCATGGGACTCGGGACTGGACGGGACCAGCACATCATGGGACTCGGGACTGGACGGGACCAGCACATCATGGGACTCGGGACTGGACGGAACCAACACATCATGGGAATTGGAACTGGACGGAACCAGCACATCTTGGGACTCGGAATTGGACGGAACCAGCACATCGTGGGACTCGAAACTGGACGGGGCCAGCACATCGTGGGACTCGAAACTGGACGGGGCCAGCACATCGTGGGACTCGAAACTGGACGGGGCCAGCACATCGTGGGACTCGAAATTGGACGGAAACAGCATATCTTGGGACTTGGAACTGGATTCATACTCGAAGACTGGTTCTGGCGGGCTTGGAACTGGTTGGAGTGGAAGATCTTTAATGAGATATTTGGATCCACATGCCCAGAGCGTGTGATCCACAAAGTCATAGAAGGGCATATTGAGGTCCCTCACCAGGATTATCTGGGCTAGCGGGTCCTTCAGACCACCCCAGAAACTCTGCTTCAGTTCCTCTTCATCCACCATCATCTCGTCGTAGAGCTCAAGGTAACGGCTTGCATAATCTTCCAAAGAGCTCTCACCTTGAACGAGGATAGGGATGTGGAATGGCTCTTGTTCGAAGACTGGCTCTGGCTCTTGTTCGAAGACTGGCTCTGAAGGCGTGACATGAAGATCTGGGCTGCACGGGATTAGCGGTGGAAGCTCTAGGTCTAACGAGACCAGCGGTAGATGGAGCCCTGGACTGGACCTCCTCCTCTACTGCGGCCTCCACGATTCCCACGAAACACAGCTTGAAGGGTTCCCACGAAGGCTTGTTTCCAGACCTCCATCTTCTTTTTCTTGAGGGGTTGGTCGTTCTGTCAGGGTTGTGTGCAGGTAGCTGAAGACGAGGTCACAAGGCGTAGAGATAAAGTGGATTTATTTACAAATTAAACTTTCTAGAACATACAGGAACAGATACCAGGACTTCAGGGAAAACACAACCTTACAAAGATGACGACCAACAAACACTGAGGGAAAACACAAGGCTTAAATGAACAGGGACTGATGGGATAATTAACCAAACACAGGTGAAGGGAATACTAATCAGACATGGCGGGAAAACGAACAGGACTGAACCAAAATCACAAAGACAGGGGAAACCAAGATCACAAACAGGACTCAAACACATTGAAACATGACACTGGACTTTGAGTTTGAGACTTTGAACGTTGAGAATCGTATCGCCGCGACTGCAGAATAACAGACGTCCGTGTCTCAGAACTGTCGGTTTTGATATAATTGTCCACATTCTCACAGCGTTTCTGGACTAAATTGATTCAGACATATAATTTCAGGTGTATGATGTGCCAGAAACTTAAAAGAAGTTGGCTACTTCAAAACCTTGTTGTTTCAAAACATCACTTCTATTCCTGTAAATCTATGGTGTGGATGTGTGGTCAAATTGGTGGCGAAAACATTGTTGGTGTCATATGTCAGCTCAAAGCTGTAAAATGAGTTCAGTACAAAATATGGACAAACTCAACTCAGTTGCAGAGCGTGGGAGGTCGATGGAGTTTAAAATAGCAGGTTTTAGATCTGAATATTACTGATAAGTCAATATACGTCTGTATTTTCATTCAGTTGTTATATACAGAATGTTTAAAAGTGCACATCTCTGCATTATTGTGCTATGACACGCGTTTATGTCCTCTCGTGTCTAAAACTACATATATTACAATCCAGACTAGTGTCCAAAAAGTGTCAAGAGTGTTCTGTCATGCAGGAAAACCGCATGGATGCTTTGCAGAGCTAGGGTTTACATATGAACTGTTAACACAATGCTTAACTTCGCGTCTCTCATTATGGAGCCAAATCTAAACGGATTTAAATATAACGAGTGTAAACCTTCAGTTTGCTCTGGTATCCTGCAGTGAGAGTCTGTGAAAGATCCCCACTAATAATGCACAGAAAATCTTGACCAATCAAATGCGAGGAGCAGAACTAACTCTATAATGATTCGTTGATATATTTAAACTGAGTGGTAAAAGTATCCGAGAACAGGTTCACCGCTGAAGCTCGTGCAATTAGTGAAATTTGCTGCACGATACATATTATCTTCAAACACCTACATGTAGACACATACACACACGACAGTACGAGACTACACACTGTGCTCTTACTGTAAAACAATCCCACACACACGGAGTATACATTTACTGGTGGGGTTTGAGCACGCTAGCAGTCCTGGTTCTGAACCTGACAGAGTGTATATCAACGTCGCAGCAATAAATGCTAGAGCTATATTTGCGTTTGACTAGCCTATGGTCAGACGTTACACAAACAAACGGCTGAAAGACACTAGCCTTTTATCTGTCTTTCTGTGTGTCTTTTTTTATTAGACATATATTTACATTTACATTTATGCATTTGGCAGACGCTTTTATCCAAAGAAACTTACAAAGCAACTACATTTTTTCTTTCCCTGGAAATCGAACCCATGACCTTAGCGTTGCAAGCGCCAGCACTCTACTGTTTGAGCTACAGGAAAGCTATATAAAATTTGATTTATTTTTTGTCTGGAACCACTGTTTGCATTTTTACTTATTCTTATCAAAAAATAAGATATAAGATATGTCTGGAAAAATTTAATTTCTGGAAAACAAGACAAAATTACTGATTAAGAAATTAAATTTGTGCTGAGACATAAGTCCTTCAAAATAAAGCCGTGTGTGTGTGTGTGTGTGTGTGTGTGTGTGTGTGTGTGTGCGCGCACGTGTGTGGTGTGTGTGTGTGTACGTGTGGCTCCTAAACTCAGACCTCAGCACTGAAACCCAGCGGCCACATGAAAGTGTGTGTTTGGTTATCTCCGTCTCTCCCGGGGCCGAAGGCTTTATGTGGAGTTGAGGCGAGTTTGTGGTCGTTTAATAGCCATGAAATCCAAAGTAGGGAGGTTTTCGACCCAGTATGGGGTTATCTTGGGACTTTTTTTTTTTATTCTGCTAAAGTTAGGAGCTTGTTTTAAAGAGTTACACCACAGGATGATTGTTAAAAATCAAAAAAGTGAGAAGTCCTCTGTTTGCAAGCCTGGAGTGTTAAAGTTTACAGCAGCGGACAGTAAACTGAGCCAGAACGCCAGCTTCTGATGCCGACTGAACATAACCGACAGTTCACGGAGACTGATGTTTTCTTTGAATGGTCTAATAAACAGCCATTTGAATATTTCTAAGAAGTAATCCTGCCAAATATTCCCAGGATGTGTGAACAGAACTAACATTTAGATTCATTTTTCAGCCCAGTGGAAAAATGTGTTGACAAATTCAAATAGTTTTTAGCAATGATTTCCTTCGTGAAGGGCTGACAAAGTCTCAGTCACAGCACTGAAGAAACACAAGCTTACAGTACTACTAAACCTGTGCTTAAACTGAAGCCAAAGTTACATAAACCCGGCTTGGAGTGACACTGTCTCAGTGTGACATGCACCAGAACACACTTACATCTCACCAGAACACACTTACATCTCAACAGAACACACTTATATCTCAACAGAACACACTTACATCTCACCAGAACACACTTACATCTCACCAGAACACACTTACATCTCAACAGAACAGACTTACATCTCAACAAAACACACTTACATCTCACCAGAACACACTTACATCTCTTACATCTCAACAGAACACACTTACATCTCTTACATCTCAACAGAACACACTTTCATCTCAACAGAACACACATCTCAACAGAAAACATATCTCAACAGAACACACTTACATCTCAACAGAACACACTTACATCTCACCAGAACACACTTACATCTCACCAGAACACACTTACATCTCAACAGAACACACTTACATCTCAACAAAACACACTTACATCTCAACAGAACACACTTACATCTCTTACATCTCAACAGAACACACTTTCATCTCAACAGAACACACTTACATCTCAACAGAACACACTTACATCTCAACAGAACACACTTACATCTCAACAGAACACACTTACATCTCACCAGAACACACTTACATCTCACCAGAACACACTTACATCTCAACAGAACACACTTACATCTCACCAGAACACACTTACATCTCACCAGAACACACTTACATCTCACCAGAACACACATCTCAACAGAACAGACTTACATCTCAACAAAACACACTTACATCTCACCAGAACACACTTACATCTCTTACATCTCAACAGAACACACTTACATCTCTTACATCTCAACAGAACACACTTTCATCTCAACAGAACACACATCTCAACAGAACACACTTACATCTCACCAGAACACACTTACATCTCACCAGAACACACTTACATCTCAACAGAACACACTTACATCTCAACAGAACACACTTACATCTCACCAGAACACACTTTCATCTCAACAGAACACTTACATCTCACCAGAACACACTTACATCTCAACAGAACACACTTACATCTCAACAAAACACACTTACATCTCAACAGAACACACTTACATCTCTTACATCTCAACAGAACACACTTTCATCTCAACAGAACACACTTACATCTCAACAGAACACACTTACATCTCAACAGAACACACTTACATCTCAACAGAACAGACTTACATCTCAACAGAACACACTTACATCTCAACAGAACACACTTACATCTCAACAGAACAGACTTACATCTCAACAGAACACACTTACATCTCAACAGAACACACTTACATCTCAACAGAACACACTTAGATCTCAACAGAACACACTTACATCTCAACAAAACACACTTACATCTCAACAAAACACACTTACATCTCAACAGAACACACATCTCAACAGAACACACTTACATCTCAACAGAACACACTTACATCTCAACAGAACACACTTACATCTCAACAAAACACACTTACATCTCAACAAAACACACTTACATCTCAACAGAACACACATCTCAACAGAACACACTTACATCTCACTAGAACACACTTACATCTCAACAGAACACACTTACATCTCAACAGAACACACTTACATCTCAACAAAACACACTTACATCTCAACAGAACACACTTACATCTCAACAGAACACACTTACATCTCAACAGAACACACATCTCAACAGAACACACATCTCAACAGAACAGACTTACATCTCAACAGAACAGACTTACATCTCAACAGAACAGACTTACATCTCAACAGAACACACTTACATCTCAACAGAACACACTTACATCTCAACAGAACAGACTTACATCTCAACAGAACACACTTACATCTCAACAGAACACACTTACATCTCAACAAAACACACTTACATCTCAACAAAACACACTTACATCTCAACAGAACACATTTACATCTCAACAGAACACACTTACATCTCAACAGAACACACTTACATCTCAACAGAACACACTTACATCTCACCAGAACACACTTACATCTCAACAGAACACACTTACATCTCAACAGGACACACTTACATCTCAACAAAACACACTTACATCTCAACAAAACACACACTCAACAGAACACACTTACATCTCAACAGAACACACTTACATCTCAACAGAACACACTTACATCTCAACAGAACACACTTACATCTCACCAGAACACACTTACATCTCACCAGAACACACTTACATCTCAACAGAACACACTTACATCTCACCAGAACACACTTACATCTCAACAGAACACACTTACATCTCAACAGAACACACTTACATCTCACCAGAACACACTTACATCTCACCAGAACACACTTACATCTCAACAGAACACACTTACATCTCACCAGAACACACTTACATCTCACCAGAACACACTTACATCTCACCAGAACACACATCTCAACAGAACAGACTTACATCTCACCAGAACACACATCTCAACAGAACAGACTTACATCTCAACAAAACACACTTACATCTCACCAGAACACACTTACATCTCTTACATCTCAACAGAACACACTTACATCTCTTACATCTCAACAGAACACACTTTCATCTCAACAGAACACACATCTCAACAGAACACACTTACATCTCACCAGAACACACTTACATCTCACCAGAACACACTTACATCTCAACAGAACACACTTACATCTCAACAGAACACACTTACATCTCACCAGAACACACTTTCATCTCAACAGAACACACTTACATCTCACCAGAACACACTTACATCTCAACAGAACACACTTACATCTCAACAAAACACACTTACATCTCAACAGAACACACTTACATCTCTTACATCTCAACAGAACACACTTACATCTCTTACATCTCAACAGAACACACTTTCATCTCAACAGAACACACTTACATCTCAACAGAACACACATCTCAACAGAACACACTTACATCTCAACAGAACAGACTTACATCTCAACAGAACACACTTACATCTCAACAGAACACGCTTACATCTCAACAGAACAGACTTACATCTCAACAGAACACACTTACATCTCAACAGAACACACTTACATCTCAAATGAACACACTTAGATCTCAACAGAACACACTTACATCTCAACAGAACACACTTACATCTCAACAAAACACACTTACATCTCAACAAAACACACTTACATCTCAACAGAACACACATCTCAACAGAACACACTTACATCTCACCAGAACACACTTACATCTCAACAGAACACACTTACATCTCAACAGAACACACTTACATCTCAACAAAACACACTTACATCTCACCAGAACACACTTACATCTCAACAGAACACACTTACATCTCAACAGAACACACATCTCAACAGAACACACTTACATCTCAACAGAACACACTTACATCTCAACAGAACACACATCTCAACAGAACACACATCTCAACAGAACACACTTACATCTCAACAGAACACACTTACATCTCAACAAAACACACACTCAACAGAACACACTTACATCTCACTAGAACACTTACATCTCAACAGAACAGACTTACATCTCAACAGAACAGACTTACATCTCAACAGAACACACTTACATCTCAACAAAACACACTTACATCTCAACAAAACACACTTACATCTCAACAAAACACACATCTCAACAAAACACACTTAGATCTCAACAGAACACACTTACATCTCAACAGAACACACTTAGATCTCAACAGAACACACTTAGATCTCAACAGAACACACTTACATCTCAACAGAACACACTTACATCTCAACAGAACACACTTACATCTCAACAGAACACACTTACACCTCAACAAAACACACTTACATCTCAACAAAACACACTTACATCTCAACAAAACACACTTACATCTCAACAAAACACACTTACATCTCAACAAAACACACTTACATCTCAACAAAACACACTTACATCTCAACAGAACACACTTACATCTCAACAGAACACACTTAGATCTCAACAGAACACACTTACATCTCAACAGAACACACTGACCAATCAGAGTAGAGCAGCTCTCAGAGAGGCGGGGTTTAGAGAGACTGAATCTTCAAACTAACTGTTTCAGACACTGTGAGAAAAGAGCTGACGCTGCATTGTGTATTATGAGAAAATTAATGTGGGTTTTTTTCACCTTGGATGTGTAAACTTATTGTAGGAGACTCCAAAATAACATTAGAAGCCTTTAAAATAGCATAACCGTGACACTTTAATCATCTCTTTCGCTCATTTTCTGAAATGTTGAACCACTGAAAGGCTTTCGTTACATTTATAAAGGCATAATTTATAATTTCATGCAAGTATACGTCAATTCGTGGATAAGAGTCCTATTATAGGTTCTATTATAGGTTTGGACCGTATGAGAATCAGCTGTCACTCGTGCCAACATAGTTATTCCTGTGTCAGTCAGACTGATTCATGTCTTTACATCTCTGCCAGCGGAGGAACACACTCACACACTTAAGTGTCAAAGGCAGGGGAAATCTGCGGGTCAGAACTGTTCAATACTGCCCATGAAAATATATTTGCATCACTAGAACTGTCAAATTTAGAGCATTAATCTAATGTGATTAATTATTTAAAAAACCATTAAAGCATTTAATCACGTCCCCTTACCCTTGAGTAGGGGATTTCACCACTGCAGCAGTTCAAGCTAAAGGGGTTTGTTTGTTTGTTTGTTTGTTTGTTTGTTTGTTTGTTTGTTTGTTTGTTTGTTTGTTTTGCACAAAAGTTTTGTTTTGGTGGCTTAACAAATATTTTTTAATAGCAAGGGTCAGACTATTGTTCTTAAATGTATTATTTAAATCGTGCCATGTTTCAATTTTACAGAAGTTACAATAGTTTGATTTCTATATTTCTATTTTATTTATTCATTCATTTTATATAATTCATTTTATAAAGTTCAATTTTGCATACTCTACTGTTTAAAATTTTAGATTCAGTGAGATTTGTAATGTTTTTTTCTCTTCTGCTCAGCAGAGCTGCATTTATTTGATCAGAAATACAGTAAAAACCTGAGATATTATTCTAATGTAAATCTAATGTTCTATGTGAATATCTAGTAAAGTGTAATTTATTCCTGTGATCAAAGCTGTATTTTCAGCATCATTACTCCAGTCTTCAGTGTCACATGATCCTTCAGAAATCAGGATAATATGATGATTTGATACTCAAGACATCTTTATGATTGTAGAAGGTTTTACCTTCAACAGCTCGTTGTTTTTGGGACAGTTTGGGGAACTGTCCTCAACTTAGGCCTTGCTCCGCTACAGGCTTTAGCGTTTGGTGGGTGATTTACCATGGAGACACACTCTTTTTATACGGATGAAGGATAAAATATTATTGTTACAGACTCTTTACTTACACATGTTGAGAATGTCTTGTACACTGACTATTCAACAAAGAAACATGAACTGCGTAAACGTCTTGAGAAAGATATGAAGCTCAAATGGCATGTGGTGTCACTTTCTGATTATTGGAGAGAAGGACGCATCCCTCGTGGGCTACATCTATCAAAATTTCCCTCTACTTACAGTGAGGATACAGACTTTAAATTGAAATGAGAGTCCATTTTAAATAAATGCTCAATGGACTTGATGCTACCGCTCATACAAGAGGGCAAGAAAGAGAGGGAACAAATCCAGTCCCGTATCAGAGACATTGAGTCTTCCCTACCCACTCCTCTTGAACAACAGGTCCCTATTCCACAAACGATCCGAGAGGAAATACTTCAACTTGAGACGACCATCAAGGAGATGAAGGTGCATAAGTTCAAACTCGATGTAGAGGACTACCAAAGAGGACAGGTGTTATTGGTGGAATCGACCACGTTTTCCCCGCGATCACCGCCATTTTTACCGTCAGTCAGATCAGCAACTACGCCCCCGCCAGCCTAAGGTGTTCTTCAACCTTACATCGAGTGAAGATGAGGGTCGTTCCCTGGAATCTGAGTCTGATCATTTTCTGGAGGACGATTGGCCGCAACTCCAGACCAATCATCGTGATCAAAGAAAACACGAGGTAGAGGAACGACCTCGTCCATTAACACTGAGATCATTACCGAGGAAGAAATATCCTCGGTAATTAACCTTTCTGATACGTCTCTTTCCAACGAGCAACTTTGTGTACTAAGGGTCTGTCTTTTGCACCCACCCATACTTCTAGTCTATTCAGTATTAGAGTGGCTCTCTTCCATTTTTATCGTAATTTACATTTGAAAACGTTTTATCATAAGTCTGGATATAATTACGTTTGCCCCACGATGGCTGACTTCTGACATTACTTCTGACAGCACACTTGACCATTGAACTGTTTCTGAAAGTACTCCCAGCATTGACTCGTATCCTTTGCTCAGACCTAAATCCCTATTTTCTCCTATGATATCGAATCCTTCTCTTGTTGCGTTCTATACGAATCTGACGATAAGTGAACGCAAGGCTCTGAAGGAGCTATCTATGATTGATGATAATTATCCGCCCTGCTAATAAGGGTGGGGCTGTAGTGGTCCTGTCTAAAGACATGTGTATCCTAGAGGCGACAAGACAATTAGAAACCAAGCACTATGAAAGAATGGTTAGTAATCCTTTGTCTGAACTGACCGGTATTTTTCATAACATTTTAACTCATGCCAAAAATTTGGAGTGGATTACTGAGAGTGAAATGAAATATATGACAGTGGAACACCCGTCCTTGGCTACATACTATTTACTTCCTAAAGCACACAAACCCCATTTTGACAACCCTCCTGGCGACCCATTATCTGGGGTAATGGTACACTCACTGAACCAGCGTCCAAATTTGTTGTTTTTTTTCATCAAGCCTTTTGTTAGGACTCTTCCTTCTTTTATTGAAGATACTGTGGATGTTATAAACAGCTTATCCGGTTTAGGTAATGTCGGATCCCAATATTTAATTAGCATGGATGTTGAGTCTTTATATACCAATATTGACCACGAGAAGGGTCTATACGCCTTGAAACACTTTATTCTGATAGAAATGACACCAGACCACCTTCTCATTTTATTGTACAACTCACTGAGTTTATTATTCACAACAATATTTTTGCGTTTGTTGACAAATTGTACAAACAGAAGATTGGTGTTCCAATGGGTTGCTGTTTCTCACCTAATTATGCTTGTCTATATTTGGGGTTATGGGAGAAGTTGCATGTCCTTAACTCGGCTAATCCTTTTTATCATTGTATAACATGGTATGGTCGCTATATTTATGATTTACTATTTATTTTTAAGGGTACTGACACGCAGGTTCTGGAGTTTCACCAGTACCTTAATTCTATAAATAGGAATATTAAATTATCTTTGGAATACTCCAAGACCACTATTGATTTTTTAGACCTAACCATTTCTGTTGATCTGGAAGGGAAGTTACATACACGATTTTCAGAAAAAAGACCTCTAGAAACACCATTCTTAGGGCTGACTCCTTTCATCCTCCATATCTCATTGATAATGTACCTTTCGGCCAATTCCAGCGGTTAAGCCGTATGTGACGACAATGTTGATTTTGAAAAACAGTCAGACATTATGTCAGAATGTTTTATTAAAAGAGCCTACAAACCAGATATCGTCTCTCATGCACGTTCCAGAGCTAAATCCCTGTACCGTCCTGATATCTTGATTAAGAAGGGACGTAAGACAGATACTCATTCCCACCCCTTCTTTGTCACACAATATAGTAGGGAAGCTAGACAAATAAAAGGATAATTCAGGATAACTGGGCCATTATCAATTCTGATCCTACCCCCCAACAGGTCTTTCCCCAACCGCCTGTTTTCTTACAGAAGGGCCGACTCTTCGTGATAAATTGGTACATAGTTATCTTCCCCCTTATACCGCTGTATGAGTTGTCCCATTGTAGTAATATCATTCCCTCGAAAACTTTTGTGGATTTTAAATCTAATAGAACATTCAAGATAAAAGACTTTATAAACTGTTACACTACATTTATTATTTATCGTTTATCTTGCCCTTGTAAGAATGTGTTTTATGTAGGTTGTACTAAAAGACGTCTACGGGATCGCTTGGCGGAGCATAAATATGCCATTCGTATCAGTAGTCCTGATTATTATATGGCCCAACATTTCTTGCATATGCACAATAAGAATGATTCTCTACTAAACATAGAGGTCTTGGAGCATGTTAAACCTTTGGATAGAGGTGGTGATAGGATCCGCAAACTCAACCAGCGCGAGTCATGTTGGATTCATCAACTGGATGCGCTCCGTTATCCAGGTCTGAATGAGGACATTGAGTTCAAGTGTTTTTTATCATATGGTTTTTGTCTTATACTTATGGTTTTTTTTGTTTTTTGTTTTTTTAATGCTTAATACGTGATTTTTGTCTTATTTTCCTCTCCAGATTACCTTAGTTTTTTTGTTGCTTTGGTGTTTCACCTGTTGTTGTACTCATTATGTTTGCTTCTCCTCTTACACCTGATTGCCTTATTGGGCTAATGGATTGTATTAGGCCTAATTAGGTTAATTGAATTCCTTCTGGTTATATGTGGGACTTAATGTATCATTTGTTGCCGTTCTCATAGCTTGTGTTACTTTGCCCTGAAGAAGACCACTTGTTGGTCGAAACATGTTGGCTCATGTATTTTTATAATGACTGAAGCCATTTCCAATGAAGGTATTTAAATGTATCCTTCTCATTTAAACTTGACTGAGTTACTGGGACCTTTTTTTATTTTTTACATATTTATGATTATTATTAATGTTGAAAACAGTTGTGCTGCTTTAGATTTTTGTGAAAACCGTCATACATTTTATTTTTCATGATTCTCTGATGAATAGAAATTTCAAAAGAACTGCATTTATTTGAAACAGAATCTTTCAGTAACATTATACATGTATTTACTGTTACTTTTGATCAATTTAATGTGTCCTTGCTGAATAAAAATATGATTTTTTTTTTTTTTACTTACTGGCCTAAACTTTTGATTGATGGTGTTTATTATATGCATATGATTAATGATCTCTTTAAAATTCCAGAGCTTTGTGACACTTTATTTAGGTTTAGCGAATTATACACATTTGTGAATGGAACATTTTTCACTTTTTCTTTGTGCAGTGGGAGCTGGAAAGCCAAAAATACATCTCCTGTTTCCTACACAAAATGATGATTTCAAGCCACTTTGTCTAATTTGCAGGAGAAAGTCATTAGTCTTACTTAAACAAGATTGCTACTGAGAAAACACTGGTCAGAAGTTAATTTCTAGAGGAAAATGAGCCTGACTTGGTCATGTAAACAGTGATTGTTTTATCTTGTAATTGTGTTCATCTGAGTCTCTTTAGTTCCTGTAAACCAGTGGTTCTCAACCGGTGGGGCCTGGGGGGGGAGGGGGGGTGAGTAGGCTACAGGATGGGAGAAAAAAAAATTAACATTTTTTTTATCACTAAACTACTGTCATAAAAAGTTACAGTTTTGTATATACATAACTCCTGAATAAAAATTAAAATGTATTTGGACGGATTTAAAAAAACGTTTTGAACAAATTTGATTTTTGACATTATTTCGTCTAAAATGTAAGTAACTTAATATTATTAACTTGTTTGTTGAACTGTCATATGAAATCATTGTCACATTTTCAATCGTGAGGTGATTGTAAATTAAGTGATGGTCAATTGTCAGCTCAGGTCGTCAGGTCGTGTGTCGTGATGTATGTTGCTGAACTGTATTCAAACGTTATAAATATAAAAACACCACATTTTAAAATTGAACTGCAGTATGTTAATTCAGTTGGTTTGTGTGTGCTGCGCTCTCACGTTAGACTTAGAGAACGGCGCTCATTTGTTTGATTTGTCCTCGAGAAGCTGCGCAAGCCTCAAAAGTGTAAGGTCCTTGCACCTGACTGAGTCCAAAACGGGCGTATTCGTTTTTCATATTCGTCATTTGGTGGCTCTCAATTGTCAAAACCCCTCAAAATATATGCCACGGATTTGAAAAATGCAGAAAATCGAACCATCCGAATTATTTTTTATGACGGACGGAAGTTTCAGAGGCTGCAAACGTATAAAACGTGAGGTCATATTTAGTTCATATATAACGAATAAACTAGTCAGAATATAGGCTACAGTTAGTTTCCTTTAGTTTTTGTGTAACGCTCACACGCACGCACGCACGCAGCCACGCACACACAAACATGTTTAAATACATTTATGTTGTTAATAAATAAATAACAATAAATTGTTGTAACAGCAATATCTCCAAGTTTTGTTTTTCACTGTAAAAATGTCATGATTTGCCAATGCAAAGAGAGTACCGCCACCTTTTCCCCACTTCAAGCACTGATTATAACACAAATCATCCTCCTGGCCACTTTTTTTTTGTCAAAAGCGACAGATGTGGTGTTTGGAGACTGGAAAGCACGAATCACTCTACAGTTCGGCCTACTGTGCTGAAGGACCAGCGGTGCTGCCGTGAGCCCCTGTCCCGGACACAAGCACTCACAGGCAGGCCCAGAACTGATGCAGGAATACCCTGAACTCTGTGACGTCGCCTTGAAGATTCTCCTTCCTTTTGCGTCGACATATTTGTGTGAGGGCCCCAACTGCAATGAACCAGCTTTGGGGGGGCCCAGCTTGCAAAAGGTTGAGAACCCCTGCTGTAAACCATTAGCCGGTGCAATGTTCCCTGAAACTATATCAAGGCAAATGCATCTTATTTATTATCCTAGTGGCATCGAGCAGAACCGCGAGACCAGATGATGCTTAACAAGCGCAGTTGCTTTGGTTATGCTTAATAAAATGCAAAAATAAAATGCAGCAAAACCACTCAAAACCTGTATAGACGAACACTGCTACACGTTTACAGCAAGCTGCCGTAATTCCAGGTCCTGTAGACAGAAACTAGCAGATGTTTAACAGTAACAGCTCCAGCCATTCGTGTGATATCTGTCAACATACACAGAGAGAGCGAGACTTCAGATCCCTCATTAACAGAATTACAGACGAGTTATGCTTTATTGGACAAAACCGCTTTTCCAGAAGCAACCGAAACCAAATCACTGTATGTAACTTTTATTCACTCGACCGCATAGTGTCTTCACCAATTATGCTACACAAATAACACTGATTTAATCAATTATAAACCATAAAGAGGCTTTACCTTTCTTTTGAACCTAAAAATGACAAACACAAACCTAAAAAAACACACTGAAAATATAATAACTGTGTGTAATGGTCCACGTAACATTTATTGTGCGGGTCTTTGTGTGTTTCAGCGCAGATCTTCTGTCAGATGTGTATGTGCGGGAGAGGCTTTTCCTAGCGCACAACTCACATCTTACAGTTGTGTACCTGTAAATGCCATTTCCATCTCACAAACAAGATTATCCTGACAGCAAGCGGGTCTATGTTTAACTTCAGACTTCAATGGAGCGGAATCATTTTAACCTAATTCAAAAATATTTTTTGCATCCAAAAGCTTCAGATCTCTTCCTCTGATTACGACTCAATAAACCGCAGTGTGTCGCCAGTGGCAGCAATATTTACATTTACTTTTTTAGAGACATTCAGTAAACAATACAATTTTTAATAAAAAATAAATAAATAATCATGATTAGTTTTTTCTCCTGAAGCACAGAATGATTGTTGTAAAGTGTTGCCTAACAGTGGCAGTGTAATCCAGCATGTCAGACTAAAGGATCTTTCAAGATATTGACATTCTGTTGCCAACTTTTCTCTTTCCTTTTTTATGTTGTGTATTAATGCTGAAAATCTCTCTTTTTTTATAATGCAGATGTGTAACACTGCCAGACTCAATCACTCACGTAAAAGTCGTTTAACAAACATCGTTACTTTCTGTCGCTCAGTGTATGAATCATGTGTGTTTGATCGTAATGATGAGTTGAGGAAATCCACGCCACTGTCACAAAAGTTACTTTTAAAATTAATGCATTACAATATTGAGCTACTTAGTTACTTTTTATGAAAAGTAATGCGTTACATCACTTTTACGTGACTTTTTCTCACCTGGGCCGGACTTGCTTGTTTTTTGTTAACAACATAAAAAATCTATTTTTGGTAAATGTTAAAGTCCTCAAACTAACCTTTCCCATTCTGGATTAAAGAGCAATATAATACAGGAGAAGCAAGTTCAAAACTCTTATTTCTAAATCTAATCTAAAGTCATTTTTATTATTAGTATGGTTGAATGAGATCATTGAAGGTCAGCAGCAAAGACACTGGTTAATAAAGTATACAGTATACAAGTGAGATGAGTAAAATGCATGGTCACATTTAGTCTAGAACTAACAAGCATTTCTTATTTTAAAAAGTAACTTAGATATTTTGCTGTAAATTGAAAAAGTACTGCGTTACTTTACTAGTTACTTGAAAAAGTAATCTGATTACGTTACTCAAGTTACTTGTAATGAGTCTCACACAACACTGCTCACAAGCGCTACGGTGTCTCGTGAGGAGAACACACGCGGTCGCTGTGATATTACTCTTATGTAAGACATCTGACAATGAAAATACTGTGAATATCGTCTGACCTTTGATCCAGCAGGGCCGGCGGGTCCACGGCTCCCAGAGAGTCCTGATTTACCCTGAAGAACACAGATATATCTACAATCAACCGCATTTTTCTCGTTCACTCAGCAATGCTCTGACTGGTGTCTGGATGTGCATGTGGTGTTGTGAATATGGACAAATGTGTGTGTTCCATGCAGCAATTCTTTCTTTGAAAAAAGAAGGTGGTTGCATTTTAATTAATAGGACATTGCTGCACTGCATTAAATCATATCTGAATTCTGCGTATCTTTATATCTGCTTTTAAGTAACAGAGCAAATCTATGACACTGTCTGGTCAGATATTGTTTCTGTGCAAGTGTATTTTGCAAAGGCATTTTGTGTTGTCGCATATAACATACACAACGTTACCATTGGGCCGGGCTCTCCATGGGGTCCTCGTTCTCCTTTCGGCCCCTGCTCTCCCTGTGCAACAACACATCTCAGGCTTCATAGCACATGCTTACGACTGCATGCGATCAGAATAAAGCCCTTTAACTGCTTATTGCTTTACAGTAGTATATAGTTATTACATTGTAATACTGTATTCAAAATTTTTAATTTTTAAATAAAATGTATTACAGTATTGAAACACAGTGTGAATATTTGAAACACAGAAAAAGAAAAGAAAAAGGCCTGTAGTCCAGTGACAAGAAAAGTAATACAATGATTTCTTGTTTAAATCAGCAAAAAATTAAAGCAAGTATTAGAAATAATACCATGATCTATGCACTTTACAATTTAAAAACATATAATATTATTATTGAAAGAATATAGTACCTTTTTTCCTGGCAATCCGACTGTACCAATGACTGGTCCCGTTGCTCCCTGAAACACACAAGTGGAGATGTGCTCCTCCGTTACAGGGAAAAGTTGTAAAGAACGTTTTTTACTTAAGTAAAAGTACAGAAGTACTCGTTTTTAAAAGTCCTCAAGTATCAAAAGTAAAAAGTAAATGTTAATGCATTGTTTTATTATTGTTGCATTGTTGTATGTAATACATACAGTACCTTATGGCTCTGAGTGAATACACCCACCAGTTAGAAGTATCTGATTAACAGCTTTTAGAAGTAGGTTATAAAACCTATAGAAATTAAACAATTGAATTGACTAAAAAAGACAGCCATAATCATCTTTTGTATTTATTTAACACTCCTACCACCCCATCAAAAGAAGTAAACAGTAAAAAGTACGATATTTGCCTTTCAAATGTAGTGACGTTAAAGTAAAACATTTAAAGTAAAGTACAAATACTCAAAAAAGTGTAGTTAAGTACAGTACTCCAGTAAATGTGCAGTACTCCAGTAAATGTACAGTACTCCAGTATATTTTACTGTCCACCTCTGCTCTCGGCAAGGCCAAACACGTCTACATGCTCTAACACTGAAACACGTCTACACGCTCAAACACTAAAACACGTCTACACGCTCTAACACCGAAACACGCTCTAACACTGAAACACGTCTACACGCTCAAACACTGAAACACGTCTACACGCTCTAACACCGAAACACGCTCTAACACTGAAACACGTTTACACGCTCAAACACTGACAGGCTCAAACACTAAAACACGTCTACATGCTCAAACACTGAAACACACTCAAACACTGAAACGCGCTCTAACACTGAAACACGTCTACGCGCTCTAACACTGACACGCTCAAACACTGAAACACGTCTACACGCTCTAACACTGACACGCTCAAACACCGAAACACGTCTACACGCTCAAACACTGAAACACGTCTACACGCTCAAACACTAAAACACGTCTACACGCTCAAACACCGAAACACGTCTACACGCTCAAACATCGAAACACGTCTACACGCTCAAACACCGAAACACGTCTACACGCTCAAACACCGAAACACGTCTTTGCGCTCTAACACTGAAACACACTCAAACACTGAAAAGTGCTCTAACACTGAAACACGTCTACACGCTCTAACACTGACACGCTCAAACACTAAAACACGTCTACACGCTCAAACACTGAAACATGTCTACACGCTCAAACACTGACACGCTCAAATACTGAAACACGTCTACACGCTCTAACACTGACACGCTCAAACACTGAAACACGTCTACACGCTCTAACACTGACACGCTCAAACACTAAAACACGTCTACACGCTCTAACACTGAAACACGTCTACACGCTCTAACACCGAAACACGCTCTAACACTGAAACGCGTCTACACGCTCAAAGGCTGACACGCTCAAACACTAAAACACGTCTACACGCTCAAACACTGAAACACGTCTACACGCTCTAACACTGACACGCTCAAACACTAAAACACGTCTACACGCTCAAACACTGAAACACGTCTACACGCTCAAACACTGAAACACACTCAAACACTGAAACACGTCTACACGCTCAAACACTGAAACACGTCTACACGCTCAAACACTGAAACACACTCAAACACTGAAACACGTCTACACGCTCTAACACTGACAAGCTCAAACACTAAAACACGTCTACACGCTCAAACACTGAAACACGTCTACACGCTCAAACACTGAAACACACTCAAACACTGAAACACGTCTACACGCTCTAACACTGACACGCTCAAACACTAAAACACGTCTACACGCTCAAACACTGAAACACGCTCTAACACTGAAACACGTCTACACGCTCAAACACTGAAACGCGCTCTAACACTGAAACACGTCTACACGCTCAAACACTGAAACACGTCTACACGCTCAAACACTGACACGCTCAAACACTAAAACACGTCTACACGCTCAAACACTGAAACACGTCTACACGCTCAAACACTGAAACACACTCAAACACTGAAACGCGCTCTAACACTGAAACACGTCTACACGCTCTAACACTGACACGCTCAAACACTAAAACACGTCTGCACGCTCAAACACTGAAACACGCTCAAACACTGAAACACGTCTACACGCTCTAACACTGACACGCTCAAACACTAAAACACGTCTACACGCTCTAACACTGAAACACGTCTACACGCTCTAACACCGAAACACACTCTAACACTGAAACGCGTCTACACGCTCAAACGCTGACACGCTCTAACACTGAAACACGTCTACACGCTCTAACACCGAAACACACTCTAACACTGAAACGCGTCTACACGCTCAAACGCTGACACGCTCAAACACTAAAACACGTCTACACGCTCAAACACTGAAACGCGCTCTAACACTGAAACACGTCTACACGCTCTAACACTGACACGCTCAAACACTAAAACACGTCTACACGCTCAAACACTGAAACACGTCTACACGCTCAAACATCGAAACACGTCTACACGCTCAAACACCGAAACACGTCTACACGCTCAAACACCGAAACACGTCTTTGCGCTCTAACACTGAAACACACTCAAACACTGAAACGTGCTCTAACACTGAAACACGTCTACACGCTCTAACACTGACACGCTCAAACACTAAAACACGTCTACACGCTCAAACACTGAAACATGTCTACACGCTCAAACACTGACACGCTCAAATACTGAAACACGTCTACACGCTCTAACACTGACACGCTCAAACACTGAAACACGTCTACACGCTCTAACACTGACACGCTCAAACACTAAAACACGTCTACACGCTCTAACACTGAAACACGTCTACACGCTCTAACACCGAAACACGCTCTAACACTGAAACGCGTCTACACGCTCAAAGGCTGACACGCTCAAACACTAAAACACGTCTACACGCTCAAACACTGAAACACGTCTACACGCTCAAACACTGAAACGCGCTCTAACACTGAAACACGTCTACACGCTCTAACACTGACACGCTCAAACACTAAAACACGTCTACACGCTCAAACACTGAAACACGTCTACACGCTCAAACACTGAAACACACTCAAACACTGAAACACGTCTACACGCTCTAACACTGACACGCTCAAACACTAAAACACGTCTACACGCTCAAACACTGAAACACGCTCTAACACTGAAACACGTCTACACGCTCAAACACTGAAACGCGCTCTAACACTGAAACACGTCTACACGCTCAAACACTGAAACACGTCTACACGCTCAAACACTGAAACACGTCTACACGCTCAAACACTGACACGCTCAAACACTAAAACACGTCTACACGCTCAAACACTGAAACACGTCTACACGCTCAAACACTGAAACACGTCTACACGCTCTAACACTGACACGCTCAAACACTAAAACACGTCTACACGCTCAAACACTGAAACACGCTCAAACACTGAAACACGTCTACACGCTCTAACACTGACACGCTCAAACACTAAAACACGTCTACACGCTCAAACACTGAAACGCGCTCTAACACTGAAACACGTCTACACGCTCTAACACTGACACGCTCAAACACTAAAACACGTCTACACGCTCAAACACTGAAACACGTCTACACTCTCAAACACTGAAACACGCTCAAACACTGAAACACGTCTGCACGCTCTAACACTGACACGCTCAAACACTAAAACACGTCTACACGCTCAAACACTGAAACACGCCCTAACACTGAAACACGTCTACACGCTCAAACACTGAAACGCGCTCTAACACTGAAACACGTCTACACGCTCAAACACTGAAACACGTCTACACGCTCAAACACTGAAATGCGCTCTAACACTGAAACACGTCTACACGCTCTAACACTGAAAAACGTCTACACGCTCAAACACTGAAACGCGCTCTAACACTGAAACACGTCTACACGCTCTAACACTGACACGCTCAAACACTAAAACACGTCTACACGCTCAAACACTGAAACACGTCTACACGCTCAAACACTGAAACACGTCTACACGCTCAAACACTAAAACACGTCTACACGCTCAAACACTGAAACACGTCTACACGCTCAAACACTAAAACACGTCTACACGTTCTAACACTGACATGCTCAAACACTAAAACACGTCTACACGCTCAAACACTGAAACACACTCAAACACTGAAACGCGCTCTAACACTGAAACACGTCTACACGCTCTAACACTGACACGCTCTAACACTGAAACACGTCTACACGCTCTAACACTGACACGCTCTAACACTGAAACACGTCTACACGCTCAAACACCGAAACACGTCTACACGCTCAAACACTGAAACACGTCTAAACGCTCAAACACCGAAACACGTCTACACGCTCTAACACTGACACGCTCAAACACTAAAAAACGTCTACATGCTCAAACACTGAAACACGTCTACACGCTCAAACACTGAAACACACTCAAACACTGAAATGCGCTCTAACACTAAAACACCTCTACACGCTCTAACACTGACACGCTCAAACACTAAAACACGTCTGCACGCTCAAACACTGAAACACGCTCTAACACTGAAACACGCCTACACGCTCAAACACTGACACGCTCAAACACTGAAACACGTCTACACGCTCAAACACTGAAACGCACTCTAACACTGAAACACGTCTACACGCTCTAACACCGAAACACGTCTACACGCTCAAACACTGACACGCTCAAACACTAAAACACGTCTACACGCTCAAACACTGAAACACGTCTACACGCTCAAACACTGAAACGCGCTCTAACACTGAAACACGTCTACACGCTCTAACACTGACACGCTCAAACACTAAAACACGTCTACACGCTCAAACACTGAAACACGTCTACACGCTCAAACACTGAAACACGCTCAAACACTGAAACACGTCTGCACGCTCTAACACTGACACGCTCAAACACTCAAACACGTCTACACGCTCAAACACTGAAACACGCCCTAACACTGAAACACGTCTACACGCTCAAACACTGAAACGCGCTCTAACACTGAAACACGTCTACACGCTCAAACACTGAAACACGTCTACACGCTCAAACACTGAAATGCGCTCTAACACTGAAACACGTCTACACGCTCTAACACTGAAAAACGTCTACACGCTCAAACACTGAAACGCGCTCTAACACTGAAACACGTCTACACGCTCTAACACTGACACGCTCAAACACTAAAACACGTCTACACGCTCAAACACTGAAACACGTCTACACGCTCAAACACTGAAACACGTCTACACGCTCAAACACTAAAACACGTCTACACGCTCAAACACTGAAACACGTCTACACGCTCAAACACTAAAACACGTCTACACGTTCTAACACTGACATGCTCAAACACTAAAACACGTCTACACGCTCAAACAATGAAACACACTCAAACACTGAAACGCGCTCTAACACTGAAACACGTCTACACGCTCTAACACTGACACGCTCTAACACTGAAACACGTCTACACGCTCTAACACTGACACGCTCTAACACTGAAACACGTCTACACGCTCAAACACCGAAACACGTCTACACGCTCAAACACTGAAACACGTCTAAACGCTCAAACACCGAAACACGTCTACACGCTCTAACACTGACACGCTCAAACACTAAAAAACGTCTACATGCTCAAACACTGAAACACGTCTACACGCTCAAACACTGAAACACACTCAAACACTGAAATGCGCTCTAACACTAAAACACCTCTACACGCTCTAACACTGACACGCTCAAACACTAAAACACGTCTGCACGCTCAAACACTGAAACACGCTCTAACACTGAAACACGCCTACACGCTCAAACACTGACACGCTCAAACACTGAAACACGTCTACACGCTCAAACACTGAAACGCACTCTAACACTGAAACACGTCTACACGCTCTAACACCGAAACACGTCTACACGCTCAAACACTGACACGCTCAAACACTAAAACACGTCTACACGCTCAAACACTGAAACACGTCTACACGCTCAAACACTGAAACGCGCTCTAACACTGAAACACGTCTACACGCTCTAACGCTGACACGCTCAAACACAAACACGTCTACACGCTCAAACACTGAAACACGTCTACACACTCAAACACTGACACGCTCAAACACTAAAACACGTCTACACGCTCAAACACCGAAACACGTCCACACGCTCAAACAGCGAAACACGTCTACACGCTCAAACACCGAAACACGTCTACACGCTCAAACACCGAAACACGTCTACACGCTATAACACTGACACGCTCAAACACTGAAACACGTCTACACGCTCTAACACTGACACGCTCAAACACTAAAACATGTCTACACGCTCAAACACTGAAACACGTCTACACGCTCTAACACTGACAAGCTCAAACACTAAAACACGTCTACACGCTCAAACACTGAAACACGTCTACACGCTCAAACACTGAAACACTGAAACACTAAAACACGTCTACACGCTCAAACACTGAAACGCGCTCTAACACTGAAACGCGCTCTAACACTGAAACACGTCTACACGCTCTAACACTGACACGCTCAAACACTGAAACACGTCTACACGCTCAAACACTGAAACACGTCTACACGCTCAAACACTGAAACACTCAAACACTAAAACACGTCTACACGCTCAAACACTGAAACACGTCTACACACTCAAACACTGACACGCTCAAACACTAAAACACGTCTACACGCTCAAACACTGAAACACGCTCAAACACTGAAACGCGCTCAAACACTGAAACACGTCTACACGCTCTAACACTGACACGCTCAAACACTGAAACACGTCTACACGCTCAAACACTGAAACACGTCTACACGCTCAAACACTGAAACACTAAAACACGTCTACACGCTCAAACACTGAAACACGCTCAAACACTGAAACGCGCTCTAACACTGAAACACGTCTACACGCTCTAACACTGACACGCTCAAACACTGAAACACGTCTACACACTCTAACACTGACACGCTCAAACACTGAAACACGTCTACACGCTCTAACACTGACACGCTCAAACACTGAAACACGTCTACACGCTCAAACACAGAAACGTCTACACGCTCAAACACTGAAACACGTCTACACGCTCAAACACTGAAACACGTCTACACGCTCTAACACTGAAACACACTCAAACACTGAAACGCGCTCTAACACTGAAACACGTCTACACGCTCTAACATTGACACGCTCAAACACTGAAACACGTCTACACGCTCTAACACTGACACGCTCAAACACTGAAACACGTCTACACGCTCAAAAACTAAAACACGTCTACACGATCAAACACTGAAACACACTCAAACACTGAAACGCGCTCTAACACTGAAACACGTCTACACGCTCTAACATTGACACGCTCAAACACTGAAACACGTCTACACGCTCTAACACTGACACGCTCAAACACTGAAACACGTCTACACGCTCTAACACTGACACGCTCAAACACTGAAACACGTCTACACGCTCAAACACCGAAACACGTCTACACGCTCAAACACTGAAACACGACTACACGCTCAAACACTGAAACACGTCTACACGCTCAAACACTGAAACACACTCAAACACTGAAACGTGCTCTAACACTGAAACACGTCTACACGCTCTAACACTGACACGCTCAAACACTAAAACACGTCTACACGCTCAAACACCGAAACACGTCCACACGCTCAAACATCGAAACACGTCTACACGCTCAAACACCGAAACACGTCTACACGCTCAAACACCGAAACACGTCTACACGCTATAACACTGACACGCTCAAACACTGAAACACGTCTACACGCTCTAACACTGACACGCTCAAACACTAAAACATGTCTACACGCTCAAACACTGAAACACGTCTACACGCTCTAACACTGACAAGCTCAAACACTAAAACACGTCTACACGCTCAAACACTGAAACACGTCTACACGCTCAAACACTGAAACACTAAAACACGTCTACACGCTCAAACACTGAAACGCGCTCTAACACTGAAACACGTCTACACGCTCTAACACTGACATGCTCAATCACTGAAACACGTCTTCACGCTCAAACACTGAAACACACTCAAACACTGAAACGCGCTCTAACACTGAAACACGTCTACACGCTCTAACAGTGACACGCTCAAACACTGAAACACGTCTACAAGCTCTCACACTGACACGCTCAAACACTGAAACACGTCTTCACGCTCAAACACTGAAACACGTCTACAAGCTCTAAAACTGACACGCTCAAACACTGAAACACATCTACACGCTCTAACACTGACACGCTCAAACACTGAAACACGTCTACACGCTTAAACACGTCTACACGCTCAAACACCGAAACACGTCTACACGCTCAAACACCGAAACACATCTACGCGCTCTAACACTGAAACACACTCAAACGCTGAAACACGTCTACACGCTCTAACACTGACACGCTCAAACACTAAAACACGTCTAAACGCTCTAACACCGAAACACGTCTACACGCTCAAACACCGAAACACGTCTACACGCTCAAACACCGAAACACATCTACACACTCAAACACCGAAACACATCTACACGCTCAAACACTGAAACACGTCTACACGCTCAAACACCGAAACACATCTACACGCTCTAACACTGAAACACGTCTACACACTCAAACACTGACACGCTCAAACACTAAAACACGTCTACACGCTCAAACACTGAAACACGCTCAAACACTGAAACGCGCTCAAACACTGAAACACGTCTACACGCTCCAACACTGACACGCTCAAACACTGAAACACGTCTACACGCTCAAACACTGAAACACGTCTACACGCTCAAACACTGAAACACTCAAACACTAAAACACGTCTACACGCTCAAACACTGAAACACGCTCAAACACTGAAACGCGCTCTAACACTGAAACACGTCTACACGCTCTAACACTGACACGCTCAAACACTGAAACACGTCTACACGCTCTAACACTGACACGCTCAAACACTGAAACACGTCTACACGCTCAAACACAGAAACGTCTACACGCTCAAACACTGAAACACGTCTACACGCTCAAACACTGAAACACGTCTACACGCTCTAACACTGGCACGCTCAAAAACTAAAACACGTCTACACGATCAAACACTGAAACACACTCAAACACTGAAACGCGCTCTAACACTGAAACACGTCTACACGCTCTAACATTGACACGCTCAAACACTGAAACACGTCTACACGCTCTAACACTGACACGCTCAAACACTGAAACACGTCTACACGCTCAAACACCGAAACACGTCTACACGCTCAAACACTGAAACACGTCTACACGCTCAAACACTGAAACACGTCTACACGCTCAAACACTGAAACACACTCAAACACTGAAACGTGCTCTAACACTGAAACACGTCTACACGCTCTAACACTGACACGCTCAAACACTAAAACACGTCTACACGCTCAAACACCGAAACACGTCCACACGCTCAAACACCGAAACACGTCTACACGCTCAAACACCGAAACACGTCTACACGCTCTAACACTGACACGCTCAAACACTAAAACATGTCTACACGCTCAAACACTGAAACACGTCTACACGCTCTAACACTGACAAGCTCAAACACTAAAACACGTCTACACGCTCAAACAATGAAACACGTCTACACGCTCAAACACTGACAAGCTCAAACACTAAAACACGTCTACACGCTCAAACAATGAAACACGTCTACACGCTCTAACACTGACAAGCTCAAACACTAAAACACGTCCACACGCTCAAACACCGAAACACGTCCACACGCTCAAACACCGAAACACGTCTACACGCTCTAACACCGAAACACGTCTACACGCTCTAACACTGACACGCTCAAACACTAAAACATGTCTACACGCTCAAACACTGAAACACGTCTACACGCTCTAACACTGACAAGCTCAAACACTAAAACACGTCTACACGCTCAAACAATGAAACACGTCTACACGCTCAAACACTGACAAGCTCAAACCCTAAAACACGTCTACACGCTCAAACAATGAAACACGTCTACACGCTCTAACACTGACAAGCTCAAACACTAAAACACGTCTACACGCTCAAACACTGAAACGCGCTCTAACACTGAAACACGTCTACACGCTCAAACACTGAAACACGTCTACACGCTCAAACACTGAAACACGTCTACACGCTCAAACAATGAAACACGTCTACACGCTCTAACACTGACAAGCTCAAACACTGAAACGCGTCTACACGCTCAAACACTGAAACGCGCTCTAACACTGAAACACGTCTACACGCTCAAACACTGAAACACGTCTACACGCTCAAACACTGAAACACGTCTACACGCTCAAACACTGAAACACACTCAAACACTGAAACGTGCTCTAACACTGAAACACGTCTACACGCTCTAACACTGACACGCTCAAACACTAAAACACGTCTACACGCTCAAACACCGAAACACGTCCACACGCTCAAACACCGAAACACGTCTACACGCTCAAACATCGAAACACGTCTACACGCTCAAACACCGAAACACGTCTACACGCTCTAACACTGACACGCTCAAACACTAAAACATGTCTACACGCTCAAACACTGAAACACGTCTACACGCTCTAACACTGACAAGCTCAAACACTAAAACACGTCTACACGCTCAAACAATGAAACACGTCTACACGCTCAAACACTGACAAGCTCAAACACTAAAACACGTCTACACGCTCAAACAATGAAACACGTCTACACGCTCTAACACTGACAAGCTCAAACACTAAAACACGTCCACACGCTCAAACACCGAAACACGTCCACACGCTCAAACACCGAAACACGTCTACACGCTCAAACATCGAAACACGTCTACACGCTCAAACACCGAAACACGTCTACACGCTCTAACACTGACACGCTCAAACACTAAAACATGTCTACACGCTCAAACACTGAAACACGTCTACACGCTCAAACACTGAAACACGTCTACACGCTCAAACACTGAAACACGTCTACACGCTCAAACACTGAAACACACTCAAACACTGAAACGTGCTCTAACACTGAAACACGTCTACACGCTCTAACACTGACACGCTCAAACACTAAAACACGTCTACACGCTCAAACACCAAAACACGTCCACACGCTCAAACACCGAGACACGTCTACACGCTCAAACACCGAAACACGTCTACACGCTCTAACACTGACACGCTCAAACACTAAAACATGTCTACACGCTCAAACACTGAAACACGTCTACACGCTCTAACACTGACAAGCTCAAACACTAAAACACGTCTACACGCTCAAACAATGAAACACGTCTACACGCTCAAACACTGACAAGCTCAAACACTAAAACACGTCTACACGCTCAAACAATGAAACACGTCTACACGCTCTAACACTGACAAGCTCAAACACTAAAACACGTCCACACGCTCAAACACCGAAACACGTCCACACGCTCAAACACCGAAACACGTCTACACGCTCTAACACCGAAACACGTCTACACGCTCTAACACTGACACGCTCAAACACTAAAACATGTCTACACGCTCAAACACTGAAACACGTCTACACGCTCTAACACTGACAAGCTCAAACACTAAAACACGTCTACACGCTCAAACAATGAAACACGTCTACACGCTCAAACACTGACAAGCTCAAACCCTAAAACACGTCTACACGCTCAAACAATGAAACACGTCTACACGCTCTAACACTGACAAGCTCAAACACTAAAACACGTCTACACGCTCAAACACTGAAACGCGCTCTAACACTGAAACACGTCTACACGCTCAAACACTGAAACACGTCTACACGCTCAAACACTGAAACACGTCTACACGCTCAAACAATGAAACACGTCTACACGCTCTAACACTGACAAGCTCAAACACTGAAACGCGTCTACACGCTCAAACACTGAAACGCGCTCTAACACTGAAACACGTCTACACGCTCAAACACTGAAACACGTCTACACGCTCAAACACTGAAACACGTCTACACGTTCTAACACTGACATGCTCAAACACTAAAACACGTCTACACGCTCAAACACTGAAACACACTCAAACACTGAAACGCGCTCTAACACTGAAACACGTCTACACGCTCTAACACTGACACGCTCTAACACTGAAACACGTCTACACGCTCTAACACTGACACGCTCTAACACTGAAACACGTCTACACGCTCAAACACCGAAACACGTCTACACGCTCAAACACTGAAACACGTCTACACGCTCTAACACCGAAACACGTCTACACGCTCTAACACTGACACGCTCAAACACTAAAACATGTCTACACGCTCAAACACTGAAACACGTCTACACGCTCTAACACTGACAAGCTCAAACACTAAAACACGTCTACACGCTCAAACAATGAAACACGTCTACACGCTCAAACACTGACAAGCTCAAACCCTAAAACACGTCTACACGCTCAAACAATGAAACACGTCTACACGCTCTAACACTGACAAGCTCAAACACTAAAACACGTCTACACGCTCAAACACTGAAACGCGCTCTAACACTGAAACACGTCTACACGCTCAAACACTGAAACACGTCTACACGCTCAAACACTGAAACACGTCTACACGCTCAAACAATGAAACACGTCTACACGCTCTAACACTGACAAGCTCAAACACTGAAACGCGTCTACACGCTCAAACACTGAAACGCGCTCTAACACTGAAACACGTCTACACGCTCAAACACTGAAACACGTCTACACGCTCAAACACTGAAACACGTCTACACGCTCAAACACTGAAACACACTCAAACACTGAAACGTGCTCTAACACTGAAACACGTCTACACGCTCTAACACTGACACGCTCAAACACTAAAACACGTCTACACGCTCAAACACCGAAACACGTCCACACGCTCAAACACCGAAACACGTCTACACGCTCAAACATCGAAACACGTCTACACGCTCAAACACCGAAACACGTCTACACGCTCTAACACTGACACGCTCAAACACTAAAACATGTCTACACGCTCAAACACTGAAACACTTCTACACGCTCTAACACTGACAAGCTCAAACACTAAAACACGTCTACACGCTCAAACAATGAAACACGTCTACACGCTCAAACACTGACAAGCTCAAACACTAAAACACGTCTACACGCTCAAACAATGAAACACGTCTACACGCTCTAACACTGACAAGCTCAAACACTAAAACACGTCCACACGCTCAAACACCGAAACACGTCCACACGCTCAAACACCGAAACACGTCTACACGCTCAAACATCGAAACACGTCTACACGCTCAAACACCGAAACACGTCTACACGCTCTAACACTGACACGCTCAAACACTAAAACATGTCTACACGCTCAAACACTGAAACACGTCTACACGCTCTAACACTGACAAGCTCAAACACTAAAACACGTCTACACGCTCAAACAATGAAACACGTCTACACGCTCAAACACTGACAAGCTCAAACACTAAAACACGTCTACACGCTCAAACAATGAAACACGTCTACACGCTCTAACACTGACAAGCTCAAACACTAAAACACGTCTACACGCTCAAACACTGAAACGCGTCTACACGCTCAAACACTGAAACGCGCTCTAACACTGAAACACGTCTACACGCTCTAACAGTGACACGCTCAAACACTGAAACACGTCTACAAGCTCTAACACTGACACGCTCAAACACTGAAACACGTTGTGGCGAACAGGACGGCCAAGGGACGTGAGAGAACGGCGCGAGGCCGGTGGTGCGATTGCTAATGAGCAACACCTGTGAAGCACACCGGTCTCGCATCTCTCACGGAGGAGCGGAAGCATAAAGGAGGAGCGACGACGTTGATGATCGAGAGAGGAACAGGCCTGTGTTTTAGTTGTGTTTTGTTTTTGTATTTTATTTTAGCCAGCAGTCGTCCGCGAGGGGCTGCTGGCAGTTCTTATGTTTATTTTCGGTAGCCAGCAGTCGTCCGCGAGGGGCTGCTGGCGGTATTTTGGTTTGTTTGTTTTATTTTAAATAAACTATATTTTGATTCTTCGCCGGTTCCCGCCTCCTTCTTCCCTGAACATTGCTACACTGGTGCCGAAACCCGGGAAGAGAGAGGAACAGGCCTGTATTTTAGTTGTGTTTTGTTTTTGTATTTTATTTTAGCCAGCAGTCGTCCGCGAGGGGCTGCTGGCAGTTCTTATGTTTATTTTCGGTAGCCAGCAGTCGTCCGCGAGGGGCTGCTGGTGGTATTTCGTTTGTTTGTTTTATTTAAATAAATTATATTTTGATTGTTCGCCGGTTCCCGCCTCCTTCTTCCCTGAACATTGCTACACACGTCTACACGCTCAAACACTGAAACACGTCTACACGCTCTAACACTGACACGCTCAAACACTGAAACACGTCTACACGCTTAAACACCGAAACAGGTCTACACGCTCAAACACCGAAACACGTCTAAACGCTCAAACACCGAAACACGTCTACGCGCTCAAACAACGAAACACATCTACACGCTCAAACAACGAAACACATCTACACGCTCAAACACTGAAACACGCTCAAACACTGAAACAAGTCTACACGCTCAAACACTGAAACACACTCAAACACTGAAACACGTCTACACGCTCAAACAACGAAACACATCTACACGCTCAAACAACGAAACACATCTACACGCTCAAACACTGAAACACGCTCAAACACTGAAACAAGTCTACACGCTCAAACACTGAAACACACTCAAACACTGAAACACGTCTACACGCTCAAACTCTGAAACACGTCTACATGCTCAAACACTGAAACACGTCTACACGCTCAAACACTGAAACACGTCTACACGCTCTAACACGAAACACGTCTACACGCTCAAACACCGAAACACGTCCACACGCTCTAACACTGAAACACGTCTACACGCTCAAACACCGAAACACGTCTACACGCTCTAACACCGAAACACGTCTACACGCTCAAACACTGAAACACATCTACACGCTCAAACACCGAAACACGTCCACACGCTCTAACACTGAAACACGTCTACACGCTCAAACACCGAAACACGTCTACACGCTCTAACACCGAAACACGTCTACACGCTCTAACACCGAAACACGTCTACACGCTCAAACACAAACACGTCTCCACGCTCAAACACTGAAACACTTCTACACTCTCTAACACTGAAACACGTCTACACCCTCAAACACTGAAACACGTCTACACGCTCAAACACTGAAACACGTCTACACGCTCAAACACGAAACACGTCAACACGCTCTAACACGAAACACGTCTACACGCTCTAACACCGAAACACGTCTACACGCTCAAACAACGAAACACGTCTACACGCTCACACCGAAACACGTCTACACGCTCAAACACTGAAACACATCTACACGCTCAAACACCGAAACACGTCTACACGCTCAAACACTGAAACACATCTACACGCTCAAACACCGAAACACGTGTACACGCTCAAACACTGAAACACGACTACACGCTCAAACACCGAAACACGTCTACACGCTCAAACACCGAAACACGACTACACGCTCAAACACCGAAACACGTCTACATGCTCAAACACCGAAACACGTCTACACGCTCAAACACTGAAACACGACTACACGCTCAAACACCGAAACACGACTACACGCTCAAACAACGAAACACGTCTACACGCTCAAACACCGAAACACGTCTACACTCTCTAACACTGAAACACGTCTACACGCTCAAACACTGAAACACACTCAAACACTGAAACGCGCTCTAACACTGAAACACGTCTACACGCTCTAACACCGAAACAGGTCTACACGCTCAAACACTGAAACACACTCAAACACTGAAACGCGCTCTAACACTGAAACACGTCTACACGCTCTAACACCGAAACAGGTCTACACGCTCAAACACTGAAACACACTCAAACACTGAAACGCGCTCTAACACCGAAACACGTCTACACGCTCTAACACTGAAACACGTCTACACGCTCAAACACTGAACCTCTCTCCCAAATGACGCACTGTGCACTATATGTACTCAACTGTGTAGAGTATGAACTTTATAAGTTTATCGTGTCTTTCAACATCGGAGTCTGATAGCCGTGATTAAGGCTTTGCCAGTCGAGTGCATGAAGTTCGTTTTCCCGGTTAAATAAGTGCATCATCCAGGAACTTAAAGGGCACTTTTTCTTTGAGGAATGTTCAGTGTGAATGCACTACTCGCACTATGGCGTAGAATAGTGCACAAGAACACGATTTGGGACGCAGCTTGAGTGTGCTAGTGACGGGAAGCGCTGAGGAAGAGAAGTTAGCAGTCAGTCAGAGCTCCTACCATTGGTCCAGGCCGGCCCGGTTCCCCTGGCAACCCTTGATCTCCTCGCTCACCCTGGATATGGAATAGACCCAATATGATTTGCAATAAGGGAAAATATGTGTGTGTGCGTGTGTGTGTGTTTATCCAGTGGGAGACTGACTTTCGACCCCTGGAGTCCCGGATTGCCTCTCGCTCCTGATAGGCCGGCGTCACCCTACAAGACAGAAGAAACACAACACTTCTTCAACAGATACGACTGCATGCTTACAAACACTGTCAAAATATTAAAAAACACAACAGATCTAACCTTACATGTCATGTAATTTTACAGTAAAATACTGTTAAATGCACCATTTTTGGAAGTGATAACTAATACCTAATAAATACCAGGACAATGAAAGTCTTGCTTTAAACGAACTTATAAAGAACAAATCATCTTACAGTGAAAATCCAACAACTGGTGTTTTAGAATAACTGTTTAATTCGTTTCTTCGATAACACTTTACAATAAGGTTCTTTGGTTAATATTAGTATTAGTTAGCATGAACTAATAATGAACTGCACATATACAGCATTTATTAATCTTTGTTAATGCGAATTTCAACATTTACTCATACTTTATTAAAATCTTGTTAACATTAGTTACTGCACTGTGAACTAACATGAACACACAATGAACAGCTGTATTTTTATTAACTAACATTAACAAAGATTAATAAATACTTTAACAAATGTATTGCTCATTGTTAATTCATGCCATTCTTCAAACCATTCTTCTTAATTATTTTTTCTTAATTAATTTCTTAATTAATTTCTTAATTAATTTCTTAATTCTTTTACATTCCATCTTATGTTGTTGAATGAATGTTTATTGCATTATTTTAGTGTTATGATGTGTTGTGTTTGTGTGCATGACACTGTCTTCATCTTCTGTATATTAATATTTCCATCCGCTTGTGAGAAAAGCTAGTGATGAACTTTGATTCATCATGTCTTTCTCTTTACCGTCAGTGTTATGATGGTGGATGACTGTATATTATAAAGGCATAAAACAGATTTTAAAAGCAGCAGGAACAAATATTTGTTTTGTTTTATTTTATTTTATTTTGATTCATTTGTTGTTGTAAATTACATTTTTTAAAAATTGTACAATTTTTATGTTTATATTTTTACTGTATTTTTACTGAATTGCTCCGGTAACCAGAGCTCCTCTTGTTTTTTTTAAATGCAAAATCTGCATGATTTTTTGTACAGTAAATGGAATAAAAAATGGTTTATTGGACTATAGTGTAAAATTTTTAATAATTTGTTGTTGTAAATTACATTTTTAAATTGTAAAATTTTCAGTTTTTACTGTAAAAAAAGGTTCCATTTTTACTCTATGTGTACTAATCTTGAGAGTAAAATCTGCACACTTGTTTGTTGTTTTACAGTAAATGGTCGGAACTGTAGAGCTTCTGACCTTTGCTCCTGGTACACCTGGCTCTCCTGGCTCTCCTCTTGAACCTTGAGGTCCCTTCATGAGGAAAACACACGTATCGTTCACACAGAATGTCTGCGGCTAAAAAGGCGTAATTCTCCTGAATATATCGATGTTGTTTTACTCACAGGTTTCCCGTGGGGGCCCGGAGGACCTTCTCGGCCCTTCTCTCCCCGCACACCCTGTAGAGAGCACACTCTGGTTGTAAATAACCGTTTACGTGACGTATGAACTTACTCAGCAGATAGTGAAGGAGATGTGATGACCCTCGGTCCCGGGGGCCCTTCAGTGCAGTCGCACTCGTGTCCCGCCTCAGCGCTGGGCTCTCGATCCAGAGGACACTGGAGACCACACACACACACACACTCTTATCATCAAGACCTCAACCGCATCACAGACACACTTCAGTCCTGAGAGTGCACGATTCAAGCTTACCCGTTCATCATCCTGTAAAACAAGGGGGATAAAAAAGGAAGTTAGTCTGTATGAATGAATAGTTTATAGTAAATCATAAACAGTTTTTCCCCTGCAATAGTTTTCATCCTTCTCTCGCACTTTAACACTTCTTTCCCTCGCCAATCATAATTTTTTGGGAGATTTTTTGTTTATTTTATTTACTCAATTTTAACAATAAATAATCATTTTACAAAAATTAAGCACATTCTTCACATTCGTTTAACCTAAACAATTTCATGCATAACTTGCTGAATAATAATAATAATAAAATAATGAAATAATAATAAAATATTGAAATAAAATAAGATAAAATGACAAAATAAATAAAACAAAACAAAATAATAGTTCCCTGCTGATACAAAAATTATAATATTAAAATGAAAACTAAAATAAAAATATTTAATTATTATTATTATTGATTTAATAATATAATAATTATTTAAAAAATAAAAATAAAAGCAGTACATCTGGCCCATTTAAGATATTTATATTGATTTTCTTTTCTTTTTTTTTTTATAAAGGAATTGTTAGACAGAAGTACTCATAATACTAAAGGCATAGTTCACCCAAAAATGAAAATTCTGTCATTAATAATTCACCCTCATGTCCTTCCAAACCTGTAAGAATTTCTTTCATATTCGGAAAACAAAATGGAGAAGTTTTTAATAAAATCTGGTGGTTTAGTCCACAGTTTCTGTAGAGACATGATTGTTTGATATGATGAACAGTCTTTTACTCATGAATAAACATTGATCTGTTCATCAGAGGCTCAAACCGAACTGCTGACGAGAACAAACCATCAGAACATCCGCAGACGAACGAAAGTCTCACAGGTTTGGATCGGCACGAGGGCGTATTAATGACAGAAATGATCATTTCTGGGCGAACTAACCCTTTAAAAAGAGCAATTCCCTCCCACAGCCAATCAAATAAATCAATTCTCCAAGTAAGAGTCTTTCTCACCACCGAGTAGATTTCACATGCCGTCTCCCGCTCACTCTGATGGGGGTCACAGTAAAGCCTCAGTTTCTGGATCTCTGTCTGTGGATGTCAAGGAAAACGACACCAGCAGACCTTTCATCTTCTCTAATTCAACACAACACGACTATAAGCCGTGAGAACTGTACTTTAAAAACAGCCCTACAAGAATATCAGAGTATTTATTTTTCCCGCATTCATTTTAAACATGTCTAGTACAATTATGTGGTTTTGTTTTATTAATACAGTATGTATTTTTTTCTGTGACGACATGCCCCGTGGGTGGGGTTCATTATATGACCATATGACAGATTAATCTAATCCAAAAAATATACATGACAAACTCAAATATTTTCTCAATAAAATACAATTATTAAAATTTTCATATAAAATAATGGCATTTTTTACTTTTTCTAAAATAAACAACAAACACAACATAAAACACAAGTTCAAAACATATTAATAATTCATAATTTCTGAACATTGAACTTTATGCACTTTTTTTCTCATGGTTTCTCAATAGAATTCATAAAAGTGTAGAATAGAATATCATAGTTCTAACAGAGGCTCATTGCAACGCAGTGTGACAACATGCCCCGCCTGTGCAACTGAGGGTTTCTGCTGATAGATCAGCATTAAACAACTATTGAATAACAGATATACGATTAAAATAATATCATATTTGTCTCATTTTAAATAAACAAAAAAAAACAGAGGAAAAATTTTAATAAGTAAGAAATTTACTTTTGTTATGGTTAAATGTTCAGTGATATCTTCTAAAGATTTCTGAATTTTGGTGCATTTTTTTTCGGTATATACTGTTGTTATGGCCAGTAAACAACACTAGTATGTACAACACTAGTAAAAACACTAAGTTTGGTCATGCTGTGTGGAAGTATTTAAAACCAGTGTGTGACACACGCCAGTGTGTGTGCCGATCTCCCCATTGCAGTTCACTGTCCTATACTCACAGGGAGGGTAGCGTCAGAGCCAGAGCGCTTGGAAATCTGAGTCTTCCCGTTGATGAAGATGGGCTGCGAAGTTTCCAGAGATTTCTGCTGGATCCGCTGGTCGTCCAGAAAACACGTCACGTGTCTGGGTTTGACCAGAACCCTCAGCTGGTGCCAGCTTCCATCGAAAAGAGCCTGCAAGAGGATTCACAGCGGGTGTGTGTGCTTCCAGGTGATGTCAGGTGTGCACACAGATCTTTCTTCACTCCACATGAATGTCAGACAAGAGTCGGACAATTTTCCAAAACAAGCTTTCCTGCATGAATGAGGGGCTGTGATGGAGGAAAATGGCTCGAATATGTAAAAACATTTACCATTAAAAGCAGAAGAAGGAACAGGAACAAGATGGTGATTGGTAAAGTGAAAACATTTCTGAGGATTTGTGTTATGTAAGTGTATAAGTGAGCAGCTTCAGAGGGAAAAGCGTCATGGAAATTTTAACAGGAAATTGCAGCTGTACTTATAACTAAAGACAGTCACATGTCATAAAACAGCTTATTTATATATTATGCTTCCGCCTGAACGAGTGTGTGGTGCAATTTCGGTTTAAAGTCACCATGAAAGTCGAAACTATTATTTTAAATGGAATATCGCAGTGTTTATTGTACATGATTTATGGGTGCACATCATCATTATTGTGTTAATAATGTTAAATGAGAATAAGTTCCTCTTGCAGCTTCTCTTCTATTCTCATGTGGGCGGAGCTATAACCTGTCACTCACATGAGATCAGCCAATAGCAGACCAGAACCATCCAATCAGTTCCCCACAGACACAATCAAGCCCCGCCCACATCTTTTCTCGTTCCAGAAGTGTTGATATATGACACAATAGAGGAGAAAAGACCAGCACTATTAAACTTCTCTTTCATGAAGACTTTATGTAGATCTGCTACATTAGTGTAAGAATGATTAATTCACCAACGTTCTAATGCAGCTACACAAATATATGGAATTACTTTTTGAAACTGAAAAAATAAATAAGTTACAGGGAAAATGTTTGACTTTGTTTTAACACACTGCATGTTTTAACTGTTTTCTCCTCTTTCTTTCCCTGATCCACTTCCATTTACACTTCTGAAGTTTTCATTTACGCTCCCTGAGTTTTCGTTCACCATTCTGGCACATATCTCTTTGGGGGCGGGGCTAGCAGCGGTGTGCTCTCATTGGCTACTGAGTTTTTGATTGACAGCTTCTTGACCTGGAAGTGAAGACGTCAGTATTGTGTTGTTCGGGTTGTTAAGTCTGACGTCTGCCTGATGTTTAGCCTCTTCCGGGTCCAAGCACTCCGCACGTCCAGATCCAATAACAATAGCGGAACCTGTTCATTTATTTACGATCACGTCCTTCTTTAGTGAGGCACCCTTGCCGGTCAAAGTTTCTTCATTTGTTTAAGATTTTTAACTTACCTTATCAACTGCAGCCGTTTCCTCTTCTCTTTCTCGTCACAGGGAAAGCGGTAAAATTACAGTTGAATGTCACTTGCTTTTTTAAACTCTGATCTATTTAAACAACACGGGACACAGCACTGCAGCATTATCGGAGAGTGGTTACGTCACGACTTAACGACGTGAGAGTCTGTGAGTGTGGCTTTCTGTTTCATTTGAGTGATACAGGGCCCTATCTTGCTCCCAGCACAATTGACTTAGTACAGCGACGCGTGTCATTCCTATTCTGCACCCGCCGCACAGGGGCTTCTCCCTCCACAGACGCACGGCTGTAAATTAGGGAATGAATTTGCGCTCCCGGGGCGGTTCAGGAAAAGAGGAGCCGTGAACATTCCCTGCTGAGATTCTGCAGTTCCAGAAAACAAAAAAGGGAATGTGAGATGACGCTCTGATTATTTCATTATTTTTATTTCACGTTACGCCCAAACCACAGCTGAGTAATGTAGCGTCTTCAGACCAACACGTTTTAGAGATCCGCCCACAAAGTTACTTGCGTTTCACGTTTGATACTTGCGTTTCAGATCGTTAAAACAGGGCCCATAAAGTTAAGAGTTTTTTATATTTTATATATATTTTCATTAGTTTCTTGAAAAGTTACATTCTTTATTATCATTGGCACAAAAGTAATTCCATACAAAAACACCATTAACAATTTGCCTTTGTATAATACGAGTGTTGCTGGTAGACTTGGCTCACCTCAATGCCTTGAGCATCACATGTGGCTGCCTGTTCCTCACTGAAGGCGTTTGTGGTGGTGAAGATGAGGGACTTGTCCAGTCCGGTCAGTGTGACCGCGGCCTGAATCTGTCCATCTTTAGACACAATCCTCCACAGGTCAAACTTCTCCCTGACCGAAGGCCCTTTCAGCCTCAGCGTCGACACAAACACATATGAGGGAGGCAGGCCTTCGGGGAAAATGTCCCTTTAAAACAGTTTTACAGACGTCTATCAGTCAGATGAATGTGTATAATACAACACACACTTAGATTTGCGCAATAAAAACCATCAACTAAAAAATAACACATTTTCGGGAGCTCCAAAAAGTGATGAAAATATTTCAGAATCACCAATTATTACATATTAAACACGTTTAAATCATTGTAATCAGTTACAAGTAACATGCATTACTTAATTAGATGTAACAAATAACAACGTGTTACTTCTAAACTATCTGATTACGTAATGCATGTTGACAGTGATCGCAATGATTCAAACTGGTTTAATATGTAATAATTGGTAATAATTGATTTTAGAATAACGTTTAAATCATTGTGATCAGTGTTAACATGCATTACGTAATCAGATAGTTTAGAAGTAACGCAGTTTTAATACACCACTGAACTATTGTTGATTTATCTAGTATTTTCGACCGTGTAAAGCACTTTGAGAAGCTCATTTAAAGGCGCTATAGAATAATAACGTTTTTTTTAAGTAATGCATGTCACTTTTCAGTTGAATTAATTTGCTTAAACATTCTATAAACTACAGAACTAAAACTCTTCTCCATAGCGGCACTTAGAGCAGAATATAATAATATTCTAAATGTGTTTTTAAAAGAAAATGAAAGTGTATGTATTATATGCATTACTGCATTAAACTCTTGCAAAAAGATCTTGTAACATTACTTTCCATCAGAAGTAACTGGTTATAAGTTACTTTGTATGGAGTAACGCACTACTGTAATGCATTTCCCCAACAGTTCTCGTGATGATGTGATGAACTGGTGCGGTGTGTCTAAAGCCGACCTCGTGCTCTCCGTGATGTCGGTGCTCTTGTCCAGCAGATACGCGTCCTCCGACAGCAGTGAGCCCTGGATCTTCTGAGCTTTCTGGTGGACCTTCATGCCCAACATCAGCTCAAAGCCTTTCTCATCCCGGGACGCCACAGGGATCCGAGTGGGACACACAGATTCTGCAGAGGGACACAGCATTGCAAACCCATTACACACACACATCTGAGGACTGCATCATACGCTTTCAAACCAGCAAATAACTTTTATTTTTAATCCTGTCTCAATTTCCATTCAATCAATATGTAATATGATTGCACTAAATAATCATGTGCAATCTAGCTGATTCCCAGGAATGGTTGAAATCATATTTCAAAGCTAAACTCAGTGAACAAAAATGTTCCAAGAATGTTCTAATAATGTTCCCATAGGTTATGAAAATGTTATTTCTGAATGTTCTCTAAATGTCCAGTTTTATTTTTTATCTTTAAAAAAAAAAATCTTGAATATGCTAATTTTAAAGGGATAGTTCACCCAAAAATAAAAATGTGAAAGAATATGGATAACTAGACACCCATTGACTTCCCTACTAAGTCAATCGCTACTGTCAACAGTTTGATAACCATCATTCAGTAAAATATCTTCTTTAGTGTTCAACAGAAGACAGGAACTCATACAGGTTTAGAGTAAGTGATGACTGTTCCTTTAAGGGAAACATGGGAATTACTGAATGTTTTCTGAATATTCTGTAGTAGTATTTAAAAATATTAAACAAACATCCAACTAATATGTTTCAGGAAAAGCGTTCCATGAACATCCAGTCTTTTTTCTATGAAATGCAAAATATCTCATACGATAATTATGATGTACTATAGTACAACAAAACGTCACATGTTAAATATAGCACCCATACTGTATGGACTATTTTTATGGCATTTTTAAACCTGATCTAATGAGAAAATGTTACTATGAGTTCTCGTATGAATTTGTATTTCGCATGAATTTGGACAATTTGATTTGTACTAAAAATGTAAGATGACACCAGCTCAAACATAATCTTCAGTCAGCTTTATTTCTGTAACACTTTATTTCTGTACTGATTGTTTCAAAGCAGCTTCACAGAAATAAACAGGAAAATAACAGAATCAATGAAGCAAACTTGAGTCAAATTCTGCTGTAAAGTTCAACAAGTGTAAAGTTCAACAAGTGTAAAGTTCAATAAATGTAAAGTTCAATAAGTGTAAAGATCAACAAGTGTAAAGTTCAATGAGTGTAGAGTTCATCAATAATGAAATGAGTTCAATTCTGCTATTAGCAGCTCTACAAGACAAGTGTC
The DNA here is from genome assembly GCA_030578275.1 of Meda fulgida. NCBI lineage: Eukaryota > Metazoa > Chordata > Actinopteri > Cypriniformes > Leuciscidae > Meda > Meda fulgida. Next base: position 26,679,517 of record CM060639.1, read on the forward strand.
ATCATCAAGTTATTTTTTCTCATCTGAAAGTATCAGTGCAGTCAAATCAAATCAGTGAAGTTAGCGATTATTAAAGTCCCCCTGTGGTGAACATCCAGCTGTTAATGTTGTTTATGTGTCTATGTGGTGTTTTTAATATGCTTTAACACAAATCATGTGTAAGTTCATAAGTCGACAGCATTGCTGAGTATTTCCTGCTTAAAACTGCAGTGAACCAAAGACAGTCTCAAAAACACGGCTTGAAATCGCTGGTGTTTCTGACGTCACAAACGACCTTGTAACCAATCAGATCAACGTGTGCTCGTAAACCAGTGGATCTCTGAGTGAGTGAGTGAGTGGAGGCGGGGCTCATCTGCATATTCATAGACCGCGTATACTAAATGAAGAATTTTTTCAAAAAAATTGTAAATGTGTAAAGATGACTTTTAAGGGATAAAATTATTGACTGCAGGGGGACTTTAAGTGTCTTTCACCCTTATTATATATTTTTTATCTGTATTCCAAAGCATTTATGAATTACAACCATTCAAGTTCCGATATATGCTCAGAAAGAATGTTGCCAGGTAACAGGTTAAATCCAGCTAAGCAAGCCAAAGGCAACAGTTGCAAATAAACCATCAGGTGACAGAAAACATGGAGAGAAAATGTTTGTAATTTCTTTGGGTTGGAGAAAGCAGATTCCTGCCACTATTAATAACTTCTCTCTCCATCCAAACCAGACATGTGCCAACATCTTCAGTTCCCGGTTCCTCCCTGTCATGGCATCTTGCCGCTGGTTTGGCCCGCGAGTTTGTGGCTTTCCATGTCACTGGGCATGAATGGACTGTGGTGTTTTAGTGGTTCGCTGTTCTTTTAAGAACAGGAGAGGATTGGTAATGCCAAAATTAGATCAAATGTTTATGGGATTGCTCACACGCATGTGAGGCCTTGTCAACACTAATACATTTTCATTTTCATCTTTTTCTAATGTAAATGTTCTGTCATCTTTGCAGGACTATGATATGAAGAGTGAGCAAACTAACATAATTTAGCAAATAGTGTGAACGGCACATAACAGGCACAAAACCGGCATAAACTTGAATATTTATTGGTACAATATGAGTCACATGACTAAACTTACTTAATCGTTTTTAAATACTTCCGTGTTGACAGTCCACACTACAACGCGAAAACGGCTTTTCAAACTTTGAAATGCGTTTTGAAAAAGCTTTTTTTTCATGAATAAAAACGCCATCTCAGTGTGGCAGAATGCCAAAACGGAGAGAAAAATATGTTTTCAAACAAAAACGTTTTAGTGTGGACAAGGCCTGAATCTTAGGGTACGTTTACATGACAACGATAGGCTTAAAACTGATTTTTTTCCTCTGAGTTTTCCGCGTACAGACGACACCATCGTCAGAACGGTCCCCATCCACACGCATCCACGATAACAACTATAAGCGCTGTATTCTGCTGCCGGGCCAGTAGATGGCGATGAAACGCTATAGACTGAACACGTAATACGCATGTGCATGATGTCATCGTCTTCAGAGATTCACGTTTCTGTTGTTTACACGGAGACCATTTTTAAAAACTTGCACTTTGAAACCCGTTTTCAAAAGTTTGCATTTTCAGGCGCCCAAAACGCCGTTGTCGTGTAAATGAACGGCCAAAACTTTCGTTTTTAGTTGAAAACGGTGTCGTGTAAACAGCCTCTTACCCTCGCACAGCTTCTGTTCCATGGCGTCCCGGATGCGTTCGATGTTGCTGTAGTCCTCGGCGTAAAGCACGTAATCCCCCTCCGGCGTGTTGGCGATGGTCACCAGCTCTGACGTGGTGATCTCCGAACCAACGCCCACCGCAAACACTTTAATCCCTTGCGCTCGCGCCTCGACGCTAGCGTCCACAACGTCGTCCTGCGACTTCCCGTCAGTCACCACCACGGCAATGCGGTTCTTCACGTCACTTCGCTGCGAAGACGGAAAGACGTGGTCCACGGAGAACTTGATGGCGCGGCCCGTCTGCGTGTTTCCACCTAAATAGCTGATTTCCTCGATGGCTTTAATGAGATCTTGAGTGGTTTTGTGGAGGCCGAGGGGGATCTCCAATCGCGGCGTGTCACTGTATTGAACGACACCGACCTGAGAGTAGTGGGAACTCACGTCGAAGCCACTGGTGACATTGACCAACCAACGCTTGGCTATCTCGAAGTCCTCGTCTCCCACGCTCCAGGAGCCGTCCATGATGTAGACCAGGTCATTCACAGCAGTGCTGCAGCCTGAAAAGAGAAGACCACGGAGATAGAGATCAAGAACACAAACTCAATTCAGAAATATTGCTGCAAGCGGAAATTATCAAGGCCAAGCAACGAAGCAAGCAGCAGACCAACTGCAAAAATGAGTTAATAAAGAAAAACAATTGTAAACAAAAAGGTTCACGTCCCATAAATACATTTGTTGTAATGAAATGTATTGCTTATACTATAATTTCATTACAATTTGTGAGTTTGTGAGATGCTAAGTTTCGTAACGATATGCAATGTGTTCGTGAAAGATAGCAATAAGCAAAACCATTGCAGTTATAGATCTTTTTTTATCATTAGACCATTGCAGTTATAGATCATTTTGTAATTCAAATGATGGCCATGTTTTTCAAAGGACACCAATGTCATAAAGGACTATGATAGCCACTGAGACAAAGACACTGCATGTCAATTTTGAATTCATTCAGACCAGCGGTACTGTAGTTCTGTAGCCGATTCTTCATGTTTTGTTTAATTATAGCGCCACCAAGAGGCACATTCCCACCTCTGTCCTCAGAGTGCCCCCATACATAAATGTTTCGTTATAGACTTTATTTTAGCGTTATAGACAATTATATGAGCACATAGAAAATGACCCACACCGGACTTTGGTTGTATTTATTTTTTTGGCACTTACTATCAAAATTTTGACATTTGGTCACTAGCATGTTGGCAACGACCTATGTTTCAGATTTTCCGACGGTTGTTTCATCTCGGTCAGACTAACAGCTTCGAAGATATTCGCGAAAGTTGTTTAAATGCTAATTCAAAACCTAGCATGTTTGGTATCATTGGACTTGGCAAGGTTTCAGGAATCTCTGGTTTGAAACTTCTCAGGCTATTTCAGGACATCGTGCCGATGAATCATACCAAGTTTCGTAACAATACGCTAATGCGTTCATAAAATGCAGGATTTTACTATAAAATCAAAAATGGCCGATGGCTGAAAAATTGGATATTATTCGGGAAATTAAAAACAGCGGGAACATTTTCATGACGGACAATGACATCATAAGGTGCAATCGAAACGGTTTCGATTGTTTCTACCCCTTATGGTTCAAAAGTTATTAACATAAACATGAGTGCAACTTTGGACAGTGCTTGGCCCCTAGTTAGATTCTGTTCCAAAACAAAAAAGGAACTCGTCGATATAAAAAACTACATATATTTCAACTGCAATCCCCGATATTACAGTCACTATGAAATCTAAAACAGCTTTTTTATTTTTTTTTGGAATATCGCAGTGTTTATTGTACATAATTTATGGGTGTACATCATCATTATTGTGTTAATAATGTTGAGTGACAATCAGTTCCTCTTGCAGCATCTCTTCTCTTCTCTGATGATGTGGGCGGGGCTATAACCTGTCACTCACATGACATCAGCCAATAGCAAACCACAACCATCCAATCAATTCCCCACAGACACAATCAAGCCCCGCCCACATGTGTTCTCGTTCCAGAAGCGCTTCCCTCGATCACGTCACAATAGAGGAGAAAAGACCAGCACTACTTCTGTTTTAATAATGACTTTAAGAAAGCCACAATGGAAAACCTGCCAATTACGTACTTACAACTTCACATCTTACAAATTACATCTTGGTTTTAGCAAGTAGCAAATACTCTTAATACCATAAAGCACACGTCACACATATTTGTAAATACTCTATTTTTAATTATACTTTTTAGTACTTTTAACCAATGCTTTTTTTGTACACCATTTTGGATATTGTTTTTTTTTTACTATGCTTATTGCAGTGATGCATTCTCTGCAAATGATACATGCAATGCTGCCCGGCTAAAAGACATATAATAATTTATTATTAATAGATATATATAATTTAGAAAAAATGACATGCATGATGGATTAATAATTTATAATAAACACTGCAATGCTCCACCAAAATAAAATATGAGTTTTGATTTAATGATGACTTTAATGACACTTCTGAATACATTTCTCAGACTGGATCAGAAACTGGCAATACCGGCTCGGATGTCCTCGTGCTCTCCCGCTCGCGAGGTCATCAGGAAAACCAGCGCTGGGAAAATCCTCCAAATCCACGTCATTCCCAACTCGCGCTCCGGTGCTCTGAGTATAAAGTGTCAATCTTCAGAGTCCTGTTAAATAAAGAATATTACAGTGTCTGTTTTTGGATGCAGAGCAACATTGCAATCTAGAATTATTCTAAATGGCTAATAATCAGTTTGCTTACATAATTACATAAAGATGAGTGTTTCGTTTGATTATACCTCTGATGTCACACACTTACTGAAGCTAATCAGATCAGTGCACAGTTGAGACGGCTTCTCAGAAACAATCACTTCTGAGATTAAACATCTACAACAGAATAATGGAAAGCATTGCATTGATGAAGGCGTAGTGCAGTTCTGTTTTCAAAAGGGATGATTCGAAAATAAATTATAAAAATAAACATGAACTGTGAGCTAGACAATAAACAATGACGTGGAAGAACCCAGAAACATGGCAAACATGAGGCTTAAACACACTCTAGAGAGTGTGTGTGTGTGTGTGCGTGTGTGCGTGTGTGTATGTGTGTGTGTGTGTGTGTGTGCGCGCGCCCATGACAGAAACAGCCAATGACAAAAAAGACCTGCTAAACAAGATTAAGGAGACTGAATGTGAACTAATGGGAGAACAGAACAAGTTGTAAGACAATGAACCAGAGAAAACATAAAAACAACTGGTGAAAAATCTCAAGGCATGAAATCATGAACTAAATGGGTGCTTTTGAAACACACTTCGAGAAGCTTCACAATAATGTTTTCTAACCAATGATCTCTGTGTGAACATGTTTTTTTCATGTTTTATGAATTTGTATTTTAAATAGAGTTTCAGTTCTTATTGGCCTGATTCACCAAGCGCTCCATAAAACAAACTCTTCAAATGAATAAAATAACATATTATACACTTCATTTTTAATGGTATCATGATTTATTAATTGCATTTAATTGATTACACTGTCAATTAAACATCTGCAGTTGTTGTTTTTTTTTAAAGGTGTTTTTCTGCATGTGTTGTCTGTGTTGTTATTGTTTTTCTGTTTTCATTGTTTTTACAGGTTTCTGTCCATCAGGTATCAGTAGTGTGTTATTTTGAGCTCTTCTAACCAGGGAATCATTTTGCAAAGTAATTGGTTCAATTGATGATTTTTGAATTTTGAGTTTGGAAAAAGCTAAGTTTCTCCCATCAGTACCATGAGCAAGAGACTAAGACATATAATAAAAGACATGACTTAAAAACAATGAAAGGAAAACATGAAAACAATCTAGACAGACGTGACATCATTATATTGTGAGGCGTTTGATCCATGTTCCTAAAATCAACCTATTATTGCACATAACTTAAGACTTTTGTTAACAGTGATGCCAAAACAATTAGTGCTATATCATAATTACTCTAGTATCATATAGACTTGGGCTCTTTTGAATCTTGCTGTCATTTTGCACAGGCAGGAACACTCTTCAAAAATGTTCAAATTTTACACAAAACTCTAACCAAACTTTTACATTCCTCCATAAACTCCAAGTTTATGCGTCAACCAGACGCACCCTAAATAATATGCATAAATTATGTGAATAAAATAACATGCAGTCTGTCTATTTTGCTAACGTTTCATTGGCCAAGCAACTCTATAACTTTACAGACTACGACAATTCCCTTTTATTCAACCATATAAAAGTCTCTCTAGGGTGATTTTGCTGGGTACCGAATGCCATGTGGTCTTATTTTCTCGCTTTGCTTCTGTGATGTCTACAAGCTCTCATTTAGCATAAAGCGCTGGCCAACAGACCACAGCTGAAGCGACATCACAGCAAAATAACAGCGTAAGCAAAAAACCTGGTGAACACAACATGGAAATAAACACGGCATGCCAGATTACGAGAAAATGCCCACAATTACACACAAACAGGTTCTTGTGCTGCTTATAGAAACACTTGTTGTTCAGCAATGCCTAAAAATCATGTTGACTTTGTTTGAACAGTATAATTTCTGTTTCTTTAATGAAAAATAAAACATAGAAGACTCAGCCAGCCTTTCAAAAACAAGTCACATAAAGCATCTGTCCACTTTACAAAGGTTGTTTTGAGGTAAAGCGATGGCATTGCACATGTCAAACACAGCAGAGGAATCCTCCCTGTCCCGTATGAAGCGCTGAGACACTGAGTCTCGGCATCAGGACACTGCACAGGCTCGGGAACCACACAGGACAGCAATAACCCCGACGGCACATGACAAGCATTCAAAGACACTCCACCAGTGGAGAAAAGCATGCTGTCATGGCCAGATTAGACTGGACTCAAGACGAAATATAAGAAAGCAGCAGAAATTGAGATCGCTGTGTTGAGTTCAGTGATGTTCTGCAGTAAAGGCTTCAGAGTTACAGTTTCAGCTCAAGCATCACAAAAACACTTGCTTTTGAAGCCAGTCATGGGAAATCGCTAGTTAATTGCCCATTTCTTTCTGCAGCATGTTCCCCTGTTCCCATGTTCCCCTGTTCCCATGTTCCCCTGTTCTCCTGTTCCCCTGTTCCCATGTTCCCCTGTTCCCATGTTCCTTTGTTCCCATGTTCCCCTATTCCCATGTTCTCCTGTTCTTATGTTCCCCTGTTCCCATGTTCCCATGTTCCCCTGTTCCCATGTTCCCCTGTTCTCCTGTTCCCCTGTTCCCCTGTTCCCATGTTCCCCTGTTCCCATGTTCTCCTGTTCTTATGTTCCCCTGTTCCCATGTTCCCATGTTCTCCTGTTCTTATGTTCCCCTGTTCCCATGTTCCCCTGTTCCCATGTTCTCCTGTTCTTATGTTCCCCTGTTCCCATGTTCCCCTGTTCCCATGTTCCCATGTTCCCCTGTTCCCATGTTCCCCTGTTCTCCTGTTCCCCTGTTCCCATGTTCCCCTGTTCCCATGTTCCTTTGTTCCCATGTTCCCCTGTTCCCATGTTCTCCTGTTCTCCTGTTCTCCTGTTCTTATGTTCCCCTGTTCCCATGTTCTCCTGTTCTCCTGTTCTCCTGTTCTTATGTTCCCCTGTTCTCCTGTTCCCATGTTCCCCTGTTCCCATGTCCCCCTGTTCCCATGTTCCCCTTTTCCCATGTTCCCCTGTTCCCATGTTCCCCTTTTCCCTGTTCCCATGTTCCCCTGTTCCCATGTTCTCCTGTTCCCCTGTTCCCATGTTCCCCTGCTCCCATGTTCCCCTGCTCCCATGTTCCCCTGTTCTCCTGTTCCCCTGTTCCCATGTTCCCATGTTCTCCTGTTCCCATGTTCCCCTGTTCCCATCTTCTCCTGTTCCCATGTTACCCTGTTCCCATGTTACCCTGTTCCCATGGGAAATAACTCACAATTTCATGCATAAACATTTTAATTCAGCTCTAAATATCTTACATTGCGTGTCTTTGCCGACCTCTTCTGGAAAAAAGAATAATATAACATGATATTTCATGACTCTAGATGGCCTTATATCTCTATATGGAGTAAATTGAGCTGTTCCGCTGGGTCCTAAAGTCAGTTTCGTCAGTATCCATTCAGATACATGTAGACATTATAAAATATTTTTTTTGGTCAAGTTTTAGCAATTTTAGTTTGAATTTTGAGCATTTTTAGGTTTTTCTATGTGAACAAATGTGAACTCATTCCTTGCATCCCATTCATTCCTTAAAGGGGGTCAGATTGACCCGAGAGGGAAGGATTTGTTACTCTTTAAAATTTCAACCACAAACCTCCTTGAAATCCATTAAAAAAAATGTTATAACAAAAGTCCTTGGGTCTTTGACCCCTCCGATGAACACTCAATTTTTAAAAAACTTTTAAAAATATTATCCGGATGAGAATGCCCCGTGGGAGGGATGAAGGATACATGTCCTGCAGGGAGAGTACAGGCAGAGACATTTTATATAGAGACATGCCACTTCCTCAATCCTCAATACAACTATATAGAAAAAAACCGTAACGCCAAAGATGGCGGTTGTATGCACATGTCCCGCCCCTCCCGCTGGAAAGCCAATCGTCCACTTTGAACAGTCAAGCCGGGAAACATTTAAGCCTATCGTCTGGTTCCACTGACGCATGCGCAGAGTTGAGGTTTGTGGCAGCGGAGACGAGAACCCTTGCGCATCCTTAAAAGGACTTTGGTTCAGGTTTCCTCAAAGCTCAATTCCAATATTTACCAGATTCACATTCTCTCTAATTTCCCCCAAACAGTATGCGTGGGTTAAGCAGTAGATCAGCAGAGGTTAACCGGCTGGATAAGAGTGTGTGTTAGTGTGTTCATCGCTGAACACACACTCCAGCAGATGTTCAGCGGTGATCTGGGTCTCTACTGGCCGCTTCTACGAGAGCTTCAGTGAGAGATGCAGCATCTCTGTGGCGAGGATTGTGTGTGTGTGTGTGTGTGTGTGTGCGCGTGTGTGTGTGTGTGTGCGTGTGTGTGTGTGTGTGTGTCTAACCCTAACCCAGTGGCTAAATGTAGGACCCGATCATTAAAAGGGCGAGGTACTTGAGATGAATGTGGAGCTGGGGAGGTGGAGGGATCCTGGAACAGCTGATGCTAGGGAGCGGCGAGCGGCTGCTTATACTCAGGCTGTTGATTAAAAGATTAGATTGGCTCACTCCTCCCTAACTTACGTTTAGGAACTTCATTTATTTTGACAAATGGCTGAATGTTTTTAATGTTGTTTGTTTAGGTTTTTTTTTACAAATCATGGAAGACAATGGTCACCAAAAGTGCTTGGTAACAAACATTCTTCAAAATATCTTCTATGTTCCGCGAAAGAAAGTCATACAGGTTTGGAGTAAACGAGGGAGTAATGGATGAGAGAATCTGCATGTTTGGGTGAACAACAGCGTATAATGTTTGGGAGAACTACATTTAGCAATTGTCTAATACGTTGCCTATGCTCATTTTTAATTTGTATTCATGTTTTAGGAGAATTATATCATTAAAAATGATATTCTATTTTAAGAGAAATATCTGCGATTAAGGTAACACTTCAATAAAACTTAAACTGAGAACTCTTTGGGTTATGAACGAGCTATGAAATGCTCTGTCTTATAATAACATTAGCTCAGATGTTGCAGGATCTGCAGAAGCTTCAGCTGGTCAGTGGCAGTGATGCGCAGTACACATCATGGTTTCCTGTTTGCATGCCTGTAGTTTGTGACTGACTGACTCAGATAAGAAGCTGCTCTGCACAGTTTTACTGAGCAATAAACAAAGCGCTCGACCACAAACTCACGACCCA